>OZ038480.1:65668900-65801400 GCA_964036315.1 Acanthosepion esculentum | reverse complement strand
ATGTGTATGTTTATATATATGTATATATATATGTGTATGTTTATATATATGTATATATATATGTGTATGTTTATATATATGTATATATATATGTGTATGTTTATATATATGTATATATATAAGTGTATGTTTATATATATGTATATATATATGTGTATGTTTATATATATGTATATATATAAGTGTATGTTTATATATATGTATATATATATATATGTGTACATACATACATATATATATGTTAGTGTGTGTGTACATATGTATATATATATATATATATCCATACACATCTATATAGTTAAATATATAGCATATATATGATTGTATTTATGCATTATATATACATATATTCATCAATCATCAATGTGTGTATGAATATATATATATATATATATATATATATATATATAAACTGAACTTTCTCTGTCCTTCTTTCTCTCCTCTTTCCTTTAAGTAACACAACCTTGACGCCATGTTTCCCATTTATTCCCTTTATTTCCCATTCATGCTGTCATTGGCAACTTCAATTACTTTCCCTGTCTTACTCTACTCAATGCTATGGTCTTTCCAGTGGCCAGGCTTTGTTTGTTGTAGTCAAGCAGACTCCTGGTCATTGCACAGCCATCTGACCAAACTTGCTTCATGATTAAAGCCACAGTCTGTTCCTTACAGACAGCAGTTTTCTTGGACCTATGGGCATCAGACAGGTGTATGCTGACCTTCTTTTCCCCTAGATGTTACAGTTTCTCCATCTGTATGTATGCAGATAGTTCTTTTGATTCACTTGATGGAATTCTTTTGCATTTGGCAAGTTTCTTTCTTTACTATGCTCTTTTACAGACCCACTAACTACTCATAATCTAATTCCTTAAAATGCCAGATTTTACATGAAAATGTAATCCTAAAATAAAAACACATTATATTTCTACACTTCTCATAAAACTTTATATCCAAACCATGAATTAACCTCTAAAGTTCTTTCCTTCTGAATTGTATTCCAGCCCTTGATTTCTAATAATAAATAATTCTAGCATTAAATGGCCCATGTAAGGATTGATATGCCAATAAACCAAGCAATCAAACAAATTATTCTCTTTTATTTATCCCTCTTTTGATAAACATTTAATACTCCCAAAAGGATTTGTCTGCTAGTCCACTGATGGTCCGGAGCTACTAACCTCTTTGTTTAGTTTAGTATTCCTCTCAGTACCCAGTGTTCCAAAATGGCCTCTTCACTGTATGAAGTCACTGGCTAGTCTGTATCTTATCAGCTTGTTGATTTTCTGTCTGAGACTATCAAGCCACATCAAAATTCTTTTTATCCATTGGAAATAATTGCAGTATATTTCTTCTTGGCAGGAAAGTAGCTTAAAACTCCAATTTGAACCTCTTTGTTCCAATTTCAAGAAAGAAAATTAAGTGCTACTTCTTACCATTCTATTAGCCTTACTAAAAGCTTCATGTTTCTTGCAGATGCTAAGAACTATTATTAGTCTTCTACAACAGTCAAAGTTCCTTTATTAGTAAAAATAAAAATGCACTGTGAAAAGTCATAATAATTGGTCACTATTTAAATATACCATTTTAAAAATGGTTTTTGTTTGTAAATTTCAATACGTTTATTATTAACATACGGCAAAATATTAAGCCCGATTTGTTCAGTGTTTTAATGTTAACACATTGTAAAATGCCCAACTTTATAACATTTGAAAAATACTCTCAGTTCATCCAATATGACACAGAACAAAAGATGCACTAAGAATAAAACAGAAAGGTTTGAATCTTACTTGAACATTCAATATTTTCAATATTTAAACAAATTGCAAGCTAAAACTTTAGATTGACTTTAAAAAGTAGTTGATCACACAATTTGCTTAATCATTGAGAATCATGATTTATTGAGTTCAAAACCTGTATGAGTAATTCTTGGAAAATCATTTCTCATGAGAGTCTGTTATTAAAATTAGGAGTAGTATTATCTAGTCAGAATCAAGAGAGCATATCAAATAATATAGATAGGTCTCTTGTTAAGTTCTTGATTTGATAATCCTTCCAATAAAAAGTTGCATATTTTCTTTATAAAATATTCCTTGATCCTCAACCACCTCGATCTACAATACAAAATCACCTTTTAACACATATATTTGTGCAAAGGCAAGTATTTATGCAGAATCCATTTTATAGAAAACAACTTTTATTAGAATACAAATTGTAATAGAAGCAGACATTTGCAATTTTCTTAGTGAAAACACTGCTTCATAGAATGAAGAAATTACTGCCATATGACAACATCTATATAACCACAACAAAGCTCTTAACATCTGACATTCAAACATGTCCATTATAAGCATTTCGCAAAGTTAATTCTAATGAAAACTCAAAGGAAACAAAATTCTGATTTTCTTCATTTTATATTTAAAAATGAATTTCAGGTATGTAATATACTTAGCGTGGAAAACATTCAAGTGTGCTGTCTGGCTTTGTTACTTAGATAGTACTGTGTCGGGTTCACTTTCATAGAAAAGTCATGATTTTGTTTTCAAAAATCTATGATGTAGAAAATAGTTGGATTATTGCAAGTAATGTTTTGCACATGAAGGTAATGCAAAACTGCTTCAGTACTTTTCCCAAGATGCCATAGCAGTGAATAATTTATAGATATTAAAGAAAAGGTGTCTGTGGGGAATCATGATTGCCTACCATTCTCAAGAGATATAGCAATATTTTTAAATACTATCTTAGTCTTGTGCTGATATGGTATCTCCATTTAAAAGTATCTGCTAGTTTTTACTCAAATTTTGTTATTATTCACCTTTGAACATACATTGATTTGGCTCACCCTAACTCCATTAATATTTGATCTTTCATGAAAGCAGTTTCTCTTCAGCAGTAGATTCACAATTATTTTATATTAAGCTTGGATAATTTTTGTTATGAGGAGGGGCTGAAAAATGTTTGGCTCAATCAAGAAGCTCTTTCAAAAAACAGTTTGATATGTCATTATTTGGTCAGATTTTGGGAAGTAGGTTGGACCAAGAACTTTTCAGTATTTCTCTTTCATAATATAAATAATGTTTTCATTTTATCAGTTATTTCAGAAGGCACAAAAGGGTTATCTATAATGATTATTCCTTTCATATTATAAACATACATCTCTGATAAAATGCTATTTAACCATCATCATTATTATTATTATTATTGATTTGTTTTTCCTTCATCTCAAGTTTGTGATTTGTATTTTACTGCAGCTTTATTCATAACATTGACCTATGGCACTAAGTAAACAACACAAATTGGAAATAAAGGATGTTTCTTGTAGGATGTTTTCTACAGAAAAAATATGATCTGTCCCTTAAATGGTCAATGTATGATTGACAATATTGTATACTGAGCTAGGATGCATTTTAGTAATATGTTAAATTTTATTTTGGTTTCACTGAAAATAATTGGAAATTTCATTTCAAGCATCATCAAATGACTTTAAGCAATATAAAATACAAAAACAGTACTGCTCTCTAAATATTTCTGGCAATTAAAGAATGAGGATTATAATACATCTTATATCACCTGGGATATAATAGCAAGAGCCCAATCTTATAATGAGAAAGGAAATAGAAGTAATCTATATCTTGTTGAAAAATTAGTTATCTTAAAACACTTAAATAACCCTAGCCTTTTAAACAAGAGAAATGAATTGATTGTTACATGTAGGCATAAAAATAAATACCTGCTTAAATATGTTGATCCAGATTCATTTTTAATATAAATTTTGGTTTGTTTTTAAAAAGAACAAATAATTTCCCTTTATGCTTAATACAAAAAAAAAAAAACTTCACATTCACAACTATAAATTTTTTTCATATATATACAAATCCTGTTTATTTTAAATACCAAATATAATTTTTAAAATCAAAAAACTGTAATCCCAGTATAATATATAACTGCGTCAACATTGCAATAACTAGATAATTCAAATTACATAGCAGTCAGGCTATACTCACCACCTAAATATTGTGTTGTGCATGAAACTCCAAGTTGTGCTATCAGTGAGTGATAATTTGTGTATTTTTTAATATGTACTTAATAGCTCTGTTGTATTACATCGAGCACAGTTTTATTAACACCAGCACTATATATGCAATGCATTATATATATATAGTGGACTCTCCTGTCGTTTTCGACTTATGAGAGTAGAGTAGCTCAGTTCTTAGAACCAACAGCCAGACTATACACACATCATTTGATTATGGTAGCGAAGGCTTGTGCAGAACCAGCCACACTATTTGGAAGAGCCAAATACAGAGAACTCGTGCACTGTATGCCACAAGGTCCGTAAACAGCCCTCCACAGGTTTTTAATTCAGAGTTGTCCTTCTCCTAGGCTGTTCACCACCCAAAGCTATAGGACTCGATCTCTCTTTCTATTTACCTATAGCTGAAGGGAGAAGAGATGGGCTCATACCTTTCCCATTATTCGACCATACATCTCACACACACTCACAAATACCTCTTATCATGATCAAACTTAAACAAAAATCTATCTTCTACCAAAAGTTGCTGCTCGTATTTGCATATTAATATTTTTTATTTCTAATTTCAACTTTGAGAGAACACCAAAAATTAGTATTATCTTGATAGATATTTTTCAAGTGCTTCTGATAATGAAGTATGTTTCCAATAATCATTTTGATTTTTTTACCGACTTTTATTATCAAAAGTATGTCAGTCATTGTTCACTTATAGTGGAGAAAAATGAAGAAGAGTTGTTTATAAAACAAAGTAAAAAAGAAAAAAAAATTCCATTTGGACCATTTAAGAAAAAGAACCAGCAGTGTAAGAGCGGCAGCAATGTTAGTAAAAGGCACTCAGAAAAAGGAAAAAGTAAAGAATCTTTTAAGAAATGGTACTAGATGTCTGGAATAAAATGTTCTGCTAGAATCCATGAGAAATATTTGATGATGGGTACTCTGGGACAGTTACTGGACGTATGAATGGCAGCAAAATGCTTGTGTCCATATTCCTCGTCAAACATTCTCAGCATGTTTGACAGCTTTTGTGTAGGGATGGGGTTGTTGCAGTTGAAAAGCAGGGCAGTTCTTCCATCCACTGTCCAACTTGACATGGTGTTCAACAAGGGAAGAAGGAGGTTGGTTATTGGAGCATAGTGGAAGTGGGGAAGAGCCTGACTCCTGGAATGTTTGCATAGGAAGCTTAGATGTTCTATGTTGATTTTACTCAGGACATTTAGATATCAGAGAACGTGGTTGTTGGCTGGAGATGAGTGCTGTGTTCTTACATTCAGATGCATGTTTTTAATGCCTGTCCAAGTTTGTTGCACATTTCTGGCTTCCTCTTGCAAACTTGGTTGTTAACCTTATGCCTCCTCCATTTCACTTGAAAATTGCATTCAGTTTTTCTAAAGTAATAGTCTTCAATGCAAATCACTGGTTTCAAGAGTACTTGATTGTGTGATTATCTGATTAAGTTTTGTTGGAGTTGGTTGATACTGGAGAAAAGATAATTGTGCAAGTGACACACTTAAAAGATGATTATTTTGTGAATTCCGTACCATTAAAATCTGAGAAAATATTCTTTTTACATTCTCACAATGTAATAATTTTATTTTACTTTTCTTTCTCATGTGGCTTATATCCAGTAGCCTTAGACACTTGTAGAAGGACAAAATGTGTCCTTCTGGTAAGGGATGTCAACAATATTCCTTCAGTTATTCAAATTAGTATCTTTATTTTTGACCAGTGCATTTTCAGGTATATATATATATATTGCCCCTAGAAACTTTCTCTTACCCACATTTTTTTTTATGTTTTACTCATTTCCATCAGCAGATCAATAAAACACTTGACAGATTTAATTGACATGTTCTAATTTGAAGCAGTGGGGAAATGAGCCCAAAAATATTTGTTGACAAAATGGTGAATTTTCTTCAAAGCTTACTAGATGCAACATTAAGCAGAAGAAAGCCACTAAACTCATAACCACAAAGATCAGGATATTAGTCTGAATAATTTGTTGTATGTCAGCTTCAGACTGCACTAATCTTCTATATTTTCAGCATTAGTTGTATTTTGTCTTTTTTGATGTGATAAACAAATTAAGATGATGTTTTTAATACCATTATCCACATGTGACACGGGTATCTGAAGGTGCATTAGAATAACAAAAGTTATCTTCCAGAAACTAAGCAAAGTATTAAGAAACTGGAAAATATTGTTAGAAAGAAATGAATGAATGCTGAACAGTTATATATTATATGATGTTTTATATAGCAATGACACTTTCTTTCTCATCTTCTATGTGCTGCGTCCCTTCAAGGTGTAGGCGATCATAACTTTTCACACTTTCCTGTCCTTTATAGCTCTTAATAAATTTTGTCTTTTTGTTATTTCTCCTAAACTTTGTTCGGCCATCCATTTACTCAAGCTCACTAAGTAGCTATGCAATATTTCCCTCTTTCCCTCAATATATCCTGTGATTATCAAATTTTCCAAGCCCTCTTTCCACATGTTCTCTAAAAGTTTTAACTCTCTTTCTGATGTTAAGTATAAGTTCCCTTTTTGTGTTCATTTTCTGTAAGTCTTCGTCATTGCTCACATATTTGGTCCATGATATCCTCAACATCCTTCTGTAGAACCACATCTCTGTTGCTTCAAGTCTCTTCATTTTTGAGAAGATTGCCATGAAGGAGGACTGATATCACAGTATTGTATTCTTTTCTTTGTTTCTAATTAAATTTTCTGTTTCTTAATATTCTGCTTAGCTTTTGAAATATATCTTTGACCATCCCAATGCACGTTCAGATTTCTGTGTCTCACCATTTGTCCTCTGCTAAAACACTTCCCAGATATTTAAATTTTTATACTTGTTTCATATTGGTAGAGACATGATATGACAAATGTGATTCTCCTGACAAATGCTCACAATATCATTTAGAGAACATGTGAGCAATGAGGAAGTTTTGAAGAAAACAAGAAAACTTACAGTCAGAAAGAAACTGCTGAAATTTCTGAGATACATAATGGGGAAAGCGGGCCTAGAGAATTTAATATTTTCATGAAATATTGAAGGCAAGAAAAGCTGAGGTAAACCGTAAGTAACATATTTAACAGGTTTGTGTGAATGAATGGCAAAACTGGGACAAAGAGTGATGGTAAAAAAATTACTAAGAATAACAAAAGAAAGGAAGTTCTGGAGGACCATGATCATCCATGTCCTGACAGAATTTGGTACATAAAAGAATGAGATCATCTTTATTTTTTCTCTTTCTTCACAAGTCTTCAGCTGAACTGTTCTCAAACTTTCCTCAAGTAGACTTTATGCTGAATAGTCTTATCTCTTCATAAATTAAATAGTTTTTAATTTCATCTCAGGTATTTATGCTAGCATTTATCTCCAAGGCTGAAAAACAAAAGTTGTTACTCAACAGTTATGATAAAACATTTTTTACATCTTTGGTCATGATGTTGAACATATAATCTAAAGAAAATAAGTCTTGGAATTGCAGTATATTTAGGGCGAACAATTTACAAAGTGAACGTCCATCATTATGGTTTAATTGATAAACTATAACATCCAGCTTTAAATTTCATCTTCCATTAGGTCTCAAAATATATTACATGTCCTCTTAGACATAGATATATTTTTGTCTGTGGGGTATGTACGTCTGTTGGAGTGTTTTTCTTGAGCAGGAAAATCTTAAGTTCAGTAAATTAGTAAACCTCAATGTTGAGATTAATTAAAATAAAAGCACATTAAATGGTTTTATTATTATTTCCTCCTGCCTCAGCCACAAATAATGTCCATAAATATATTCTATCACCTGATGAAATTAGATCCACACAAACTTTCAGTCTTGATGGTCAAAATAATAAAAACATACAGATTGTTCCTCAAGTTTCTTTAATTATTTACCCCCACCTCCAAAGTTCTGGTTCTCTGCTGTTGCCGCCTTCATATCATTTGAAAACTTCCTGTTAAGGGTTGAAAACAGGAAATAGATGGAGCATGATCTGGTCAGTAGAGTTGATGGTTTAAGTACTCAAGCCCCAGATTCTTCAAAATATCCTTTATCTTATAAGCCATATGAAAAAGTGTATTGTCTTACATAAAAGTACATCTTTCCACAGCTTTTTGTTTTATATTTCTTTCAATGCCTCCTTTTATCTACATGGTACGTTAGAGTAATATTTTGCATTAACTATTTAGCCCTTCTGAAGATAGTCATCAAAATCTAAGAAAAAAAACAACTTGGCTCAGCCGTTTCCTGCTGATTTTTCAGTTTTAATTTCTGTGAAGAACCCAAGTACTGCCATTGCAGGATCTGATCTTTGGTCTCCTGATCATAGTTGTGTGACTATATTTCATCAAAAGTAGCAATTCATTATAAAAAGTTATCACTAGTTTGCTGAAAAAGCTGTAAAATTAATTTGGAGGTGTCCACTCTGTATTGTTTCTGACAAACATTCAAATATTTTGGCACCTGCTTGGCTGCCAACTTCTGCAATCCCAACTGTTCATTAACTATAAACCCAATACATTTGATAGATATCTCTAATTAGTATCAGCAGTTCTATTGGCTAAGATTTGTTTATCAGCCCAAATTAGGCCATGTATATGATCAACAATTTCAGAAGTTGTCATCATTGAAGGTCTCTCACTCTGTCTAGGGCCTCAAAATCTAGAAATGCTAGAAATTGGAACACTGCTTCTTCAGCTGTGTATGATGGGCACTTGCCACCCAATGTTTGCTTTATAGACTCATGGATTTCCTTTGGAGTTTTCTTCTGCAGGAATGTCATGACTGTATAGAATTTGACACTTAAAAAATTCTACACTTGCTGTTAACATGGTTCAGAATAACTGCAAAGATCCTGTAAATTGGCAGCAATTTGCAATATAAAGTCACACTCTATTCAACTATGACAAAATAATATTCAAAGTGGTTTGGGCTGAGAACTTTTCAGTATCTCCTCATCATTCCTTCTCTAAATTTCCTTTTATTACATTCTTTTTTTTTCTGTTACTATTAATTGCAGTAATAATATGATAATAATTTGCAGGATAAGAGAAATCCTGTGGCATTTTGTAGTTTCGGAGGAGAACACAAAATCATATCTGAAGGAATGAGAAATTAAAATTTATTTCTAGTTTCAAATGTAGCTTTCTGAATTTTTAGTCATGCTGAATCTCTTATTTTCAAAAAATTGTAAAAAAAAAAAAGAAAAAAAAAAGCTTTTTTTATGTTACTTTGTTAGTGGTATATATATATATATATATATATATATATATATATATACCACTAACAAAGCATATATATAAAGATAATTCCATTGTGACACAAAAATTACTATGTTTCAAAACTGAAACTCAAGTCCTAAAGTTTAATTTAAAAATTATACTTGAAATTTAGAGCACAGTTTCATTCTCAAATGATGTTTAGAATAACTAAAGGAAGAAATGTTTTACTCATTTATAGGTTGGAAATGGAGGTGTAATCCAGGGTTTCTCTTTCATTATCAAGGGATCTCTGCTTTGATGAAAGTAAGAATGTTTATTATATGTCAAATTTTTGGAGTTGTGTAAGGTTTGGTTGGAGGATTTTTGTCTAGCCTTCACTATCAGGCTCTGTTGTTTTTATTACTCTGTTAAAACTCTTACTGATTGGTGTTCTAGTCTTTTTTTATATTTATTTATTTGTTTTTTTTTTCCATTGATGGTTTCTTAATGGGGTGTTTAGATATGATTGGGTTGTATTTTTAATCCTATAGTTTTATATGTGTCTGAAAATAATTGAATTTGCTAATAGATTTTATATGAAATTGTGTAATTATTTTTATATGGTATTGTGGAATTTTTTTATATATTTTAGGATTTAATTTCTATTGTAAATTTTTTTTCTATCCCTTTAAAAATTACTAATTTTTAAGGCATATATTTGCTGGTGTCTGCAAAAAAAAAACGTTATTTCATTTCTTTGATTTAATAAATTTTTGTTTTTTAGAAACTTGATAATGTGTAGTTTTCATGTAGGCATAAAGGGCATGAATCATTCCAGGCTCTACAAGTTCTTATCAGTCAACGTGGCACAAAAAACAGGGATCATAACATTCATTGAGTTATTGTAGGGATTTTGTCATTTTATATCATTAACTTTACTAATTTATTTTTTGTATGAATAATTCATTGTAATATAAATTGAACTGCACCACATATTTGATTTAAAAGAACTGATCCGACATGCAAATTTTCAGGATAACAACTGAGACATTACTCCACTTCTTGAACTATGTAGTTCATGTTGACTGATAAACTCCTACAACAAAAAAATTCTTAAATTGCCATATTAGTAAAAAATACACTCACTTAAATTTTCAAAAATTCAACCTTAGCATTGCGACTGCACACTCTACAAGTTTGTATCCATTATCAATAACGCATTTCAAAAATATATATATATATATATATATATATAGAGAGAGAGAGAGAGCTTTTGATTTTTAATTAAGAATCATTATAATATACTAATTCAGTATAGTTGCCAAAAATGAATGACACACGATTGCATATACAAAAACCCATGTAAATGTAGAAAAGAATATGAGAATGGAACTAGCTGGCTCAAAGAAAATAAGGAAGTTGTATCCAAAGTTGAAGGAAATTTTGATATAGCATGTCATATCTTTAGCAAAAACATTGTGCTACCTTTTGTCCAAGTTCAAGTAATAGATTGAGAATATTGTTGGAGGGTAATAAAATTGAAAGAACTTGTGCATACCTTGATTATATAAGGTAAATTTCAGTTTGATTTACATTCCTTTTCTGAACAAACAAACCTTTTGAGGACAACTTTTATGTCAAAAATATGAAATAACCTTTGTCACAAGTGTTGCTGTGAATGGGTTGGTCCATTCAATATATTTGCCATTATTTACTGGTCTACAATACAAGGAAAAAACTCCTCCACCTCTTTCCATATGACACTTGAAGAAGTCTTTAGAATGAAATATCCAGGACATTATGGTAACACCAGAAGTAATAAAAAAAAAAATATTCAATAATCAGAACAACTCTTGGAAATTTTGACAATTTAATTTAAGAAATTAGAAAAGTGTTACTTAAGCACCACTGATCTTTTAAAGGTCGATATTTCTTGCAATATCTTATGTTGAGTATATTTTTAATCATCCAAACATTTTTCAGCGGGTAGGATACCTGAAGCACAAGAGACCAAGATGATGAGCTTTTCTCTTGTTCATGAAATGGTCTGACTTCATTACTGCAAATGGTTATCAAGCCATGTTTTGATGACTTTCTTCAAATCTAACAAAAAAAAACCTCTTCTTTTAATGTGGTAGGACCAAGTGCAGTTATCTGTAAAAGCTTTAAAACAAACTGAATTTCATGCTCAAGAGACAGAAAGATCACTCAACTGAACATTAACATTGCTGTAATGCCTTCTGGAAAGGACATGCAAATCAGAGAGTTAGGTGCAAGAACTATTTGATGTTTTGAGAATTTTTTTTCTTTCTTAGGGTACATGTATAACAGCTGCATCTATCCCTGTAAGCTAGATGACATCTTAGACATTATTTCACTTTGTCTCTTGAGTGGGGCTACATGATTTCATAACAAAAAATATCTTTTAAAATGTCATCAGAAACAACATTAAAGTATTTCAGTAAAAAGAAGTTTGCTATTTAACAATAAAATGAATGTTATATGCCCTTACAATTTTGAAGTGGGGACTTGGCTTATGCTTTGTCTAAAACAAGGTTCTCAACCATACTTACAAAGAATTTAAAATCTCCTATAATGAAACATCTGAAACACAAAGCTGAATTTGATAAATTATAGGTAAAAATATTAAATAGGCTTCTTTTGGAATTTCATGACAAATGTAAACCCAAGAAATCCTACAGAACTATTTCCGGCTAATCAGAAGAATACAATGTTATTCATGAGTTATGTATAGCGTTTACTTTTTCTCTATGTGAGCTGCCATCAACATAAAACTTCCTGATATCCTTAGATTAATTTCTGTTCTTTACTTTTACAATGGATTTCTGGAAGATCTTTTATCAAACAATATCTGATCTCTTTTTGATCTGTCAGAGTGTCAAATAGAAGAACTGGCTCTTTCTCTGGTGCCGAATCTCTTCAAGTCCCTCCTGTGCCAAATTGTGAAGCATGGGGCCAGTGTAGATGATATTCTTTAGGCATATCTACTTTATAGGACATATTTTATTTTTTGATGAAAAAATGCATTCAAGATGCAATTTATAAAAAACCAAAATAATTTAGCTATTTATTAAAAAATACCCATCAAAATTTGTCATTAGTTGTTTGTTTTTTTGTTGCTCTCTTACTAGAGGATCAGGAGATATAAATCTGCATATTTTTTCAATTACAAAATTTGAATCTGTTTTAATGCTACTCTTTACTCAGTTGTTTCTAGGAATTTTTAATCTGCTATGAAGTTTGTCTTATTCTTATTTCAAACAATTCCTGTTTCACCTCATTCTGATGAATATTTTATTAAATACAGTCACTCATTTGCCTGAATAAGAAAAATAATGCCAACAATATGCAACACAATCTTCAAACATTTCAGAATAAAGTATTTGAAGAAATTAGGAAATGATTCTTGACCAGTGTGATTTCCTTTTGAACTCATTTCCTTGGATTTTTTTCATTTCACAATGTTTCAGCCATTTGGCCAAAGACAAAGAAATGAATCTAAAGCAGACCACAAAGATGATTCTTAATTGGAGTTATTTTTTGTTTTTTTGATAACCGTCTATAAATTTAATTTTTGTCATTTTTATGAAATATATTTAAAGAAAATGTAACTTTGATAACTGATGACTTTGTGGACGAAATTGGATTGAATCATATTATATGGTCTAATACATTGTTAAAGATATGACATGAGCCATGGGGATCCAATGTTGGCAGAGGTGTAAGATCTATTTTCATTTTTGGTATCAGATTTTATTAAAAAATAGTCAGGGAGCAGCAGCAGCTTTTGTAGAGATGTTTCTATAAGAGAAAGACACAAGTGGTTAAAAGAGATCACAAGTGCATGTTGGCTTTTTTCTCAATGTTTTCTTTCATTTACTTTATTTTTGTTGTGTCCTTTAAATGCAGTGTCAATAACCATCTTCTGTCTTCCTGAATTCTGTTCCTTTATTGTCCTTTTCCACACCTCTTTGTAACCCCCTGCATCCTAGTGGCATTATCTCTTTGTTTGAAGTGAAATGATTGAAAAAAAAAAAAAATCTCCATCAGATTTAAAAATCTTTTGTTGTTCTCTGAAGTAATGTCAAATCTCGAGTTTAGCATGCTCATTGCAAATGGGAAAAACTTTAAATATGTCTTGTCTTATATTCATTATCATTTTACCAACAGGGCAACAAATTGTAAAGAATGCTTTTTACCTGCATTAAAATTGCTATAAACTATTATAACACCTTTTTGCCGCTATCTACACCCAGTGGGGTAACCACATTTAGTGGTCTGGTTCTTAGGCTCTTAGGACAATGTTTTAAACACAGGGCTAACTCTGTGCTTCTTAATGCTGATGCTGGCCCAAGATGGTTGTTGGTCGCTGGCTGCTTTGATCCACAATGACACTGCCCATGTTGTGTTCTTGGAAGATTGAACGTCGCAGTGCTGATTCAAGCCATGGCGAATGTTATATTAAGGAAAAAATTATCTTCACAATTAAAAAATAAAACGAGAAATTTATAAGGTTAATCTTCAATTAGTTTATATAGCTCTTGATACAACAAAAATGAACCCTTCCTGCCTCAACCTCTATAGTGATAGTGGGTCTTGTCTAAACATTCTGAAGGAGCTGGGTTCAAAGTCTTGGAATTAGGAAATCTGGTGGCAGCTGACATGGATTTCAGAAGCATTTGATGCAAGTTCTCAATCCAAAGTTTCTGAGCTCCCCAAATTCATTTGCTTACATACACTTCAACCAAAATCTAGCATGGGGGGCAAAGGGTTCTGGGGATTTGGTGATTCCCCAATTTTCATTAATTTCAGTAAGCGTTTTCTTTGTTCCCTATTTCTGCTTTCTTAATCAACATTCCAAATTTGGAAAATTATCCACCTTTCTTGGGAGTAGTCACAGGGATTACTCCTCCCTTAACTCTAACCTACTTCACTTCACATCTCGCACTGCTACTCTGCACAGGCAGGGCTAAATTTTGTTCCTTCCTTCTTGGTATTCTAACTCTGCCTACTTCAAAGGGCTGACATAACTGTCTTTGTGACAAATCTAATTTTTAAAATGTGTGGCTCATTAATTTCAATTCCCTGACTCCTTTCCTGGACCCACCTGTCCCATGAAAACACAAACCAGATCATCTCATTTTAACCTTCTGAGCAATAGATAAAAATTGTTTCCCAATTTGTTTTCATCAATGAAAATATATCTGTTTACAAATTCTTAACAAAAAATTATGCTGTTTTTCTTTCTTGGGTCAATCGCTGTTTTAGTGAAAACATAAACCAGATAACCTGAATGTTATGACAGATTGATTTTCATAATCCTAACCCTCACAGCGAGTTCATTCTCTGTTTTCATTTCTCAATTTGTTTTCGCTTGCGAAAATATAATTCCTGTCTGCTTCTGTTTTCACCAATGATATATGTTTTTCTAATTACCCAAGAAAGATTTAGGGCATTTCCCAATTAGCTTTACTACGCACATACCAGATTTTTGATAGATAAAAGAAAGTAAAATCTTGGGGCATCCTTCCAATTCATCGGGGTGAGACAACCCAGATGGCCCTTTTTTCACTTCCACATTACCAGGGAAAACTTTTTCCATTCTCTCTTTCTTTCAGTTTATATTTCATTTGGGGCTTAACCCTTTTTCTGTTTAGAATTAATGTTTAACCATCTCACAGCCTCAGTGTCACACTATGACATCTAATGATAAAAAAACATTAAGCAGTGTTATCATGGAAGTGCATTAATTTTTTTATTGACAGATCATAAAATTATTAATCTTAAATTTTGTCCTTTTATATTTGTAAAAAAATCTTTTTATTAGTAATTTTCATTTTTCAAGAAGTTTTGTGTTTTATTTCAAATATTCAGTCACTGCTCTTTTGAGGCAAAAATGTCTGCTTTTCATGCTAAGCATAAATTTTAGATTTCCAATTTAATCTTTTATAACTTCTAGTTGACAAACCCCAATTATATAAGTTATTTTTTGAGTCACTGAAAAAATGTGAAACTGCTTATATGTCTTCTGCTTCATTCTTTTCATCTTTGGAAGCATTTCATGATAAAAAGAATCCAATATTTGTCAGTCTTTGAAGAATCCTTGTACATTTCAAAACTTTAATTTCATTCTGATAAAGAATGACAATACTTTTCAATCAGACTTATAGATAAACAATCAAGAATTCATGCTAATCAAGTTTAAATGAGCAATTCCTTATTTCAATTCTCAGATTTCAAATTTAAAACCATTTGCATGTTTTTTAATGCCAAGAAACATCAGTTTGTAAATTTTATTTTCTCTGAAATATAGTTGGCAGTTTTTTTAAGTTGTAGAGTGTTTCTATCAATGAAATGAAAAAAAATATAAGTTCAATAAAAGTGATTCTTTTCTTCACTTAATATAGAGAATAATAATAATATTTATTATGCAATGTTTTTTTCTGTTTGAATCATTATTACTGAGCTTTGGAAAGTTTGTATTGCATTTTTTATTTAATCTGACACAAGATCACACTTAATGAGACATACAGTGAGGCCAAGAAAATGAATACTGGCCTTTGAAATAAACCAGTGGTAAATGTTGAGCAGAGAAAATGAAAAGTAACAATCCCCCCAGGGACAGTTTGTCCACAAGAGGATGCCAGATTTTATTGTTGTCAGTCTTTTATATACAATGGGACAGTCAGTTAGCCAAACAAAATTTCAAGGTCCAGTGAATATTTAATGTTACAACTTTGTCAGATAGTACAAATCTGTTTATTGGTTTATTGCTGTTCCCATTTGTCACTACTCAGCCATTTTAAATAGTATCAAAATAATTTTAACACAGATGATAATGAAAGTCAGATACTGACACCACCTGCAGTTCCCATTAATAAAGCTGTCGATGAATTTCGACTTTTCATGTGAAGTTGACACATATTCATCAAATACAATCGCTGGCAAAAACAAAGAAATGAAAACCTCAAGCAACAGCTACTGAATGTTTTTCACACAAAACACTGATCGATCACCACATCAATAAACTTTATTTACATGAACTCGGCATCTTCAATGAACTCAGCACACTTCCTGTGAACACAGGGACATGTATTTTTTAACATTATGTCATGATTCTTTGAGTTTTCTCCTCCATATTTTTGTTATTTAAACTACAAGTAATGTGATTTTATTTATAAAATAAAATATCATATATTTTTAAGCAATATTGTGTATTTTTATTTATTTCATGAAAGAAAACACTTTGGACTGGGTTTTTTTGATGGTCAGATCATTTATCTCTAGGATTCCTAAAGTGGGCAAGTGGTGGGCAGTGAGGAAAAAGGGGGTGATTAAGAAAAAGGTTTTTAGGGGGCAGTAGATGTGCATTAGAATCAAGTAATAGTTTTTCCTTCTTTTTTTTTCTCTTACAAATCTGCATCACTTACATATGCAAATATGAAAATTAATATAAGAAATGTGATAGAAAAACACATTGTTTTATTTTGTTGTCTGAAATCAAATGTCCAAACAGATGTTTGTATTTTGCTGAAGTTATCTGGACAGGAGGCAATATCAGCAATCAGATCAGACAGCCAAAATCTGCTCCAGGTTTCTAGGTGTAGTGATGCAGCCATGGATATCCATGTTGTTTTAAATTTTCAAGAAATGTTTTCATATGGATGGGTGAAGTGTATGCTAGCTACGTGGCCTGGCAGCCAAAGGGATCTGCAACTAGAAAAGGTTTTGGAACTACTGAATTATTCGAACAAAATGCTACCCTCTCATCTCGTTCAGATAATTGAGGTTCCACTGTAATGCATCTGGTCTGTCTTCTCTATCACCGGTTAATGTTGTGTGTATACTTGTGTTTGCAGGATTTGAAGGTATATGCATATCAATTGGCATAGTTGTAGATTTTAGAAAGTATAGTTAACATAACTATCACCTCAGACCATTTACAAATTTAAAAGCAAATATATCAAAATTCTAGTGTGAATGGTGAATTTTACCAGTAGATGAAAAAGTGAAGTGGATTTTTGTTAGCATCTGAATAGCTTATTCACTTATGAAGAGAAAGTGAAATAATCATTGAAATTTCAGTATAATGAACAGATTGTAAAATACCTTTTACATTCAAAGTTGTAAGTATGAGAAATTAATGTGTTTGTGCATCTATATGCACATAGGAATACATAAGCATACATGCATTGGCACACAGACATCTGATGAACATATGCCTAAAAAACATGCCAGCAAAATGATAAAAATTAACAACAAATAAAGTTTTCAAAGTTACGTGGGGTGCTGAAAAGTTTTCAGCTAGTTCTCCTTTCCAAAATTTGATCAAATGATTTCATTTATTTTATTTTTTTATAAGGGCTCTTTGATTAAGCCGAAAACTTTTCAGCACACCTTATAAATACTTTAAAAGAATTTTCATAGGCATTTTTTCTGAAAAAGATTTCCTGTTAGTGTTGTGTGTGTATATCACAAGTTATTGCATAGGTAGATATATGTAAAAGTAAAATATATCAGTGTACCTAAGTTTGCATAATATTTTTTTTTTAATGTATATCTTTTGGGTGTATGTAAATGTCGGGATAGGACTGTATGCCAACTGTAAGTTTTATCTCCACATAGGTGTGGTTACATTTGTGTGTCTGTGGTTTCCTTCTAATATGGAAACAAATGATGAATAATTCTCCTGACACCTTCCATTTACTTATGGGGTTAGGGTGTGGTTAGGTTGAAGGGAGAAATTGCTAAAATGAAACTAGTGGCAAAATGGGGATGAGATGGGACAGACTTCCTGTCCTTGTACTTGTAATTATGGCTTACTTTAATTGTTCCATAATAGTCAACTGTAGTTGCAGTTGTCGAATTGATCAGCCAGCAAGTTTTAGGAGGGTTGCTGAAAAATTTTCGGCCTGACTTAAAATTTAACTAAACATCAGCATGTTTATTTGAGCCTAGAACTTTTCAGCACCCCACGTAAAAGTAGCAAAGTATTGTGTGTGTACATGTAAATAATACACATAATTTTTTGTTTTTTACAATGATGTTCACACATGCTATTTGTAGTGTACCTATTCACAAACATGTTCATTGTGGTTGTGTCGGCGTGCGTGTGTGTGTGTATGTATGTATATATATATATATATATATATATATATATATATATAGACATTTAGTGAGAGAGAGAGATGGACACACCTACAGATTGGGAACATTTGAGTTGTTACATGTATGTGTTAGTGTCCGGTTATTTCTTGTTGGTGTGAATTAATCTGTGTGTAATAATAATACATCATGTAGTAACAATGTATATGCTTATCTACATAAAAAACTAAATGGTTTTATGTTTCGAACCTTTGCTTAGATATGTGTCAGTTATGGGTAATGTAAATTGTAAAGTTAATTAGTAAAGGTCTCTGTCTTTCTTTCCACACACACACACACACACACACACATAGTTTTAACTTTTGTAAAGTGAATGTGTTGACATTTTTACACATATCAGGAAAACGTCTAGCTAAGACGAATATACAAGTATGGGTGGATAGATACATACATTGTGTGTGTGTGTGTGTGTGTGTGTGTGTGTGTGTGTGTATTAGTATACTTAGATAGATGTACACACTAAGTGTGTGTGTGTGTGTGTGTGCTACATTTTAGAATGTAGGTTTTGTGTATTGGATCTATTAGAGATCAGAAGAATATTTGATGAAGTGTAGGTGAAGTGGGGAAGTTGTAGAAGTGTAAGGGAGGGCAAGAGAAAGAAGTTTAAAAAAGAGAGAGAAATGGGTGTGTAACGAGAAAGTAAGCTGTGACTTACAAGGGCGGAGAAAGGAAAAAAAACGGTCGATGGCAGTGGTGTGGAAGGCGGGGTAGTGGTGGGGGGCAAGGAAAAATAAAGTAAACAAAAGAAAAAGGTCTGTGCCGGGCGGAAGTACTGAGATGGAAGAACATGCTTGGGAAAGGCCCTTGCGTTTCCTTTCCATGGCTTTTATAGCCCTCCTGTGTGAATCAGGGTTAACAGCTACCAGACTTGTTTGGTCAAGGGAATAGGCCGCCGCCGCCACCACTGCAACTACGATTAAGAGGGCTGTGCTTCCGTTAGGAACTATCATCATCATCATCATAACTATTGCCGCCGCCAACGTGTTTTCTGTTAGCCTCGTCACTTCTCGTGTTGGCAATGAACCAGTTCTGCAAAGTACAGTTTATTTTATTATAGATATTTCTTTTCACTACCACTTGCTCTATCTCTACACACAGAAAAAAATCTTGAACAACCGTGTATAGACACGTTGTTCATATCAAGTTATCCCAAAAGAAAAAACACGTGGAGTAATTTGGAATATTAGGAAAAACAAAATAAGAAACCAATTTAAATTTTTTCGGGCAATAATCCGTAATGAACGCGATGCTTGTCATTTTTTTTACGTCCTACAAAAAGAAAAAAAATAAGTAGATAAAAATAACAACTAAAGTTTTCATTCTTTGTCACTTTTTGAATACTCCCTACCACAAACTTTCATCCCCTGCCTTCCCCAACTCTTGCAGTTAGTATTGTAACGTCTGTCTTTAGTAGTGATTGTGGTATTAATTCATGTGTTATCGCCTGTCTGTCTCGCAGTCAGACCAGACAGATAGGTGCTATAGTTAGAGAACCAGGCTCTGATTGTTTAGATAGGCCGTAAATCGTACTCACACTTAAAAAAAAAAAAAAAAAAGAGAGAGAGAGAGAGAAGATGGTTTGGTCATTCTATTGACAAAGCCTCACTACTACTGGGTAAGTATATTTTTACTCCCACACCCCCCTCTTCTAAATAAACAACCATCTGATTCAAAGCCACTTGAAAAGTCCTAGCTTGCCTGCCTATATTCTTACTATCACAACACCTACTTTGTTGTTACATGGGGGCCAGTGGCTTTTCCCCTGACTGGCCTGTTGAGAGATGAACTTTTGTCGGAGGTAATACACTTTGAAAGAAGATGAAATTTTATATCAGCTGTTAGATTGATATCTGTGAATAGAGTAGGCGCGGTCTTTGTCGGTTGGATGCCCTCTGATTGGTCGATGGTAGGATGAGTGACATGTAGACGATAACTAATCAACGGGCTGGATGTTAGTGATTGGTTGTTGTTGTTAGCCAATGACAGAAGTCGGGCGTTATTTAAGCTTTTGAGTTCGAGAAAGAAAAAATATGTGGAGATAAAATTTTAAAATAAAGAGCAAAAAATAAAAATAAAACCCACTGATATGGTAGACAGAATTGGATGGCGGAGGGTTTGTGAGGAGATAGAAAAAATTGTCAGGGTTGGGTTGAGATCAGAAGGGGGATAGACTGTGGTGGTTAAAAGGCAAGAGGATGTCGTAGATGGAGAGGGAAAGGGTCCATTGGCCGTCTGTTTGTGAACACATGGCAGCAGTCTCTCTTTGATCCATTAGCCCCCTGTGCTTATAGCGAGGCCGACTAACTGAACCATGTAGTCACTGTTGGCTAGGTTGATGGGGGAGCTGGGCTATGTGGGGTTTCAGGCGAATATGGCGTACCAGCCACAGGGATATTCCCCCACCCTCTGCATCGGGAACCCTTCTTGCCTATTCGCATCTCCTCCATAACTGAAATCAACTAAAAACCCTTCTTTTTATCCTTTACACACTTCACATTAGACCTTTTATCCTTACGTTATTGCTTTTTTTTCTTATCTCTTTTCCTGGTTAGACTTTGTAAGCCTTTTATTCAGTGCATATCAATGATGATAATGATAATGATGATCTTGTTTGCTTTTTTCCTGATTTCTTCTCTTTATCCTTGTCCCTTTTTCTTTGTCCTTTTTATGCCCTTTCCTTCTTTTCCTAATCGTTCAGCCCCATCTCCTCCTTTCTTATAATTATCATTACTACTTCGTTGTCTTTCTCATAATTATTATTATTATTATTATTAAGGAAAGTAGGTCTATAGGGGGTTGGGATGTAGGAAGTACAGCCTGAAAAAAAGTGGCAGTTGGTGTGATGGGATGGGAAGCAGGGTCACAAGATTGGACAGGGAGTTTGGTTTATAGAGGCTCTGAGAATGTAGCTTTATCTTCTTGACTATTATTACTTGCCAATACACCACACAGCCCCTTGTTTTTTGTTTCTCTCCACTCCACGCGATTTTTCTCCCATTTCATATTTTCTTCCCTGAAACACCCAAATTCACCCACCCTGTCACCTGCCCCTTTACTTCTACACTATCATTCCACAATAACCATTTCAATCCCCTCCCCTGTTTGTATTCATTTTATTTATTTTTTCCCCTGATTTCATTTTACCACCTCCCCTCTCTATGATCCTGCCCCACACCATCTACTTCTCTTTGGGTCCTCTATTTTTCAATACTTTATTAGTTACCCCAACCCAACTTCTTAGTTTTGCTTTTCTTTCTTCCTCAGACACACCTCGATGCCTCTTCCCAACCCAGTCTGAGCAGGTGTTGCTACTCTACAATCACCCTCCCACTCTACCACCTACCCAGTATGAAAAGAAATTAGAGCTAGGCTAGTGAGCACAGCCGTTCACTAGAATGACAAATAGACATGACCCCAGGGATGTAAGGGTAGGTGATGGGTAAGGCCAGTCAAATGGAAGGGATGGGACTGGACTGTGGGGTGGCGGTTGTCAATAATATGCTGTGATAGTAGGGAGAGGAGTAAACACCCCACCTCTACAGTATTAGCTTGTTCCAGCCAGGTGCACTTAGGAAAGGTAGCAAGGGGATTTTTTTTTTTTTTTTTTTTAAACATAATTTCAGCTTAAAAAAAAAAACAGGAAGATATTTTAAGGGTGGAGAAGTTCTTATGTTTTTGTAGGAGGTGGGGAAGAAAAAGTATTAACCAGAAATCTTGGAGTTTGGGTTTTTATAAGAACTCTGCAACATCACCTCCAATTACAACAACAAAATGCTCCTATGATGCCTTTTGTTGCAATTGCATAAGATAAAAAATTGAAATGTTAATAACAGCCACTAGAGACTTAATAATACCATATTGTTTACTAGATGAGATACAAAATTATATCTTAATGCAAACAAAATATTTCTTGAAATGGTATTCTGTGGAGTTCAATAAGCATAACTGCAAAAGCTTAAAATTCTTGCATCCATAATTTTTTTTAAATCATAAAAAGTCTTTCAACTAATGGAAAGCTGGTTTTTAATAATAATAATAATAATAATAGTGCTGACTAATAGCAAAACAAAAAAGCTACTATACACAACAACTGCTGTTACAATGCTTAAATTCATTGGCTTCAAATTGAGCTCATAGGAAACCCAAATATGTTGGATGGGGTGGTTGTGGATTGTGCAGTATTAGAGTAGGTTGGGTGGAGTTGTCAGCTGTGGATAAAATGTGGTGGATGGTATGGTATGGTGAAGGGTGGATTCAATGCTTTCCTTCCTTGGGTATCTTAACTCACCCTCCGCCACTTAACTCCCCAAACTTTGAGGTTGTATGTCTTCTTCTCTATCTGCAACTGGGTGTATCTCCCGTGACAACACTGTTTAAATATTGCTCAGAAATTCACTTGCTTGCCTTGGTTGTTAAGTGCTGGATTTGATGGTAGTTGGTGTTATGGCTGGTTGGGTTTGTGTTGGCTTACTGGGAAGGTGGGTGACAGCATCTTTGTTGTTAATTAATAAATGGGCTTTAAAACCAAGCAGGGGCTTTGTAATGGGAGAGTTGAAGCAGTTAAAACTAAGGTTGAGTGAAGGCTCAAGCCTCTGGCAACTTGTTTTCTTCCCCTCATTCAGATGCATTTTAAATCTTCTGCTTTTGTCTGTGATTGTACTATTGGTTATTCTGCTATAGTTTTTAGCATGAAAACTTTCTGCCATTTAGTTAAATTTTAGACTCAGCTGCTGAAGTAGCCAAAAGGACTTTTACAATCAGCTGGAATCAATTATTTCTTAATACTAATATTTTGTCTTTTTACTAATATTCTCAAGAAAAGTCAATTTATAGTAGTTGTCTGAAGTCACTTTTCTTTGATATTTGGTGTTTCTGCATATTGTCTTTGATTGACCAATAGAGACAGAAAAAGAAGCCAAGAGAGAAATGCAACAGAGAGAGGGAGAGAAACACCTTTCTCTTGGTAGGATTTGGTGCCATGGTTAGAATGCAAATGAACAGGTGCCAAAAAGTATATGAGTCCTATTTGATATTTTCAAAAATTAAATGCTCATCCATCACATCAGCAAAAAGGTTTCCCTCAGCAATTTGACCTTATTGAACTGATCAAACTTACTATTAAAACAGGAGCAAATAGCTGTATCATCAGCATAGTTACCAAGTTGAGAACTGATGACATCAGGAAGGTCATTGATTGAAATTAGGAACAACATAGGTCCAAGGATAGAACCCTGGGGAACACTAATGCAAAAAGATCTAGAAGATTGGCCATTTGAGATAACTTACATTTTGCAATTTCATAAGAAAAACTGAGTCTATTCAAAAATTTGCCCAGAAATACCATAGCCTTTCAATGTGTGATGAAGACCAGTATGCCAAACCCTGTCAAATGCCTTTGAGATATCCAGTGCAATAGCCCGAGCTTCACCATTCTTATCTTAAGCTTGATAGATACTTTCAGCAATGATCATTAATATATCAGCAGTTGACCTAGAGAAGCAAAAGCCATATTGTTTATCTGAAAGAAGACCCTGCAAGGTGAGATGCTTAACAATCCAAAGTTAGAGCCTTTAGTCGTTTTCAAAAAGAGGTAAAAGGCTAATAGACCAATAGTTCTTAAAGACTAAGACTACAGAAGAGGATTTCCAACAAAAAGGAAAAGAAGAAAGAGCAAGGCATTTATTATAAAGAGATAACAGGATCCAGTTAAGGAGCACATTTCTTAAGGACTATTGCAGGGATGCTATCAAGTTCACATGCTTTAATGTGGATTCAGTTTGGAGATGATAGCATAAACCATGGACTGTTATGCATATCACTCAATAGAGACTCACTTGTAAGTGGTAAGTCAGGCAAAGATGCTCCAGATGAGTCAGGAGAAGAATTTGAAGAGAATTTGCAACTAAAACATTCTTAACTTCATTTCTATAATCTTAGAAAGGATAAAACAAGATAAGTAACCTGATATTTTTTAAAAAATGTTAATAAATCTGCATATATGATTTTGTTAAAAAGGATGCAGTTAATCCTTTTTTACTTCAGATTTCTTCAAAATCAACTCAAATTTTCTTCTGCATACCATGTAGAGTCCTCCATTCATTTTTCAAATAACAAAAATTACTTGAGAGCAATACACTCAGACATAATGAGTTCAATCCTTACAGGAAACTCTATTATTGTTAAATTGAAATCATTATTTACTAGACTAGCAAGGTGAGTTGCAAACCCCAACTTTCAATGTCAGGCTCATTAACAAAGATCAATGATTGAGTAATGAAAAAAATATTTTAATTAAGTATTTGTTCATCTTCAAGCATGCATATCTTTATGGTTATGTGTCTATATGGAAACACAGATACATGTGTGTATGCTATATATTTTAAGCTTTTCACTCCAAACAAGGCAGGAGTGCCACTAGCATTCAAGGGTTTACAGAGAGTGGGAGCAAGAGTAAAAAAGTGTGATAACGGAAAGGATGAAGAGGACAGGGAATAGTTCAAATAATCTGGAGATGTTGATTAAATTGCATTTGAATAGATGGAGATTATAGCTATCAGGGAAGCAAGTAAGAAGAAGGGAGTTCCACAGATGGGAAGTGTGAATCATGAAGCTATTGGAGTAGAAGAGACAGCTACATTTAACTGTTTTGACAGTGAAAGGGTGGGACTGAGATGCCCACATAGTGGCACGTTTAAATTCTTGCAGTTTTAGAACTAGCAAAAGTAGCTCATCAGAGCAGTTACCGTGAAAGTAATTGTAGAAAGAACAGAGGGAAGCAATGGCACATGTGTGAGAGATCGACTGTAAATGAGATACCAGATCAGGGCCAGTCACATTTCATATCTGTCTCTGGATTTTGTCAAGGACCTTAAAACAAACAGCAGGGGCTCCAGACCATATATGGCAGCAGTATTCCATGCAAGGGCAAATGGTTGATTTATAGATTTGAAGGATGAACTCTGGCGAGAAAAACCTTCTGGCATGACACAGAGAACCATCTTTCCTTGCAGTAGATGAAGCTATTGATTCAATGTATTTGTTCCATCTCAGCTCAGCAGACAGCGTGAGACCAAGCAGTTGCAGAGAGGTGCTCTCGTGGAGTTGAGCATCAGACATTCTAATGGGAGGTAGGGAGGGATCTCTGTGATCGGTAAAAGAGAGCAGTTTTGTTTTTGAGGCATTAAAGTTAACCAGCCATTTCTTGCCCCAGTCAACAACTGATTGGAAGCCCTTTTCGAGACCAATGACCAAGTTAGTTTTGTCAGCAAAACCAGATTTGCTATTGAGGCAGGAGTAAATAGTAGTGTCATCTGCATAGATGCCTACTTGGGAACTGATGACATCGGGAAGATTGTTAATGAAGATCAGGAACAGTGTAGGAGCCAGGATAGAGCCTTGGGAAATACCAGCGTTCATGAGACAGGAACTGGAGGAGAAGCCATTTAAGATGACTTTCATTTCACAGTTTGACAGGAATGACTGTATTAAGTCAAATAATCATCCTGAAAATCCGTATCCCTGAAACTTACGAAGAAGGCCAGCATGCCAAACCCTATCAAATGCTTTAGAGATATCTAGAGCCATGGCACAAGCTTCTCCATTATTGTGAAGTGCTTGGTAAACAAAAATGTAAACTCAGTGAGTACATCAGTGGTAGATTGGGCAAAGTGGAAACCATATTGCTTGTCAGAGAGCAGATCATGGGATGTAAGGTGCTTAACCACTTCAGCATTGATTAAAGCTTCAAAGACTTTGCCAAAGAGGGGTAGGAGACTGATAGGATGGTAGTTAGATGGGTCAGAAGAGTCTCCAGAGTTCTTAAAGACAGGTAGAACAGATAAGGACTTCCAACAGGCTGCAAAGTGAAAGTTGTTGAGGCAGTAGTTATATATATATATATATATATATATATATATATATAATATATATATAGAGAGAGAGAGGTGTTGGTGAAAAAGTAATGCCTGTTCTAATTTGTTTAAAATAATATTAGTATTCCTCTTTTCTATTCCTTTTTCTGACATGACTTATATATACTTTACATAACATGTCAAAAATAATAGAATTATGTATAGATTGACATTTCTGTATTGGATTAAAGTGTAGTACATGTGCACTCTGACTTGGATCAAAGTGTCACTCAAGCACTTCTGATCTGTATTGTATCTGTATTCTCTGTGAAAAGTACTACACACAAATATATAAACACAAAAGGAAAACTTATCTCTGATGTGTTTTATCAGGGCAAATGATAAATGCATCAGCTAAGATAAGTTTTCCTTTTACCTTTATTCATATTGCCCTTTTACAGATATATTTTTAGTTATATATGAAATTTTATACATCTCTCTCTCTCTCTCTCTCATACACACATATATATATATATATATATATATATATATATATATATATATACACACATTGGGACTGAAAAATTCTCAGGCCTGAAAAATTTTCAACACCCACTCTGGTATATGTGTGTATGCAAACATGCACACATGAGGAGCTGCTAAAAAGTGTGGATATTATGATGTATTTGGTAAGCAGATATTGTTTTACAAATACCTACTCCCATGTACACCTATAACAAAACATCCATGCATAAATTCCTGAAAGTGTTTTGTTCTATGACTACCAAGGCAACATCTACATCCATTTTGATGAGGTCAGTAATGAGTCCTATATTCTCCAACTACTATATGCTTCACTTAAAAAAAATGCAGTATTTGAAAGCATTGCTAAGCATATTTTACTCAAGATATATCAATGATATTTTGCAAACATACTCTCTCTTGTATATAAACAAGAAAAGTTAGCCATAACAGGATAAAAACAATTCTTGTCTCTTAATTTTTATGAAATATATATATTATCTAATTTCTCTCTCTTTTTTTTTTACTCTGCCTCCAGACATTGCTAATTTTTCTTGACTATTCCTGTACAAGTACACAGTAAAGTATTCTTTTGTTTATTGTTTTGTCCAACACACTTTTCACTTTATCCTTTTTTTTTTTCTTTATTCACAAGTTCTGGCTTCACCTACTCAACCACTGTGCTGGGCAGGAGGGCTTTAATTTTGTATTGAAACAGAACTAAACAGAAGACTAAAATTGTCTACTTGGCCTCAATCTATGACAATGCTCTTGAGCTGAGTTGTATGATTTATCTAAAATCATTACTGCCATTAATTTTCAAAATAAATGAAAAAACTTAATTTTCCTTCCCCTTACCACTCACCAATTACATTTTACAAGGTTATGTTTCTGAAACAAAGAAAAGAATACTGAACTGTTATGTAATATCACTCCTCCTACATGGCAGAGAATCTCCTCGCAGACGAGGAAAAGAGACTTGAAGCAACAGAAATGTGTTCTACAGAAGGATGCAGAGAATCCATGGACAAACGTGTGAGTAACAATGAAGTCTTAGAAAAAATAGAAACAAAAATGACACTTGTAATTCAGGAAGAAATAGTTGAAATTTCTACAGCACATTATGAAGAAAAAGGTTATTGGAAAATTTTGGTATATTGAAGGCAAGAGGGAAAGAGGAAAATAAGGCAAACCTAGCTAGCAAACTTGAGTAGATGGATGGCAGAACAGGAATTAAGAGATATAACAAAAATTGAAAATTTAAGAGCTACAAAGGAGCTGCAAAGTACAGGCAGTTGTGAAAAGCCATGTTTGCCAATGTTCTGAGTGGGCACAGCACAAAAAAGAAGACTCATTCTAACTGAAGATAACTTCTAAGTTGTGTACATTGACCTTCTTATCTTCAGTTTCACATTTTATAATAGCTGGTTGCATTTTGATATTTGGAGACTTTTAGTTTGATTGTGTTTTAGAAAAACATACATCTTAAGAGCTAGCAAGTACGTTTTTAGATACATGAGCATTTTTATTTGGTAGTAATGCCCCCCCCCCCCATAAAATCAGAATTAAATAGATTCTATCCTCAGTTATATTCTTCAGCACCGTTAAAAATATTCAAAATTTGGGTTCATAAATTCATGGTCTGCCAACAGATCCCTCTCAGCTGCTACACATTGCCCAAGGGTGACCTGTTATAATGCAGCACAGGGGTCTTATAATTCAAAGATTCAGTTATCTGTGTTTGAGATTTAAAAGCCTATAAATCAAAGAAATACATGTTCTGATTCCCATATCCAAAGGAAAATCAGAAAATAATTAATACAGCTCATCCCAATCCCTGACTTTGCAACTTGAACAAACTTGGTCAGCCTCCAAATCATAATACTGGTGCATGGAACATTGTAACATGGGAAATTCTTTTGTTTTAAATGTGTCTTATAAGCCAATAACTATTACAGTTAACAAATATATGTACAGAATCACTTTTGTGCACTAGTATTCCTATATTTATGCAATGACTTATTTAATACTCGTATAGTTGCTTGGTTATAAATCAGTATCTCTGTCCATATACATTCACACTGAAACTTTTTTCAATACACAGTCTGATTCTTTTATGCACTTGCATAATTGGGTTTCTGTCTTTCCCAGACTAATATTGACACTTATAGAACTGTGTTGTCACTTAAATACACAAGTAAACAATCATTCTTTCTTTTTTCTTTTATCTCCTATTTAAGAAAAGCTAATGAAGTTATCAACTAGCAGCCAACCATTGACCTTCCTCCATATTCACTAAACAATTATGCAAAAATAAACAGAAGCCTGAAAATAAAATAAATGATATCAATAAAAAAAATTAGTGCAAACTGGAGTGTGGGGATTGGCAGTTTTGCATCATGGTTCTTCACTGGTATAAAGATTTGGCATTTCACAGAAAATGACTTTGCTGGTGGGTAGTATTGAATAGTTCAGCCAGAAAGTTATATTACAGACTAATTGCATTCTCTTTGGATTAACTGCTTACTAGCAGGTGTCTTCTCATATGCTTAAATGGATGGAACCAATAAGTTTCTCTTAGATTACAGTTACCATCTTCACAGCCACTTTTAATGCTGTGCATCAATGTTTTGGGCAGCTGCATTTTTACAAGAAGCAGATACCATCACCATCATTGTTACTTTACAGTTTGAGTGGTGTATATGTAGGCATACTAATACACATACCCATACACTTAACAACTGTATACTTATACTTTTGAATGCTTTCACTTCATTTGAATGAGATCTATACTAATGCAATGTATAATATATTTTTTGTAAATTCATTTCTGCCAAATATGTCTCTTGTGCAATGTTTTCATTCTGGTAGAATGCTGAATTTATTGATAATAATTGTTTTTCTGTGTGATTGGACTTTTTTCTGATTTGGCTGGACAAAGAAAATAGGTATTTGTTGAGCTATGAAAGTTTTAGCACAAGGCCATGCATTTTGAGTATGCAATCAATGTAAGTTCAACAAGCTAACTTTTATGTCAGGTGCTTATTGGCTAAAGTAAATATTTACTGTTTAAGTACAACACAAAACATGCAAATGCAGAGATTTTTTAATGTGTAAACTAACAGTCACACACTCTCACTTGTTTACACATATGCAAACTTTGTTTTTTAGTCTCACAAGAATTGCATGTCTCTTATTCTTATTTAGGAAATAAAAAAGAAAAGTGAGAGTCAAGTAAAAATTCCATAAAACTGCTCATCTCTTCTCTCAGATCATTTTAGTTGACTGGTGCAGAAGTTGGCTATTCATATTTTTTCCATTGTAATTCAACAAATTTGTCATTCTTTTTATTTCATTTTGTTTCCTTTTTATTTTTTTAAAAATTATTGTTGATTTTTTCCCCCTTCTGATGTGCAGGCTAACTACCGTAACCATGGCAGCAACAGCAGTCACCACCATCACATATTATTTTATTAGTGAGGCTACATTTGCCAGTGGGATTCTCACATCCCTTTCAAATCATTGATGGCATAATGGTATGCCACTGGTTGTGGTGGTTGTATTCCATTTTGGTTTCCCAACTCCTCTCCACTGCACCAACCCAACACCAGTTATCATGATTTATTAATTTGATGACATTCACTGATTTCATTTTGTCCTTTCCCCATCCATCTTTCATCCTACCCACGATTGAGTCCTCTAGCATATTGTTTCTAGTTGCTAGGCCAAAGCTTACACACTAACAATATCTGCACAAACTGATGGCATATGACTTGATATGAGCTTCACTTAATAGAAACAAATGCACACACACACACACACACACAATGTGAATTAAGCATAGATTCCAATAGACAATTTTATTTAAGCCTTTGATCAAATTGCTTTTGTGAAAAACAACATTTCTCATAAGCATACTTGTTACTACATAAGAAAAGAATTGTGAATGTAACACAAATTAACTACATGTAAGAGGTACTCTAAATTTAACATGAAATATGTTGGAAAAATAAAAATGACAGGGATTTTCTTCAGCTTGTTATGGACTCCATTCATAAATCCCAAGCCTGACCTTCACTGTATAGGATGCAGGTGATTTTTGAGGGTCAGTTGTTTTTTTTTGTTTTTTGTTTTTTTGTGGGTAGTGGATACACCTTATACATATGTACATTAATAGGTTCACAGCCTATTGATTAAAACAAACATTTATTTTACAAACCAAATATTTATTTTTCAACATAATCTCCTTCTTTATATAATTCCATGGTGGATTTTAATTGCATAGATAAAGCATTATACGGAGAATATTTCAGATCAATATTCAATCAAGGACTGTGTGTTCAGCTGCAGATTGATCCACTAACATAGACTACAAAATATTGTATACAAACATAAAAATGAACGTTTTTTTACTCAAGTATTTTATAAGCTTGATAATTTGAAGGTTGGTACTACTCAACCCATGTATAATTATAGTAAATTCACTTTGCCTTTAAGTAAGAAATTCTATAAGATTTTGTGCTGTATTATAAGGATATTTTTCAAGGTATTTTTTGATCTTTTTCAATGTAATAATGAAAAGAGAAAAATGATTTTCAGCCTTATTACCCCATGAGATTATGAGGACTTCCTCAATATCAGCTTTTCCTTTCTCTCTGATGTGTAGTATACTAGTGAGTTTCTGAATCAGACTGGCAGTGGGACTATGTATAGAGTGTTTAGACATTTGTTTTCTCTATAAAGGCATTAACTGTTCATAGTGATGGCCATTCAGTCTTTAAAATACAAAACAAAACTATTTTCTCTCTCAATTTTAAAATCCTCCTATTTGATTCTTATCAAACTCTCTCACTCTTCACAGTACTTGCTTATACAGGTTGATAGTCTGTTTTTAATCATCTCCAAGCAATATGGTTTAAGTGTTATGGTTGAGCAGATGGCATAATGGTTAGTGGCTCGGAATGAGAAATTGGCAATTCAAGTTCAAATTCCAGCTGATTTCATAACATTCACTTTCATGCAAATACACTTGGAAAAGGTATGAATCTAATTCTTCTCCCTCCCAGCTATGGATTAAATAGCAGGGCAAACTGAGCCCACTAGCCTATGGTCGGCAACCTGTTTAGGAGGACAACTTTGAATTCAAAACCACACATAGCCCATATTATGCAGCCATTGACACGATCACAATGATTCTATAATTTCAGCTGCTGTCAACCTCTGTGTTGATATATTATTATTGTTATTATTGTGTAAGTTTTTCAGTTTTTAAATCTCATGAGAGGAAAACTCATTGAAGAATTTAAGCATTCTTAAAATTGTACGATCTGAACAATTTTAAATGTTTATTTCTACAGCGTATCACTTTATGGCAAACATGAAGAGAATTTTAAATATTATGACATTCCAGATAGCTTGCCTTTTAGGAGAGTCAGTTTTTCTTGATTGTTGTCTCATCAGGGAAGTGAGTGTAAAGTCACTTTGCCATGGTGAGCAAGATAACCTAACTATAGTGTGTAATGAGTTCAGCATAGAGCAGTTAGCACACTACTGTGTAGTAAATTCAGCCCTCACTTAGTAGCCCATATAAGTGGCCTTGTGCCAGACTAGGCTTAGTACTAATTGTCAGATAAACAAGTGAATAAAAGAAGTGACACTTAAAGACTCATAAAAAATAATTTATGAAATTTAAATTAATTTAGTGGTGGCTTCTCTAATTTAAGAGAAACAAATTTCACTATTAAAATGTGTATTTTGAAAAATCATTTTGCTTCATTTGCACTTGAAATGAGAAATAAAGATATTTTTTTCCGATTATTACATTCTGAAATCTTTATAGATTTTTTAAAAGATTCTTTATTGAGTACAGATTGTCTTTTGTAACAAATTTTAATTAACTCTTCTCAAATTTGACTGAAGTAGTTTTATGACAGCACTGAAGTACCCTATATTATAAGGAATTTGTAAGATTTTTTAAATTAGAAATCTTTCTGATATGTAATGAAATTTGATAAATGTGGCATTTTCAAGAGTCAACCATATTCATATAAAGTTCACTGCAGATCAGATTTGAATATCACAATACAATAAAATTCCTTATCAGTATGAGAAAGCCTCAAGTAGGAATGTTCACATGCTTTATAACTAAGTTGATCTTTGTGCAAACTCACCTGTGAGAACCAATAATTTTTCTGCATATTTTTTAATTCCGTGTATTAACCAAAAAAGGATCAAATTGGCTTATTGGTTGTTTACTGTTTCAACTAGTTGATACTGTTTTTTTTTACTTCTGTTGACTAGCTTTGTAACCATTATAACTGGTGCCCAAATAGTAGTTTTTCACCTGGATGGCATAGTGGTAAATATCTCTACTTGTTGCATTGGGACTGAGATTTAATTCCTAACTAGATACTTGTATTCAGTTTTAGATGTTCTATTTCTATGTGTGTTTAAAAAACATAGCTTTATTAGATGCACAAGCCATTGTTGAACTGTCACAAATTTTTAGTTATCAGATACTGTTGAGAGAGATCAATATTGCTATAAACATGTCGTTGTTTGTATTCTGTCTTGAACTTAAAAAGATGGCTTTTCAGAAAACTGATCAGGCAAGTTATAGACACTTGCATTTGAAACCACTTTTGCTTGAGATTTTTGTTCTCAGTTTAGCTAAGTGTCTATGTACCAACTAAATTTTCCTGAAAGAGGGACAGAAAATGATCTTCAGTAATGAGATGAATATTAAAATGGTAATATCTAATCATGTTGGGGTTTCAAATCCAAATATTCAAAGTATATTCTATTCTGATTTCTCTGCATTAGTTTCATGTCAGCCATAATACAACTTCCACACTGACTAATAACACACTGTTGCCTATTTGTGTCATCTGCTTTGTCATCCTGTTTTCAAGCTGACTGGATAATTAATCTGTTTGCATTGGCCACGATAAAACGTTCTTCTTTTTTTTTGTTTACATATTTATGTATTACATACATGCAATCATTATGCATTTGTTGTATTTATTTTTTGTTATCAACTTTTCTCTGTCATAATGTCTTATTACTTTTTATGCTTATAAGATTTATATGCTTGCTGCAGGCTGTCACCTTTTTGATTAAACTCTGCTGGTGATGTATGAAGTCAAAGAAAATCGACTTTCACATCAATCTTACATTTTTTCTTTATTTTAAGAGACAATTCTAATTGCAATAATCTTATGGCACTGGCTAGTTCCCAATAACATATCTATTGGCTCCACACCATATATATATATATATATATATATATATACACACACACACACACGAAGGTGCTGAAAAGTTCACATCTTGGTTGATTTTCCAAAATCAGTATTCTGCTGTAGAATCATTGAAATACTGATTTTGGTAAGTGGGTCAGTTTGAGAACTTTTCAGCCTGCTCTTGTTAATGTCTATATATATAGGTTTGTGTGAGTCTGCATGAAAACCTGAAAATTAATTAAATATTTATAAAGTGTGTGTATGCAAATGTTATATAAAACTGGCATCAAATAAATATGCTTTTAACATGGTATGTATTTTTTACCAACCCACTTGAATATAATATGGCACAATTCAGAAAGTTTAAAGTGCAAGTCCCACACTTGAGATTAGAGACAGTAATGGCGCATCATCTTCTGCACTATCCTCATTGGATGCTGAAGGCATCAGGGATTAACCCTGACTCTCTCTCTTTCTCTCTCTCTCTCTCCCCTTTTAGTCAAGATAGGTGAAGGGTGCTACCTCTGGGAATGGTCCCTTGAAGATGAAAATAATCATTGTAAATATACTTAAAAATGTGGTTATATGTATATATATTTTAGTATTTGTCTTATAACTTGTTCAACTTAGTGCTTCTTAATAGAGATATTAATTTCCATATTTACTTTTAAAAATCAATTTTTATTATTCATTTCCAATCTGGTCTCTTGTGTCTTTATAAATAAGCAATTTTTTTGTTGCTGATGGCTTTATGATTAAATTGCTTAGTGATTCAAACAAAGCCATTTTCTGTCCTGATAATATTTCATCACAGAATGCTGATATTTGTAATAGCATATTTTGAAAATTTAACAAATATGATAATGTATAATACTATGCTGTATATGAAATAAATGACAACCAAGATGTTTGAACCTATTAAAATGTTTTAATTATAATAATTTCATTAATACAATTGTATGATATTTCTCAAAGAAACAATGACATGCACACACACAAACACACACACACACATATATATATATATATATATATATATATATATATATATATATGTTTTGTATGTGTGTGCTGCCATTTTTCTCAAAATGTAATATAACTTATAGATGTCAAATGTTAGGAAGTTGAGCTAATGTAAATGGTATCTTTCACCATAGTGTCATTATTATAACTCAGCTGGTGAAAGTGATACACATTCACTTTCTACAATTTGCCAGACCATTGACAATGAACCATTTTTGGAATAATGCCTAAAGGAATGTACCCAAGATCATGATAGACAAAGGTTCTATATTTGATTCCAAATGACAGAGAAAATATTAATAATCAGAGAAAATGCAAATGCTTGTTAGTAAGCATTACTTCCCCACCTTCTCAATATATCTAATGATGTCAAATTGTATACATGTGTGTTTCATTTTTACCTGAAATATATTGTAATCTCTTGTATCACTGAACATTTTGAACCAGAGAGAGAATTACTACTTAGCGGAAAATTACTTGGGATAAATATTGATTTGACACCATGCACACTGTTCAGTTATTTTTACTTTATTCACATGAAAAAGAAATCCTTTTCATTCTTCTTTAATGCTAATGTTCACCCAATATAAGACTCAAGAGCCACTCAGAGTATATGTTTGCTGTTAATATTGTTATGCTGAATAAGGTGAGTGTGTGTGATATGAATGAAAGAGAAGGTAATAATAAGTGAATATTATGAGGATGAGAAGGATAGATGATGACTGACCCTTGACTTGAAGAGGTCAAGATTGAAATTTTCAGGGAAGCATTCCCATAGGAATATGTTCTGCAAATTAGCACTCCTTGGGGGAAAAGCTGTCTGGTTAGATCTCCCCCTTGTATTTGGAATACGGAGGAAATGCAGTGTCGATTTGACTCATTGGAAGTGGCATGGCATGTCATGTCCCAGTTGTAAGGGCCTCTGAGCTGATGACAGGAGAGAATCTTAAAACATTAAAGAAATAAATGCAATAATGTCAAATCATGTTGAATATTTCTTGTACCTTAAAGATAAAGATTTACTTCATTTATTTTGCCATTGTGTTTTCTTGGAATTTAAAGACTATGCCTGATTATGAGTTAAAGATGATAACCTTTTTTTATTTAAAATACATAAATTCTTTTATTCATTACTATGCAAAACAGGAACTGAATGAAGATAGTTGAAGAAAAAAGGTTGTTCTGAAGATGATTTGAACATCAAAATATTAACGCTATCACTTCTGTGTTCTAAATCCTTGAAAGACAATATATTAGATAAATACAACAAAAAAATGAGGTTATGGTTGTTGAAAAAATGTGTGGAATATGAATGAAATAATCATGCCATTGGACAAAAAAAATTAACAAAAAATCAAAGAAATAGGATTATCACTAGTTTTTTGTTGCTACATGACAAAACAAGCTCCCACGGTATGGGATATAATTTCAAGTCTTGTCTAATAATATTTTGTTCTAAATTCACTGAAGGAAAAAAGATAAAATTTTTGTTAATAACTGTGCAGTATTAAGAAAATCCATCCCTCTTTGTCTATTGGTATTATTTCCATATTTGCTTATTTGATATATAATTTTATTGAATAAGTGGTTCATACCTACAGCTTTCTCTCTCCCCACTCTTTTGCTCATGTTCATGTGTACATGTGTGAGTAAAACTCCATTTTAAACCTTGAAAAACTGTCCATTACTCTACAGAGAAAACAGTTTCACAGAATGTGTTGACAATAGCAGTCTATATAGAAATACACTTAACCAGGAAAACAAATGACACATTATGCGATGTGTCAGCAGAAAAGAAATGATCAAATGTGTACTTGGAAATATTGTGAGCTTCCCAGATGCAGAGTGCCTTTGTCATGCATAAATAAGTGAAAAATAATTTACAATAGGTGTGATCAAAAAGTTTGTAAATTGGCTGAATTCACAACCAACTTTCTTTGAAACATTTGTGCCATTTGAACACAGCTGTTTTATTGAAACTTTCATCACTAAAAAAAAGGTGTATCATTGTAAGTGTTTCTCAGAAACTTCAGCAAAGTTTAACACAAAACAATATTACACATATGTTGCTCTTGTGCATCCATTAACAGAAATTTGTCTGGTGGTTTTCTACCTTTTTCAAGCCAAAACTGTTACTACTCTTGAAAGAAGTGTCCTATCAGAATGATGTCTTTTTCTCTAAGAATAATATTCTAAATTTTATGATAAAACTTGTCTCTTTTATACTATTCAGACAACAAATTCAAGTTGCTTACAAACTTTGAATACAATCTATATATGCATATATACTGGTATATGAACTTACATATACTAGAGAAATATTGGCTAAATATTTGTTTGACCAAAAAGCATTTTCAATAAACCATGACATTTCTCCAAATTTATAAAAAATTATTAAGAGTCTCAACTATGATTTTAGACATTATAAACTGCTTTGATACTACTGGTGTATGTATATATATATATATATATATATATACACTATAAAGGTTTTACTATATATATATATATATAGCAAAACCTTTATAGTTTCCATAAATGTTCTTATATTTCAGTATCTCATTGTATACAGCTATATATGGCTGGAGACATAATGTCTATTGCTTAGTGATGTTATCATCTAAACAAAATAATTTATGATAAATTCTGGATAACCAACATGGGATCATTCTCCAAAGTCTGTGTTCAACCATAGCAAGTTTAAAGCAATAGTTCAATTCCTTGTTTGTTTTTTTTTAATACTCAGATTTTACATTGTCATAAATTTTTTGGTTCTTTTAAAAAAACAAAAATCAGTATATTTTTAGTCAAAGAAATAAATATCCATCTCACTCACACACATGCTATTCTATGCATTTTCTTTTCTTTAAGAGGAGGTCAAGATAGAGCTTTGTAAAATGAGCGACATATACTTTTAAATGTCACATGTTAACCTTTAAAAGACCATGTTACTTGAAACATATCTAGCTATTGAAAAAAAAAAAAAGCTTCAACATTTGTCAGGAAATTCAAGGCAGCTTGCCATCTCTACCCAACCCCTTAATCCGGAATCCCTGCTGCTGCCCCCTCAGGCGCTCTACCCTGCTGAGTTAATCTTTCTTTTCCAATAAACTGTTATATGCCTTATGACTTTCTGATGAAGTGAGCTTGTTTAAGTTTTGTCATTTTTCTGCTACTTATTCTCTCCCAAAATTGTCAGTTACTGACAGTTTTGCTTAGTCTGGCACAAGGCTGACTGATACAGGTTTATGCAGGAAAAAGTAAGTACATGCCAGATAATGTAGAGGACAAAAGAATGATCAGAAGTTAAAGTTTATTTCAATAATATACTCAAAATTAAAAAAAGTTTATATATTTGTGTATATGAAGATTAAAAAAGAATCATCTTAAAAATATGTGTGTTGAATTTGTTTCTGTTCCATTCTGTTGAATTTCATGCTTGGGTTGTGTATGCGAGGGCCCAGTGTTGCACAATCTTTTGATAATCATTTCCTAGTAATAGCTACATTAAATACTTGCTGAATTTTGTCAAGATGGGTGAAATTGTTTTGGAGTGAAGATATGCACGATACTCTGAATTAGTTTAGTTACACAGGCTTAAAATCTGAACAAATTAATGGAAATTAAAAAGAAAAAGGAAAAAAGTATGATGTCAAATTGCCTTTACATTCTTGACAGTGATACTGAAAAGAAAAAAACACTGTGTGCTCTTTTAAAGAGCATCTGTTGCTGTGGGAATACAAACGGAAAGAATTTATAGTTGGTGCCCTTGTATACACAGTCTGTGTGTTCTCTGCCAATATTTACTCAACTCTGATGGGGGACAGCTCAGCTGCAGGCCAAATGACACCTAACCATTGCAAAGCGATTGATATACCACCCCATCACTCTCCAGCTCTGTTTTCCTTATTGCCAGTGTAAATTACCAGCAAAGTGGTTAGAGTGTGGCAATGGAGCAGTACTTTGAGAGATTTTTTTTATTCACTGAACAAGTTCTCAGTTGCATTAATCAAGAGAATAAACAAAACAAAAAAAAAGAAAAAAGAAAGTCAGAAGTGAGGGTGATAATTCCAGTTGTGGGTGCAAGGGAACTGTTGGATATAGACACAAACTGTAGATAAAAATTGATCAGTCTGAATTGTTTTTTTCTTGGAATTAAACTTAAATATTTTATAGATGCAACATTAGCATTGTTTTTAAATTCAGGCCCTCCCCCACCCCAAAAGTTTCTTTTTTTTCTTTCTCTCTTCCAGTCACCATTAACTAAATTAACAGAAAATTACAGTTTAATTAAATTTCAATCTAATGAGAAAAGAGAGAAAGTGAATGAAAGAAAGAAAGAAAGTAAGAAAGAAAAAAGAGAAAAAGATGCAGGAACAGAAAGATGGAGATTGAAGGGGAGGAAGATGGGAGGAAGGAGAGAGAGAGCTAGAAATTACAGGAACAGAAAAACTCAGATGAGAGGAAGAAAAGAATGGGATGGAGTGAGAGAGAGCTGGAGATGGGAGGAAAGAGAGAGAGAGAGCTGGAAATGGAAGGAAAGAGGGAGAGCTGGAAATGGGAGGAAGGAGAGACGGACATGGAAATTGGAGGAAAGGAAAGAAAGAAGGTGGGGAACAAAGATGAAAGTGAGAGGATAGAAATAAATTGATACAGGCTTTCTTGATTGTTTTGACAACAATTAAGTTGGTTTTGTTTGCAGGTCAGTGTAATGCCACCTACTTTGATTTGCTATTGTGATTCCATGAGGAGATTACAGGCAGCAGCAGCAGCAGCTGATACTGCAAGTACTTGTAAAGATTGGGTGAGAATGAGATGGATTGGGAGGGGCAGAAAAGAGAAGGGAACAGGTTTACAAGATTCATATGTTGGGAAGAAGCCAGTCTTAATTACAGATTTAATTGATAAGATCAAATTTGATGAAATAGGCATTTGAATGATTGGCTCACACACTGAGATTGATGAATTCTTATTTTGTTTTTGCCTAGACTTTTTAAAAGAATAAATTGAACCATCAGCAACCTTGGTTACATAAGAAAAAGATATCTTTCTTGGTACTTATTAACCATGTGCTACACCTGCTATCATATTCCTTAAGAAATTTATCTAGACATGATAGAACAGTTTATTTTTTCTTGTTTAGCAAAGTTCAACCCTCTGTACAACAAATTGATATATTTTTTCTCATTTACCTTGATTAATTTATTTATTTATATATAATGTTCTTTGGAATATTGGTTAGAATTCCTTTTTCTTTATGTTTATGAGGGGAAAGAGGTAACGTCAGGTGCCATCTTTGCACATAGCTGACTTTTGAGCAGGATGAAGTATTTGTCAGACAAGTCATAGAATCATGGCTCTTTCCAAATATAGATAACAGAAAAAATACAGAATATAGTCTTTCAGAACCAAGGAAATTTTACATTTATTGCCAGTCTTATGTTTGTATAATTATTGAATGAATTCTGTTGAAGCAATTTCAATATCTGGAAAGTGTTTTAACAGAAGACAGAAAATGTGACATTGAAACCTGAAGGTGCATTGGAATAGTGAAATAAGCTTCCCAAAAGCTAAAGAAAGTATTAAGAGACAAGAAAATTTCATTAGAAACAAACAAAAGCATGCTCAACTGCTATTTAATATTAATCTTCCTATATGGTAGTTAATGCTAGAAATTTACTCACAGATGTGGTTTCTTAGAAAGATGCTGAGAATAACATGAACTGAACATGTAATTAATTAATGAGGAAGTTTTAAGGAAAATTGGAATAAAAAGTTGAAATTTGTAAAATATTATAAAGAGGGGGTGCTTGGAGAATTTGATGCACACTAGACATCCATAAAGCAAGAGAGGCCAAGGGGAAACAACAAATAACATACATAAGCTCATGCAATGGATAGCAGAAGAAGGAGTGAGAAATATATTAAAAAACAAGCATTACTAAGAATTACAAAGGATAGAAAGTTGTGGAGAGCCTTGATCACCTACATCCTGGTGGAACATGGTGCATAAAAAATAATTGATTACCTGCATGAAACCTTTTTTTGGTCCAACAGTCGAACTTCAAAGATAAGATGATAATAAATAATACTGAAAGTGCAAATCACTTTTTCTTGATATGCTTTCAAGAAATGAACTATATCTGCATGAAAGATAGAATTGTCTTTTATCATCGTTTTTCTTTTTATCTCCATTAAATTCTTAATAAATATCCATTAAAAAGATTTTTTTGATGCAATTAACTGGAAATGAAAAATCTAACACTGTACTGCCTACTAAATTTTTATTTCTAACTTTCTTAATTACACAGGCTGTTTGGCAAAATCTGAATGCATTTCTCTCACTATGTGGCATTCAGGCACTTATCACTGAGATACATGCAAGAATTAAGAAAGTAAGGAACATTAAGAAGATTTGAAAAACTTTAAAGACAATTGAAATCTGGAAAGACTATTTTTGGTTATTCTATCACCAGAATCCTTTGTCTTAATCTCTATTCACCTACTTGCAGATTCCTTGGATTTTTTTTTGTTTTGTCTAATGGTCAAGGTTTTTATAGACAGACAAATTCTACTGTTGACTTTAATTGCCAGGTTCACAAATTATACTTTTTAATAAAATTTATAAAATTCTGCAAGAAGAACCAAAATTTAAAATGAAGTTATAGCTTGACAAGTATGCATTTGATTTTTTTTTCTTAATGCAAAATATTTTTGTTGTTATTGGTTTCCCAAAATAATTGGATTTTCTCAATTTGATAAGATTTCAAATTAATTGATTCTAAATGAAACAGCCAATGGTTATATCTAAGGCTAAGATTTTAATTAAAAAAAATATCTTCCTTTTTATTTATTTTTTAAATTCAATCAAATTGGCATTTGAAGTTGGGGAAAGGGAAGTTCTGGTTAGTAAATAGTACAATGCCAAATCTAATATCCAGAATAACTGATCTTCAAAGAGAAGATTTAACAGGAAACAAATGGAATTGCAAGTTTTACTAGTTTTATTTCTTTTTTTATTGATTTTTTTTAAAAATATTGCATTCTTCTTTCTTTTGACTTTTACATTAACTTTTTTCTTCTTCATTGCTTTTCTTTTTCTGACAAGTATTTAAATCATTTTCTTTTTCTTTACTTTATATTTTTTTTATCTCTTATTCTTTTTAATTCTGTTTTATTTATAACTTTTTTCTTTTTATTTTCTTCTTCACTCTCCTTTACCATTTTTTCAACTCTTTCAATGTTTTCATTCACTCTTCTGTATCTGACTTATTTTCTCTTCCTTTCTATTTATCTTATTCCCTATTCTTTTCCATATTCCTTCCTTTCTCAAATTGCTCTATATCTCTTCTTTTTTCTTTTTACTCACTCTATTGCTAACATCTTTAGTCACTTTTCTCCCCTCGCTTTCCTTTGCTCTCTCTCTCTCAATAATCATTTATTCCCATCTTACCATCTCTCATTAATACAATACCCATTAAGTCAATACCATTTGCCATCAATCAGACATAACTTAAAATTTCTGAGCAATCAGTAATTTATTACACAGTTGTTAACTTATGTTACTTAGCAGTCTGGTAATTTATTGACTATTCTTCATTTCCTTTGCAGAAATATTCCACGTGAAAAGTTAAAGGAAATGTCAAACATTGCATGTAGATGTTGATAAATATAATGATAGACATTACATCCTACGACATTCAGAATACTTTATTAGCAAACAATGGAGACACAACCATGCAAGGTTACAAAAAACATTGTTTGTCTTTTGAAAAAATTGAAATCATTAACTTTAATTACTAAACTTTATTTAACATAGAGTAAAAATGAACTAATGCAGAAATAGATTATTTAAACATTCTTAAGATTTTTAATACTGTATCTTATTATTTTTACTATCCCCTGTCAAGCTTTACATGTTTAACATATTTTTACTGTTACTGCCTGTGCAGGTTGTTATTTGAGAGTGATTTTCTCAAGTACTCCTTCACTATCAACCATCATGGTATGATAGCAATAAAAGCATTTTTATTGTCAAGATATATGGTGATTAAACATAGTGCACGGAGGGAAGATGACTCATCTGCTTCAAAGTGGGCATTTGCTGCCTTGGCCATTTCATTTTTTGATTCTGTCTCTTATTACTCTTCCCATCCGACACAACCGATTCCGCATACAGCATTAATTCTCAATGGCTGCCATATTCAAATGCAGGCATTAAAAAACATTTATATTTTACTTTGTGAGCTGCTCGGTACTAGCAGTAATTCTAATTTTCAATTTGTAATGCAGTTTTAACATGTGTATAGCTTACCTTGAATATGTTATTGAGGAAGCCCAGACAGAATTAAAATGGCTATCATTAAGACCAGGACAAAAATTCAGAAAAGAATTACTGTGCTGACTAAATCAAGCAAAGTCAGTTTTAGATGCATCAGCATTTTACCTCAATTTCAACCACTGAAATATTTAGCTTAGATTATAATTAGCACACATTAATCTCACATGTATATATAATAAATCCATATACTTTCACATTTTACTGATGTAGATATGCCAGGTTAATTAAACTGAATGAATATTGTTTACAATCAACATTCTAAGGGAATGTTTTACAGTTAAAATAAATATCATTAAAGAAAACCACATTGGTCATTATAAGTCTGTGTTTTCCTAAAATTGTTTCCGCAATTTCCTTATAAGGAAATATTTGGCATTCATTGACCAACCAGACAGTGCTGCTTTCAGTTATAACTTATAAAATCTTTCTCTTAAAACAATTTTTCAGCAAAATAAGTTTCTCAAGTCCAATAGCTGTTATTGCTCTTTCTAGTATTGATGGGGATTTCCGCCTAACGTTTGAAGTAATGTAGACTTTTAACATCATGATTATGCCATTATTTTCTCTTAGAGTTACATGAGCTATCCATTTTAGTTGTTGTTGCTAGTTCTCAAGTAATGTTGTTTTTGTTATTGTTTGTGATTCTGCAGCACAAGTCCACAATGTTTGAAGAAAATTAGTTCAAATGACAATTTCAGATTTTATAAGTTGATGAATGAACTAGCAGCAATAGAAATAGGTTCTGCAAAAACTTGCCTACACTCTACAACAGATATTAAGGGAAAACTGTGACCAACATGTTAAAATCAAGCCATGACTACTTTGACCCCTCAATGATATGCAAGTTGGAAGGACAAAAATTGTTTAAATACTGTGCAACTCCTCCAAAACGTTTGTTTTTGTTATGACATGGGATCAGAAATAGTAGCTTTCAATAAATAGGTATCTTGAAAAGTATCCATTGTGTTTCCAGGTATAACTCATAATCTGGTAAAATTTCCTCATTAAACATTGTAATAAAAGTGGCAATTTTTAGCCTGAGTAAATTACTGACTTGGTCTTAAGTCAGATTTTTTTCTAAATTATTTGATAAATGTAAACTTGAAATGCTGTGTATAAGAACATCATACAACAGTGTGTGGCTGCACTGCTATTTCAATAAATTCAGTATATAATTTGTAAAAGGTAATGCAAACAATACCATTGCCATCTTTTGCCTAATGTTAAGGAAATCAAATCTTAGAAGTGTCTTTAAAGTTATCTCAGTCTTTATTGCTTATGTCTGTACACTCTTTAAGAATTGTTTGAAAAAAATAATAATTTATACTTTGTTATGGTGAAAATCAAGATTGAACGTAAAATATAACATGTATATTTAACTCTTCATATTTGATCTGTGAAAAATGCATCAAATGCCAGACTACAGATCACTAGAACTTAGGGTAATTATGCAGTCAGTATAAGCATATGTCAAGAATAGTTTGCAGAGAGATTTTGAGCTCAAGGACATAGACTGTTCTGGAAGATCTGAGAATTTGAAAACTGGTGAACACATTCAAAGTGAAATGCAGCACAAACAACTTGGGAACTGTAGAAAAATTGAAGGTGAATCAATCAAGTATTATGCATTATATAAAAATGTTACAAAGAATTCAGAAGCTGGACAAATAGTTTCTATATAAAGTTAGGAAAAACATCAGTGAGCATTTAAGAGCTTGTCTTCTTGCTTGACATAAATCAAAATTATTTTTGAATAAGATACTCACTTCCAATGAAAACTGGACTTATTACAAAATGCAGCATAAAGAAAATGCATTTCTATAACTTGTATAAACTGTTACTGCTCAATGCAACAGTGACAAGTTGGATCATTTGAATGAAGCATATGGAAGACAATAGACTTTTTTCTGGAAAGAAATCAATTGGTGATTTTACTGATCTGTTTTTTTGTTGTAAATACAATGCAATAAATGATCATCAGATCTAGAAAGGAAATGCTTTGACATGAAACATACTCTCCATACCTATCGTTTTCAGGTTATCATTTGTTTAGCACCATGCAAGGCTTTTTGTATTGTTAAAGATTCCCACAAGTACTAATAGTAGTAGCAATAGGTCCCATCGACTTCTCTGCAGTATAAGTCCATGGCCTCACTTTACTAATCATTGCTGCTGTTGTGGTTTTTGTAGTGAGTTTTTATGGGATGTAGTTGCTAGCTGAACACCCAACCAGTTTGGATTCAGAGCTGTCTTTTTCCTAGAGTGGTTGCCAACCAAAGCTAATAAGCCCAGCCTGTTTTACTAGTAACCCCTAGATAGAGGAAGTGATATTCATACATTTCTAAGGGTATTTGTGTGAAAGGTAATGCAGTGGATTTGGGTGGAATTTGAACTTGGCGTGCAAATCCCACTTATCACACCCTAAACACTATACTATCATACATCTATTCAAATTCTGGAAGAATTAATCAAATCAAAAATGGAATGCATTTTCAATGATGATGTACACAGTTTGACTAAAAGCTTGTGCAAATTCATACAGAACCAGAGAAAATATTGTGACTGAATTTATGTAAATAGACATGAACACACATTTAATATGAAGTTCAGTTTGTGTCTCTTGAGACTTAATTAAACATATATAAAGTTGGTTGTGGTGAACTGTGATTGTCCACATCATGAAGGGACATGCCACAAGAAAGAATAATAATTTTCATCTAAAATAAAATTAAAGAGAGATTGTTATTAATTTCTAATCTGATTTTTAGTTTTGTTGGTAAATTTATAATTAAATTGCTTAATTATTGAAAAATGATAACTAAAATTTTTAACCTGATAAATGCTCTAATTATGACAATTTTGCTAATATCACAAAGAAATGAATAAATCCCATTGGCACACAAGGGACTTGAACTGCAGAATACCAGATTTCATTGTTGCTAGATAAAAGATTTAAAAAAGCTCATTCAAATTTGTTTATTTTTTCCTCAGAGTTTATAGAAAGCTTTCCTTTTAAGTTCTGACCACTCTATATATTAGAGATTTTATTTTTTTTTAAACTTCTTTATTTAGTATTTATTTCTTATGTACTTTTTAAGATTTTCATTTCTTTTTGGTATCCCATTGAGTGACCAGATAGATAGATAGATAGATAGAGAGAGAGAGTTGTTCATATTAATTCCCTGATTTCTGGGTACATTAGACAAGTCACTCTCCCCACATTTGATATCACCCTGGTGAAGACCAACAGTCATTACTGGCTGATGACTAAGACCTGCATTAAATAACTAATTATGATGCAAAAAAAGATCTAAGAAAAACTATTAACAGTAAATATCAATCTTCAAGTTGAACAAACTGATTTTTTTCTTGGTGGGTAGAGATTAAAAATAATCAAATTCATTTTCTTTTCTTTCAGTCTGTGTAAAAAAAAAAAAAAAATGTGTATTAAACATGTCTACCATAGTGCATCAGAACTTTTACTCTTAATGCATTTCCTCACACTTCTCCCATCCTGTTCTTTCTCTTTTTATATCTTTTTCCATCTTTCTTTTTCCTTCCTGTCCTTATCTTCTTCCTTACTGTATACTCCCCTGCTCTACCCTATATCCTTCATATCATTCCTGCTCTTCTTTTCTGGCTATTGTCCGGCAGGGTGGGGGGATCTTTTTATTCCCTAACCCAATTTTTCTTTGTTTTCTTTCGTTCTGATTTCAGACACCTTTTTCAAATGTTTTCTTCCTTTTCCTTTTTTTGTATTTTCATCTGATTTTGTAGTCTTTTTCTATCTACATTTCTTTCTTGATTTCTTCCTCCTCTTCTCTTTTCTCTTCCCATTTTTCTTTGGTTTCTTCTTACATTCACTCCAACTGATGTTTTTCTTCATTTCCGTATCTTTTTATCTTTTTCTAAAACCTCCCTTTTAATTAGTATCTTAGTCTGTCCTCTACTTTCCCATGTTTTTTCCTTCTGCTTTTTCTTTGATCTATCTTCATTTCTTTCCTCATCTAAAAGACTTCTTGAAAACTAAGAATACTGCCCTCTCCTTCCTGCAAATTAAACTGTATGACAAATGGAACTTGGTCTATAGTGCAAATCCTCAATATTCTGGACCTGGGGTAGTGGGATGAGGAGGAGGGAAAGGCTTCTAGTTATTCTGTAATTACAATGCTTTACTCTCATTTGTGTAATTTAGGGGTGGTAGGTTTAGGCAGGAAGAGTTTGGGTAGAAGGGGGTTTGGTGATGGAAGAGTAGGTGGGATTGTTCCTTCCCAACCTCACCATCAAGGATAATGTACTCACAGTTGTCATAGCCATGTGAGTGTAACATAATACCTGTGTGAAGATTCATCTAATGGAATCTAGGCTTGTTTGCTCCATTGCCTTTTGCCCACCAGCATTGAGGAGAAATACAGAAGTAAATGGAATATATATATATATATATATATATATATATATATATATATATATATATATATATATATATATTCCTAAAAGTAAGATTTATATCTATATGATGCACCACATATATCTATGAATGTGTTATTGAAGTCTGTTAACAGCTTCATATTTAGAAATACAGTATGTGTGTATATACATATCATAACCTCTTTGAAAAATTTGTATATACATAAATTATTTTATACAGATGTTATTTTTTATTTTAATTACTTCCCTGTAAAAAAAAAAATGCAGTTATAATTTTGTGTGTATGTATATTGTGTGTGTGTATATATATATATATATATATATATATATATATATATATATATATATATATATATATCTGCTGATGTGGTAATAAATTAATGCAGATGATCTGCATGAAATGGTGCTGAAAAGTTCTCAGCCATACCAAGAAGAAATTTCTCCCAAACTTCTTATATGCAGCCAGATTTTGAGAAGTTTGTTGAACTGAAAACCTTTTCAGCACCTCCTCATAAGTATTTTATGTATCTATCTATAAATTTTGAATTCTGCAGTTGATAATTGCCTATCTGCTGCAGCCAGGGGCTAAATGGTGGCTTTCTCTACCCTGAGAGATGCAGTTTCAATTCCTACCAAAGAGTGCGATTTTTTCTTTAATAAGATTTCTCAAAATTTCAGGCCATTGGTAAATATAAATAAATATACTATTTAATATATAAACAGAGCACCTACTCAAATGTGAGTATCCACTAATAATAATGTTTAAAGTGAAATGTCATATATATATACATATATATATATATAAGGTACTGCCACTAATTTTCAATACTTAAGGTTTAAAATGAAAACGCATTCTTGAGGCTTTCTTTTTAGGTTTAATTGAAAGTTAAATGATTAATTTTACTATTTCCAGTAAGCAAAATACTCTAGTGTATTTCAAATATAAATTATACTGATTGAGATCTCAACTTTTTGTCAATTTCAGTAAAATCATTAAAATCGGCCATTTTTGACACATTTGTAAACAAAAGTTAATTCTCAGTTTTAAAAATCTTCCAAAAATGAAATATACTTTCCTGAAACTTTATTTGAGGAATATTAGCTTATTTAAAGTATAGTTAACTTAATTTACAAAAAATATTATTTACATTAAGTTGAAAATAACAGAGAAATGGATTTTTAAAACAAACTGTAGCAGTGATTTACATGCTTTTCATCACTTAACTGATGTTGACAGGCCCACGGAGAATTTATCTATTAAAACATAATTTTAAAAAATGAAGAGTGATCATCTTTTTTAGATAATTTTTAAGTAATTTTAAAAATGTTGGAAAATATTCTCCATAGTTAAATTTTAGGAATGTTGACTTTAAATTTAAAAAAAAGAGTATTCATAAATATTACGTTGATCGCTGATGCAAAAATCAAAATTTCAAACATGCTAGAAAGAATTTTATAAAATAATCAAAAAATACTTTGGTCTTTGCTCATAATAATAATATAAACATTTTCATGATAAAACTTTGTTTTTATTAAGTTTGGGGCCTTTTTCCATCATGCTATGCTTTTTTTTCAGCGAATGAGTGGAGCTACTTAATGTATATATCAAAAAAAGAAGTCATTAACTAAAAGCAAGATTGTTTTATTATGGAGTCATTTTGAAAGATGCCTGAAATATCCATCAAAATAGAGGAAGCTCTAGGTCACATCTCACATGAATAGGTTTACTCAATCTGTTCCAATTCATTGAATTTTGGGGGTACAAGCTGATGGTTAGCACCCACATACGCACACTTAGATATTCTAAGATGTAGATAATGCCTGTCCATTTGTATCCATGCCTAATGCTTATTTTATGTGATCTTTCGATGTAACAAATTATAAAGCAATAAGTGTGCATATTTATGTGTGTATATCTGTGTGTGTGTTTAGTTGTATACAATAATTGTAGATATATTTCAATGGATGAGATGGATTAAAATGCATTAAGATGCATTTCATATAATATATAAACTTGTCAATTTTGTGTTTTTAAAAAAAATTGTGTGGGTTTAACTTTGTCTTGAGATATAAATATATACATACATACATACATACATACATACATATATATAAGAATTTCTGTGTCTTTATTTATTTATATATATATATATATATATATATATATATATATATATACACCATGTCCTTAAGTTTTTGCATATTTTCAGCATTGGAAGCTCTCCTGGTTGCTGTTTGATCTGGGTTTTCATTTGCATGGGGCTTTCTTTTCCTCACTGCTCTTTTGATTGCAGTTTGGTTCCCTGTTGGTGGAGATTTTTTTTGTCGAGCTTACTGCTACTGTATGTGATAGGCAACAATAAACTAGAGAAGAACTCAAAATTGATCACTGCATTTAAATATTGCATTAACATTTAAGCTTCCTTTGAAAAGTTCAACGATAATTCTTCTGCTGCCACTTAATTTAAAGGCAATTTGATGTGCATAGGTCCTTACTTTCTGTACAACAATTATTTTTATTTCATGGCTGACTTCTACTGGATTTCTCAATTAATTTTGATTATTCCCAAATTTATTTCCAGGTTATAAAAATTGTTATGGTACAAAAAATTTTAACACAAAAAAATCACCAAAAACAATTGCAGTAATGAAAACTTGGGAATCCAAAATGGGCTATTGAAAGTTAGAGAGTTGTGTCCCTTTAATTGAAAAAATGGGATGCAGTGACATTCGCATTTATTATATAGGTATAGGGTGATTGAAAAGTAACTCAATACTTTATGAGTGATGGACTCTTACTTTTTGTAAAAATTATAGTTAGATAGAGTTCATCATACGTAAAATATGGATACTTTTCAAACACACAGTGGGTGTGTGTGTATAAAAGGTTGACTGTCTTGATATGTATGTATGTATGTATGTATGTGTGTGTGTGTACTTACATTTATATATATATATATATATATATATATATATATATATAAAAAGGTTGACAGTCTTGATATATATGTGTGTGTATATATATATATATATATATATATATATATATATTTTCATTTATGGGTATGTTTACCTGAAATCAACAAGTGGCGGCATACATAGACATTAATGATTCAAAATATATGGATATGCAAAGTTGTGTTGAAAAACTTTCAGCCTAACACACTTTCCAAAATTTGACCAAATAACGGAACATCAGGATGTATTTTTCTTTAATCCCTTCTGAGGTAGGGCCAAGGACTTTTCACCAATTATATGTATGTATGTATGTATGTATGTGTGTGTCTGTATGAAAGGTAGTGGATCTATAAACTTTCAAAAGGTGAGATTTAACACTGGCTGTGTACTCTGTTCAACTGCCAACCTGAGTCACTACTATATAAATATAATTTAGAAACATCTGTCTATTCATATGTATGATATACACAACTTTAGTCTTTTCCTACTTGGCTACTTAAAATGTTGCTTTAGTTATTATCCCCATTTGCAAGCTTTGTAGAATATGACGCATCATGAATGGAGGGATACCACATATATATAAAATTTGCTATAGTGTGGATGATCTGCAAATCAAGATTGTTAACCATTACTTTATAGCAATGATTTTCAACTGGTTTGCTATAGTTCCCTGGCAAGCTGTGAGAAGATAGTAGGTTTACCGTGAAAATTTTTGAATGTCATTAATTAAATTATTTTCAAAACATGTCCAAAACACAATAAGTATACATATCAAAATCAAAACACCTTTAAATTGATTTTACAAGTATATCTTTGATATAATAAATAAACATAATATAAAATAATATAAAAAGCAAGCTTTACTGCAATAAACAATATTAAAAACAAATCAATCATAGCCATAATACTTGGAAGTATGCCTGTCCAAAATTCAACTTTGCAAAGATATTCTAAAAAAACATCAGGCTCAGATATCTCATTAAATTATTATAATAAACAGAAAAATAGTTTCTTTTCTAGCACTTCTCACTTGTGGAACTCCCTTCCAGCTCCACGTTTTCCAGCCAACTTTAATCTCCAAAAATTTAAATGCAATGTCAATTGCTATCTAATGTCCTCCTGATTAATCTTTTCTCTTCCTGTTCATTAATAATCTTTCTGTTCCTAATTCTTTCACGTCCAGTAATCCCTTGTGTCTTAGTGGCTTTTCTGCCTTGCTCGGGGTGAAATCAATTTAAAAAAATAAAATTTTTTTAAAGAATTTTAATTATTACATATAATAAATTGTTTTCTTTCAAATAAATCATAAAAAAGTATAGACTTTTTAAAAATCTTTTTTTATTTTGATTATCATAATTTAAGTGTGCTGCTGATGTTTAGCTATCAATTCAAATGTTCTGTGACATAAAAGACGACGGAAAAACATTTGCTCTAGCAAAGGAGTATAACATGAAGAAAAAGTATATCAGAAAACTTTTTGTAATTTTACAACTTCTGTCTTATCTTTTAATTTTATGTATATTTTTTAAAATTTATTCTTTCATCGACCACCTTTGGAGTTAGGTGGGGGTGGACAAATGAATAAACGACTTTGCTTAGTTGGTGTCCTGCAGCTGTTAAACCCTGATTTTGATGTTGGTGTTTTTGTTCTTAGCAAGTTCTAAATCTTGACTTGTCTGTTACTGGCATTGTTGAAACTGTCATTCATACATTATTTTACTTGGGTGCTTGTTTCAGTTCAGGGTAGGAGACAGAGCAGGAACAAGGGTTTCACCCCAGCCCCTGGCAGAACAAAGCTCAACTGTTGACTCTCTCCAGCTGTTGTGTGTGGTTGACTACCAGACACTCTCACTCTAACAGACCTGTCAATAAAGACTGCCTTCTACCCTGACCAAATGCATATTTATGTACTTGTATGTACCTGGAAACACACACACACACATTGTTGGCATACCTGCTTCCTGTATAAAAGCTTATTCTTTTATCAATTACTACTGTAGTGAGTCTGATATTGAATTCCTTATTCTTCTGTCTTTGTTGGAATCCACATAGAAATTAGCCAAGATTTAACCTTCATTTTCGTAATGAAAAGTGACCGATGAACCAATTTTAATTAGTTAATTATACTGGGTATTATGTAAATTAATTTGTTAATTATACTCAGTATTATGTATATTTTAATTTATTACATTTTAATAATTTACATTTATTCCATCAAGAAGCTTTCATTAAAGATCAACAACTGGAAACAAAAATATTTTTATGCAGTAAGTTTTTTGAGAAAAGTAAATAATTGTGTTGGGAATAAAAAAAAATTGTGGAAGAATTTAATAAATTTAGGAAATATCCAGCAAAGTTTTCTTACATGAATTCTTTAACCTTTATATTTGCTGTACAAAAAGTTTATCTCTGCCACTGAAGATGACTCTGATCCCTGAACAATGTGTTTAAATTTCATAGTTGTGTTGTCATATCCTGCTATGGCGACAGAAAACAACTTTGAGTGAAATTAACAATAAGGATGCTGAAATAGAGAGGAATTGAATAAGAATGCAGTGGAAAGGGAAACAATATTCATAATGCAGAGTGCTGAAGTTCAGAATGGATTTAAAAGTCAGATAAGCAAAGTAAGTGAAAAAAAGGTAATGTTTCCATTGTTTTGAACTAAATTCTTTCATTCTCTAGATGAAATAAATACAAATTGGCTGATTCTGATTTATGCTGATGATTTCATTATAGCCTACCTTGCAACTAAAAGAAGGATTTTTTTCTCTAAGGTTTCATATGTATTTACTTTTGCTATTTCTCATCTGAATGGATAGATATGTGATTGTTTTAAGCAGTGTGTTTAAAGAAAGGGAATCTTCATGTTGACAACTATGCCAGAGTAAACAAACAGTAAAATATTTAAGATCATACACATTAAAAATGTTCTCTACCAGACACTTTTTTAACATTATTTACAGAATTTGTTGAATGAAATACAGGGAATTACCCCCCTCCCCCCGATCTAACTCTTCCTTAGTTTAAAGTACATTCATATCCTGCTAAATATTAATAAATACATCTAAGATACTCTAGATATAAATATGTTTCTCTGAATATAATTAATAATAATTTAATTCAAATTTCTTCACAATGAACGAAATACACTTTAAGCCCCTCCACCATCCTCAAATGACACACTGAGGTCAGTGTGTCAAAATAGGTCAGCACACTCTGCTTTTTTCTCCCACCCTCTAAAAAGATAGCAATATTTCTTGTTTTTAACCCGGAATATTTTTTCCATTTCATTTATGATTTGTTTGTAGGTTTTGAAGATTGAGAGCTGCTGTTTTTTAGAACTCTCATGAAATAAAAATTATTACCTATGGGATTTTAAGTGTTTGATATTCTTTAATTAATAATAATTTTGCTCTGTCTTTTGACATAGAGCTCTCCCTGGATTTATATCCTCCTGGAAATTCCATACGGATTACCATATTGTATCATTAGTGTATGCATATATATATATATATATATATATATATATATATATATATATATATATATAAAAAATGTGTGTGTGTTCACTTTCTGACTATGAGTCCAGGGTTTGAATCTCACCATGGTTGATTTGTCAGGTGGGAGACTTCCTGATGTTTGGTAAGTGTCTGAAAACCATACCATGGGTTGATCCAAGCTTTGTGTGTGAAATTGGGTAGACAGAACTCTTGGGGACTGTCGATAGCTGTGTTAGCACAAAGTCACAAGTTATCATGATCAAGGGTTTGAGTGTGCTGGCTTTGTTCAGAATGTTGATCTAGCTAGGTAATACGCCCTCTCCCAGAAACTGTAACTAAGGTCTGCTGAGCATAGTTGCAGTATAAACTACAGGTGGGCTCTGTGGGTACTGAACAAACACAAATGTGCCTGAGCGAGTGTCTGCAATAGGTATTGGCTAGCTGCCCTAATAGACGAAATATCCTCAAATACGAGTGGCCAGCTATTATTATTATTATTATTATTATTATTATTATATATATATATATAAAAGTTGAAAGATCCAGTCATCAGAAACTCTCTCAAATCTGCAGGTAGATTTCTCAGATTGTAATTGGAAGAGAGAAAGTGATATTATCTATGAAAAATGTGTTAAGATTCTTGGATTGAGAGTTCCCAGGCACCGAGAGCGGTTTGCTGACAATTCCAGTGAGATAAACCTTCTCAGTGACAAAAAGAAGGTTCATTTGAAACTCATCAACTCTTTATCTGCCAAGTGGTCAGCTTTTGCTGCTCACTTCTACTCTGTGAAAAGTAAGGTTAAGTGTCACATGCCCAAATCAAAAACAAATGGTGGTCTGATCCGCTGAAGGAGATACAGAAAGCTTATGATAAGAAAAACAAGGCATTTTATGGCTTGTTTCCTCAGGCATATGGTCCAAAATCTACCTCAACTACACCTCTCCTGACAAAGGACATAACCACCTTACTGAAGGTAAGGTTGACAACACACATTTGATACACAGACACTTTAGTTAAATCACCATCCGACCAAACTCTATCTTCTAGCTTACCAAAGGACCCAGATGCCTTGCTTATTCTCTGTTTGATTTCCACATCAAGGGTGCCATCATTTGATAATTTACTACCAAAGTAGACAAACTCTTTGACGACTTCAAGACGCTTCCCATAGACAAAGATGTCAGGTTCCACGTAATGATCACCAGAAACAGGAGTGTACATGACTGTGGTTTTCTTAATGCTGAAAGTCCAAAGCAGACACAAACATTAGTAAAGCGGTCCATTACTGACTGCATTTACTCAGGAAAGTGTGCAACTAAATCAGCATTGTCGGCATATAGAAGCCCCATAACAAATCTGTGATTAACACAGGTTCTGGCTTGGAATCTTTTCCAGTTGTTTGGAATCTGATACAGACACCTGTATCACAGTCATAGAAGGCATACAGAGTACAGCCATCAGGTAAAGTGAGAACAATGTTAGTGCAGGTATATCACCCTCCTTTACACCATTATCAGTGGGAAGTTCCTCCAAGAGCTGACCATTGAAATTGACACGACCTTTCATACAGTGATGTAGTTGCTTGAACTTTTCAATAAAAGCAGGTGTACAGCCAAATTTTTCAAGCACCTTCCAGAGAGCCTCGTGATTCAGTGTGTTGAAAGCTTTAGTTAGGTCAACAAAAACCTAACAAAATGGCACATACTGTTCACTACATTTTTCTGCAAGCCATTTAGCAGAGAATATCATGTCTACATAGTCCCTCTTCTGCCTCTAAAACCAGCTTGGGACTCATGAAGGGCATCAGGACAATTGTGCTTCTTCAACCAAACGGTTTAGTAAGTCTTGCAAACACTTTTTCAACTGCTTCTAGCAGTGAAATACCACAGTCTGGTTTCTTCCCCTTTCCTTTATACAGCATAATCAGAATAGCATCTAGCCAGTCTTGAGCAACCGGGTCACCCCTCCATACAGATAACATTAAAGAGTGGACTACACAATGGACATTCATACCACCGTGTTTCAATACCTTAAAAGGAATACCCTCTAGTATGATCTGTCCTATGCAAGCAATTGTTTCTTCCAGAGTTGGTTCCATGTCAAGTTCAGGCTGAAGGGAATCTTGAGGAAGACTATCTATTGCAGCAAAATCCACATTGAAGGGATTGTGAAAGAGATCTTTGACATGAAGATTCACACTACACCTTTCTGACTATAGCTCAATTAGATCTCATTTAAATACTAATGGAGACCTACTGGACCCTATTTCTAACATACTTGTTGACAACACAACTATAATAGCATCATCTACATGCAAAAAAAGGGTTAAAAATAATGCAAGCCTTATTAATAAAAACAAAAAAAACCAACACTCACTAATGTCAACTATGAACATGGAGAAAATATCTTGACCATGTTTTGAAAATGAAAACATTATCTAAATACATACATGCAACAACCTATTTCTTGTTAATAGTTAATATAGTTCAACCTTGAAAATGGCTAAATATATAGCCAAATGCACTCAGAAAGAAAGAACAATTAGACAGCTTTTATATAATTTATCCTCTAAAAAGAAAAAAAAATTATAAGATCACATGAGAAATTGTATATATAAAAAACTAAATCAAAGCACCTTGTCTGTCATATTCAATGAAATGTATATGTATGTGTGTATGTATATAATGAAACACTTTGATGGGCTACTGAATAGGCCTTCAAATGTGGACCCTGAGGTTCTCGAGAAACTACCCCAAAGACCCATAGTGGTAGAATTTGACAGCCAACCATTGTTGGGCGAGGTTCTGTGTGGTATGGAGGGATACAACATGGGTAGAGCTGTTGGGGTTAATGGCCTTCCTGCTGAAATATTCCATTATGGTGGAACACATTTAAGTCAATATAAAACTCAATTTTCAGAACAATAGGCTAAATACAACAAATAAGACAAGAGAATTATGCAAATTAGGAAAAGACAAAATTATTTGTACAGTATGAAAAATAGAAAGAATTGGACAATCTTTACAATATTAATAGTCAATAGCATGGCCTCTCATCATTATTACTTGCTGCAATTGTTTTCTAAAGTTTTTGATGAGATTTGAACAAGTCTTTTCTCGGATTTTCTTCCCTTCTTCAATGGTTACACATTCTAATTCCTTGAGTTTTTTGGTGACCAATGATTTATTTGAACTTTCAATTCTTGCCATAGATTTTCAATAGGTTTCTAGTCAGGACTCATTGAAGGCCATGGTAGAAATGTTATCTTCTTTTTTTTGAAATCATGCAGTCACTAATTTAGAAATATGTTTGGAATCATTATCTTGATGGAAATAACTTAGATGAAGATTTTGCATTGATAGTTGTAAATTTTCATCCAGAATTTTGATATAGTTTGCATATTTCATTATTCCTCTTATTGCAATTAATTGTCCAGTCCACCTTGAGCTAAAACAACCCCAAAACATCATCGAGCTGCCTCCATGTTTTAATGTTGCCACTGTGTTCTTTGGGAGGTAAGACTAACCTTTCTTGCACCAAATATTTGCATCATTATGTCCAAAAAGTTTTATTTTTGTTTCATCACTCTATAGTACTTGTTTCCAAAAACAATTTTCTTTGTTCAAGAACATTTTGGCAAAATTAAACTGAGCAGCAGTGTGACATGGTTTGTGAAGAGGGGTTTGACATGGTCCATCCCCATCGTGTTGTTAACATAAAAATAACAATGGTGACATTTTATGCACCATGCTATGTTCTTTGCTGGAATTATCACAAATATTCTACTGAATAAATAGTATAGAAGGCTTCATCTATAAGATAATTATGTAAATTACTTATACTTACTTGAATCAATCTATTTAAAACTATTTTTTATCCTGTATGAATAATTTTATCTTTTCCTATTTTGCATAATTCACCTGTCAGATTTGTTGTATTTAACCTATTGTTCTGAAAATTGAATTTTATAATCCTCTTTTTGTGCTTATTACCATATAAAAAAAATCTGGCATCATACGGGCATTAGATTCTGAGAAATGGATAAAAATATTCAAAATTGATGGATGTATGAATAATTTCATCATTGACTGTATATACATCCTTTACCAATAGTAAATATGTAAACAGCACATCCCTTTCTAAACATATATGTGAACTTAAAAACAAAACAATATACCAAAAATATCATTGGTAACTAAGGAAAACAGTACCAGCCTACAATGATAAATCTCCAAACCTGTAATTTTACTGTGTTACTTAAAAACTAAAGACAAATACCTTGTAAAACAAAATGCAAATATATGCACTCTATACAATGCAGATAATGTAGTATACAAAGCCAATACTTAAAACAAAATAAACAAATAAGATAATCAAACCCCTGAAGGAAAAAATATAAGTTAATAAATAAACAAATTAAGTAAATAAATAATAAAAAAAAATTAACAGACTGTACCAATGCCCACATAACCACAACTAAGTAATTTTAATAGTAATAATCAACAGTGAATAAGTTATGAATAAATACAAAACACCTTAAGTAATCAATAATAAATAATGAATTAACAAATACACCTATTCAATAGCTATAAAATAACTCCATAATGCTCAGTAATTATTTCTACTCAATAGCCTTAAATTAATTCATAATATAAGTGTTGTCACTTACCCAATAACTGTTACAACAATACAATAAACTGGAATACCTGACTTAACTCCCATAATGCCCCATTCACTAGCATATTTATTCAAGCTAATACCAAACACACACAGTCTGAAAATTGTGTTCAAGCATGAAACACACTGTTGCCACTCTGTTGACCTCAGAAATATATATTTCTCAAGATTTCATGGATTTTTAATCTGACACGTTTATGACTTCAAATGTTATTTTTAGTGGATACTCATGTTTGAAATAGACGGCCCATTTGTTTTAAGCAGTGTGTATTATGTCTATCAGCTTGCCCACTCAAGAAATATATATATATATATATATATATATATATATATATATAAGTAATCTTATATGCACACACACTCACATGTGTGTGTGTGTGTGTGTATAATGACCTTCTAAAATCTCAGTTGGAATTTGCAATTTGCAAAGAAATTCTGATGTTCAGTCACATTGTAGGAAATGTGTTAATGATGGTAATTTTCAAGGCCACCTTGAAAATGTATGCGTTTGTATATATAGTTTCAGTTTAAAATTTACTAAAAATATTAACTGATGTGACAATCTACATTTAGTGCATTTCATATGATGGCATCATGTATTTTTTAAGGAAAAAGATTAATGATATATTGTAATAATTTATGTATTTACTTTGAAGTATAACGTTAGGATTTAATTTGTATGAAATAACCAAAAATTAGTCATTAAAGAAAAAAAAAGAATATTTTTTTTGTACTTAAAGCCGGTTTTAGATTCTTTATTGTTATGTCATCAAAATATTACTTGGGTAACACCAAGATTGATGAATGTCTGGTTATTTAGGAGTGTCTTTGACTCAACAGAAATATGTGCGATCAAAAGGCAAATAAACCTCAATTCTATTTGTGGCTACAAATTTCTCTCTTCAAATATTATAAGGGGAGTTAAAAAAAAATGTATATATATATATATATATATATATATATATATATATATATATATATATATATATATTTTTTTTATTCTTTACTTAATGAAAATGCATCCATGTTCATTTCTGTATTTAATTTCTAAAAAAAACTATTTTTTTATTAAAATGTTTCCTTTTTCATGGATTTTGTTCAACTTTATATTTTTTGATAATTCAAACAATTATTTAATAACAGTGTTTTCAAAGTACTCTAGGAAAATAAAAATCAAGAATTTAAAAATATTTCTTTTGGATATTTTTACATATGCAGTTTAATTTTGATATAAAATATGAAGCGATTTCAATTTTCCCATGACTTATACAAATGTAAATAATTTTAGTTTTCAAAGATTATATAATTGATATAAAATATTCATTTATAAAAATGGTTCCACTGCCTGATTTCCACACATTTCCTTAGAAAATACCAGTTTTATAAATGAATAAACTCATAAATAAATATATACAAGGGTAAGTCAAAAGTTATCTGCCTTTTCACCATATCTTTAGACAAGAGTGCAGATAATTTTTGACTTTCCCTTGTATAAAATATTTTGTTAATATTTCAGATATTAACAAAAATTCTCACCTTCATGGCAGATTTTTTTTTTTTAAATCTGTGTGTTCATTATGTAAAGATTTTGTAATGTAAATTCTTAAGTCCAGTCAAAATTCATAGGGTTTCGATTAAAATTGAACAATACATCATTGAGTTTTCTGGAAATTTGTTTTCTTCTTTTTCGTTTTAATATTAAAATATTTTGTTTCTTGACTAAAAATTTCTCACCTCCCCACCAGTTCACCCTCTCACGGGAAGGTAAAAAAAGGAAAATGTATTTGTGTGAATGAAAATAAAAAGACTTTGTTTTGTCCTTTGCACTTAATGTTTCACTTGTGACTCTCCCTCATACTAACAACACAGTGTAAACCATGTCATTATACAGGCCTGTATTTTTTCATACAGGTGAATCCTCTGAGTTTTCAGTTCTCACACAGGTGGGATTATTTTATGAGTTCACTTATTTTGTTATTATTAGCCTTTGCACCTCTATATCCTACCTAAATCAGTTACAACACATTCAGTTTAACCACACTGGTAAAAATTGCTTTCAGTGGGTAATCTATCATCACCAGGCTTAAATGGCTTTTTGCATAAATTAAATATTTATCTACAAATTTGCAGTTGGTGAAATGTTGCAATATAAAATTTGCTCTTTGTTATTTATAATTTCAGTCAACCCTTTCAACATTATAAGCCAAATCTTTCAGCTGATGAGCAAAATTAAATCTCAGATTCCACTGGTAGAACGAAAAAAGAAAGAAAAAATGTGATATGCCTTTTGAGTGAAAACAGCAATTGGCATAAAAGAGTAAAATATTTAAATGTTTTCTTTCCTTACTCCCTTAAGTATGTCAGGATTGATTCTTAGTGAGAATTGAGGGTGCTGATAAAAATATAAGATGTTAGGGTTAAAGAGGAAAGCCGGATATTATATAAGCAATAGGGACATAGAATGTAAGTACATATATCAGTGTGGCCATTTAGGAAATGAATAGATTAAATATTTATATTCTTGGTGTATATGAAACTAGATGGACAAGTAATTTTGTTAAAAACAAAGAAAAGAGTGCTGAACTGCTATGTAATATCAGTCCTCCTATATAGCAGTGAATACTGACCAATTTCCTCACAAATGAAGAGAAGACTTGAGGCAACAGAAATGTGGTTTTATAGAGGGATGCTCAAGATGCCATGGATTGAACATGTGAGGAACAAGGAAGTTTTAAGGAAAATGGAAAGAAAAAGGATATTTATACATGAAATCAGAAAAAAAAACAATTGACATTTTTAGGATACATAATGGAGGGATTGGAGAATTTGACACACACAAGGCATATCAAAGACAAGAGAGACAGTAATAAACAACCTAATGAGCTTGTGTAAATGGATGACACAAAAGGGAGTGATAGTGAAAAGGTAAATATAGATACAAACGATAGGAAGTTATGGATAGTCATAATTGCCCACATCCTGAAGAGACACAGCACACAGAAGATGATGTTGACAACTTGTAAGTACAGTTGGATCAGAAAATATCTTTGTAACTGGTGGTTTGGCAATCTATTCAGTTTGATTAAAAATATAAAAGGACACTTCTGTAAGTGTTCAACAGATTTACAAATGGACACTGCTGTCATATTTAGTATTTCAACTCTAATAGATTTCTACTTCGATTTGACTCCCATGATAGTTTCTTCAACAGATCCAATAGTTGTGTTAAGTATAAACACAGGTCTCTCCTGTCGCTGCTGGAAAACTTCACTGGTTTCTCAGTGCAATGTCAAATTAGAATGAAGAAAATATTTTAACTGGTAAAAAAACCTGAACATACTTAAGAGCTGTGTGTGTAGAATGAACCAAGACTTTATTGAATTGATTCTGCACCAAAGCTTTGAAAACACTGATGTCAGAAAATCATTGTTGTTATTTCTCTGTAACAATATATAATGCAGCTGAATTGCTTTTTCCTTTAATGTACTGATTAATGCAAAGCCATTGATCACAAGAGGAAACTAGAAACTGATAAGTAATAATGCTTCTATTATTTTTTATTTTATTTCTCTGCAGATGATCTCCTTGGCACAATAAGCTTAATGAAGAGGATGAGTGTTAAGTTTTTGTGGCAAATTTTCAATCTTTCAATGATTATTGGAAACCTGAATCATTTAAACAGAAGAAAAAAATCATTAAAATATCAAAAAATGCTTTTATATCAATTTAGATATTTCATGTTTGTTACTTTTTTTGCCATAGGATATGCATTTAAAAATATAGTTCTAAAGAAGGATACAGAGGATAGCATCAATCAATCAATCATATGGACAGCAACAAAGTTTTAGAGAAAATGGAAACAAAAAGAACACTTCTACTTAACATCAAAGAGAGACTGTTGAAATTTGTTAGGCACATAATTAATGAGGAAAGAGGGCTTGAAAAATTTGATACTCATAGGACATATTGAAGGCAAGAGAGACAGAAGAAAACATTTTTTAATTATATTTCTTGGGCATTATAATAAATTTAGTCTAATTGATCTTTTATTTTCTGCTGACAGTTATTTTTAATTTTTTTTAACTAACTTACATAGCACTGCCTAAGAATCCAGGTGCAAATGAATGTGAACTCCATCGGACAATTAGCCACATAACAAACTTATCATCCAAATTCTGATGAATAGAGCCTGCAGCAGAATTAAACCAGAAATAGACAAGAACAGTGTGAGTTTATTAAAGACACTAGAACAATGAATGTGATATTTATGTTCCTAATGATATCAGAAAGAGAGCAATGCAAATGCAGAAGGATATCTATCGGTGTTTTATAGATTATGCAAAAGCATTCAACAAAGTACATCACAAAGAACCGTTGGAACTGCTAGGTAACATTGACATGTTTGGGAAGGATATTAGAATAACCCAGAAGTTATATACTGGCAGCAAACTGCCTGCATACAAACAGAAAATAAATTCAGTAAATATACAAAAATAGAAATGGGTGCAAGAACAAGAGATGTCTTTTCACCAGACTTATTCAACCTATACCATAAGGTGATTCCAAGAAAATTACATGTTCAACCAGGATTCATTATTAACAGTCTCAATCGTAACAATATAAGATATGTAGAGGAAACAGTGTTAACAGACATAGAAAATAAACTACAAGAACTCCTACAGAAAGTAGTAAAGAAAAGTGACTAAACTTCAATTGCAAGAAGAGAGAAGGCATGGTTGTTAGCAAAAGGAACAACTGAACATGCAAATTACAAATTGGAGATACCGAAATCAAACAAGTACAACAATTTAAATATCTGGGAAGTGCTTTAACAGAGGATGGAAAGGGCAACACGGAAATCTGAAGGTGCACTGGGACAATGAAAGATGCCTTCCAAAAACTATACAAAGTATTAAGAAACAGGAAAATTTCATTAAAAACAAAGAAAAGAGTACTGAACTGTTACATAATATCAGTCCTCCTATATGGCAGTGAATATTGGACAATCTCCTCACAGATGAAGCTGAAACTTGAAGCAACAGAAATATGATTCTATATAAGGATGCTGAGAATAACATTGACTGAACATCTGAGTGATGACAAAGCTTTAGAGAAAATAGAAACAAAAAGGACACTTATACTTAACATCAGAAAGCAATAGTTGAAATTTCTAGTGCATATAAAGAAAAAAAAATGGCTCAGAAAATTTGATAATCACAAGTTATATTGAAGGCAAGAGGAAAACAATACATCACCTACCTCGTGAGTTTGAGTAAATGGATAATAGCACAAGGTTCAGGAGAGGTAACAAAAAGACAAAATTTATTAAGAGCTACAAAGGACAGGTAATTGTGGATAGCCATGATCTCCAATGTCCAGGCTGCTTTGAATTCAGTTTTCCTTCTCCTAGAATAGTTTCTAACCAAGGCCAGAGGATCCAGTCTATCCTGCTATTTACTCATAGCTGGAGGGAGAAGAGATGGATTCATATCTTTCCCAAGGATATTAGCATGTGAATGTAATGAACTCAACTGGAATTTGAACTTAACTCTCTGATTCCTCAATCTGAGCTTCTGTCTATTACTTTACCATGCCACCTTTCTAATACGCACACACACACACACACACACATCAATAAGTCAGTAGTTTCATTATGAATAAAACAATATATTTTTCAATATATGCTTAATTCACTGATGAATCTTAATTGCATAGATGAACATTAAAGAATGAAAAATTTCAGTCCAAACCTCATCTAATAACTATGTGTCAAGCAACAAACTACAGATACTCAATCCACCATTTGTCTCGATGAAAATGTGTGTGAAGGAGGAGGAGCTAAACTACAAAAACAGAAATAAATTTAAAATAACTCTTTAAAAAAATTAGTAAATGTTGATCTGTCAATGTAACTGAGTGCTTCACCTTTCATACATGATAAAATGCCTGTGGCTAGCCACAGCATAAATTTGCGTGTTTCCAAAATGATGTATTTCTTTTAGCCAGATGACCAATGACTCTGGCATTAGCAATACTTGGCTGATATACATAGCTCTTGTGATAGCTTCAAATGTTAAATTTGTTCAGCTTAGAACTCAACTTCACTTATTTGGGAGATAAAAGGAGATGCCGTTTTTATTAAAATATGGACAAATATGGAACTATGTACATAATTGATGACCAGAACAATAGAAAGTTTAATTTTACTGCTCATAGCTATTATTTATGGTCACAAAATAAAGTTCAGGATTTTGAAGCCTTCTTTTAAAAGGAAGCTTGTACATTTTAAAGGTTGGTATCCAATATCAAAATGAATATGTTGCTAGGAAATGTATGAAAACCACAATTTTGCTGGTCCCTTATCTCTCTCTTTCACAAGATAGGGTGCTGAAAATTTCTTGGCTCAACCAAGAAAAGATATAATGATGTTTGATAATTTGGTCAGATGTTGGGAAGCATGTCTCCATATACTTACATATACAGTATAAAAAGTAACTCCCCATTTTAAAATATTTATAATTTATTTATTAACTATAATTTTACAAGAAATGAATATGAAAGGAAAACATTTAGCATGAGGTTTTATTTAAAATTCTATATAGGCACCAGATTTTGCTACCAGCTTCTTGAGTTACCCAGGAATCACGTCTACTGATTTCACTAGGAACTTTTGTGGTATGGAAGACATAACTTCTTGTATTCGTCCTTCAAGTTCTTCCAAAGTCTTGGTTTGGCATAGTAGACTTGCTCCTTTAAAGAAAAAAGTCAGAAGGTGTTAAGTCAGGACTCCTGACTGGCCATTCAGGCATAAAATAGGGAGATACTTTTCATATTAATGTATATTTTGACAGCAACCAGTCTTTCAAACATATTTCATTGAATATGGCCGACAAGGAAGTTTGAAACAAGTTTTTTATAAAGTTTTTCCAGCATCCTGACATTTTTCTGTTTTGTAGGAGTTAAGAAATATAAAAATTGTCCATAATTTTTATTGTCCCAAGTGCTTTTGGCCACTTTCAAGGGTGTTTTGTCTCTGGTGTTGTTATTTTTTCCTCATGTTTCTACTGTTATTTGAGAGGCTCTATATATCAAACAAGTCTCTCCTACCATTAACCTTACCTTATTTAATAGTGGAAATGGAGTGTTGAAAGTTTTGAAAAATAAAAATTGAAAAATGCTCACATGAATTCCACTCAGGTGAGAGCTTGGAATGAATGTTCCTTTTTCAAAAAGGGACACAAACATGATTTACACGGTAACAGTCAAAACATGAGGGAAAAATAACAACACCAGAGATAAAACACCCTTGAAAATGGCTATAGAAGTGACCAAAAGCACATCAAACAATAAAAATTATGGACAATTTTTATATTCCTTAACTCCTACAAAACCCTAAAATGTTAGGATGCTGGGAAAACTTAATAAAAAATTAATTCAATCTTTCTTGTTAGCTGTGTTCAATGAAAGGTACATACATACATATATAGTTTTAAGGTGTGCTATATGTATGGGATAAAGTGCTCAATATCAAAGATAGTGTATGTAAATATGAAAGTGAACATTGAAGTCTTGACTATTTATGTATACAGGTCAGTGGTGCATTGTGGGTAGTCCATTCTAGTGGTTATTTTGGTGGGAGTGGCTTGTTTATTTACTTATTTATTTATTTGAGTTAATTTTTTTACTTGTTTTTATTTATTTTCATTTTTTATTTTATACATTTATTTATTTTTCTTTTTCTTACACACACACACACACACACACATATATATATATATCAAGAACAAAATTGTATGACAAAATGGAAAAAGTTTACTTGTTTCATCCTTCAGGACTTCATTGGACTAAAAAAGGATGTAACATGTCACAAATAAACTTTTTCTACTTTGTCATACTATTTCCCCATATATATATATATATATATATATATATATATATATATATATATATATATAATGCCAGGTATGTTGATTGTTAATGGCCACATTAGAATCAGCTCTACTTTAGCTGTAAATTGTTAACCATTTAAAACTGATATTTACTCAATATCTTTGCAAAAGCTAGGACACTCTCTACAGAAGACAATAACATTTAAGTTCATAAAATAATAAATGCAGTTGCTCACTAAAGCTTCAGATAAATACTTCATGCTCGAGTTGATAATGAAGACAGATTTCTAAGAGCCAAAGCGGATTGGCTCTGCTTTCTGGAGCTTCAGTTTGTGATGTCTGTCCACATTAACTTATCCTCTTTTGGATTCTGAGGCAGTCATTTTAAGAATATGCTGGCTGGCTGGCTACCTGTCTTTGAAAGTGTTATAGTCTCTTCCTCCAACTCTGGTTTCTTTGACCTTCAGTGATATTTCTGGAGACTTTGTTGTCCAAGAATGTTCCATTGGATTACACTTGTATGATAATCTCTCAGAGCAATAATAATCTGTGGCATACACAGCCAACCAAGGCTTTGGCCTCAACCATAGCACTGGCCCTTGTCCAACCCTGCAGGCAAGCAAGAACTGTGTGGTCATAATATTGAGTCAATTTGATTTGAGCCACTTTCACTGAATGAGAGTGACAAACTGATCAGTGACCTTTTTGAATAGATTTCTGGCCACTTAATGGACGAGGACTTAGTTTTCTGGAGTTTTGATCAAATTATTGACTTGTTCTGGCACTGTTGAATAAATTTTGTTATTCACCTAAACATGCCTACATACAGTCATGATATGTGCATATATATATTTTTTTTATATGGATATGCAATATTTTGTGTGTGTGTGTACATATATATATATACATATATATATAAAAGTCTTAAAGTGGTGCTGAAAAGTTTTTTGAAAAGAAGCCTTTTTAAAAACAATCTTTTCATTTCGTCTTGTTTTAGGAAGTGGGTTAGCTAAGAACTTTAGGACTTTTCACCAATCACTAACACATTTTAAGTTCAACATTTTCTATACTTCTCAGAGCATTTGTAGGTATAAACAGTGTTGGCATAAAAATTAGCATTGCCTGATGATACTTAAGGCAGGTGACTAACATTCACTCTACAGTGCTGATTTTGATGGCTATCCTATTTATATATACAGGGTGTGGCAAAAATACTGCTCACATAATGGTAAGACATTAGCTAAATAAAGACACCATTACCACTAATGTCCTACCATTATGTAGGAGGTATTTTTGCCATACACAGGATAATAGAAGCTTTTTTTTCATCTCTTATAAAAGTTTTTATTTGTATCTCTTTAGTAAAACATATGTGCTCTCCTGCTGTTTTTAAGCTGTGGTCTAAAACTTGAAAGATGTTTTTATTTTCTTAATTGAAAAATGTACAGACATATTTTCAGGAATCTCTCAGCTTATTTTTAAAATTTCACTTTTATATTACCTACCATTTTGGTCTGATTGAAATGCTAAAGTGATGCTGTTTTTACACAGCCATGTCAGTATTTATAGAATATATGCTTATTTAAACAAAGATATGCATGCAACATATAATGTGGACATAGCACATGAGCATGTATGCCTCAATTTACTATCCCCTGTCAAGTATGTACACAAATGCTTGTGATATAGTGATTAATTTATACAGAATAGACAATATTTAACATCACAATGTATTGGCTGTTGGAAATATTGGACAAGCATTGCTTTCTGTTTCTATTATTCCTTTTATGCCTACAACTCTCACACACACACAGACTCTCTCTCTCTCTCTCTCTCTATATATATATATATATATATATATATATATATATATATATTGTGTGCGTGCGTATAAGAATTTGTTCTTGTTATATTTGAAGTGTTTATATCTGTCTATATATCTGTGTGAGTTAGTCACTTGTACAGCAACAGCTTGTGGTGATATTTGCCAATGATTGCATTTACTTCCCCCACACTTCACTCTGCTGCCCAAGTTACCAAATCCCAGCCCTTTACTCCATCTCCTGTCCTCCTATTTGAAGGAATGATTATTGTGCAATTAATTAGTTATAGGATCTTGCCTCTGCTGCACTCACTTCCACTGCCTCCTTGCCCTGCCACTTTTCATCTGAAAGCAAATACAATTTAGTTTCAATTCATGGGTTGGTGGTGGAGAGCTGGTCTGACTGGTGTTTCTTGGTGGGTGTGGGGATTTATTTTTCTGGGGATACTTACAATCTAATATGGCTGCCACTGTGTTAGCTTTAGGCCTCTTATTGATGTAGATGAATGAATTCTACAGTTTGTTGATCTTGCTTTCTTTTGCCGCTTTTTGTCATGTTGCTTACATTGAATCTATTTGATCTTTACTGTTTATTGTATCTATTTATCTTATCTATATATTTCCAACTTGTTGTACTTGTCTATATTTCATGACAGTTTCCATACGTTTGGTGAGATATCAATGTATGCAATGATGATGAATGTGCATGCTTGTGTGTTTGGTGGTATGGACTGGAGTAATAGTTATTGGCCCAGAAGAAACAATTGTTGAGCAGTTCAAACCCAAGATGAGGCTGTTCATATTCAGTTTGGGAAAGGCATGTAGCATCATCTCCCTGTACTCAAACCTCATTATCAGATACCTTGAAAAATGACTTGTTACTAGTATACCACAATGCTTAACAGGAAATAGGGTTGGTTGTGTATGACTTAGGTGACCTATTCTCACATAACTGTATTACATACCTTAATTTCATATATATATATATATATATATATAAGCATTCAACAACTTCATGCAAACCACATTTTGTTTTGCTAATATTGATTTATATATATATATATTGCTCCAAGCAAGGTGATAATGCCACTAAGACTCAAAGTGCTGCTGTGAGTGAAAGAGAATGAAAAGACATTAGAAGGAACTGGAAACCCAATCGTGAACAGGAGATAAACCTCTGCTCCTGTTCAAAGTACCAGGAAGGAGTGTGATCTCCATATACATATTAGCAATAGAATAAAATAGTTCACTTATATAAATCTATACTCAAAGTTTCATGTATCTTTTCACAACCAATCCTCGGCAGATTTCTTGTGGAAAAAAAAGTGTGTGTGTGTGTGTGTGTGTGTGTGTGTAAAGTGGGATGAGAAAGTGAATATAATTAACTCAGATGAGGATGCATTTAAAGTACCATGATTTATGAGCTTGCTACACTTAATATTTGAATTAATCCTCCTTTCCTTACTAAATTAATCTTGAAACAATGTAAAGTACAAGAAATATAAAAAAGAAAAGCTGATTTGAAATTAATTAATTTCTTAAACGATACAGTTAATTAAAAATCAAGCATTCAGGAACTTCATGTGAATCACATTTTGTCTTACTAATGTAGATTTTGTTCTTGTGAAATGAAATTCTTTTTGTTATTGGTGAATGAGTCTTATCATAGTGTATATCTTATGAAAATAATGAGCGTAATAACTTGCTGTATTTTCAGCAGATTTTGGTAAACTGTCCTCAGTAGAGAACTACACAAAAATATCTTAAAATATGAAATAGTAAATTTATTCAATAAAATCACCATTGCCTTCATTCACAGCCTCCAGACGACATTTGAATCTCCTGCAACTCTTCTGGACAGTCTCTTTGTTTAAATTGATGAATGCTGCCATAATCCTTGCCATCAGTTCATCTTTGGTATTACAAGGAGTTTTGTTGGTCTTTCATTCAACTGCACCCCACATAATAATCAATTGGGTTGCAGTGTGGGGAGATAGATGGTCAGATGTAAGGAAATTGTCTGACAGCCATGATTGGGTTCTCCTTCTTATGTGGCATGGTGCAAGAGTCCTGTTAGACGTAGGATCTTCCAGCAGCCACCCTCTTGACCCAGAGTAGCATTACCTCCTCAAGGCACTTGATGTAGGCCTCTGTGTTGAGCCTGAGACCCTCACCAACAAATTTGGGAGTTCTTTTCTTATCAGAACAATCAGAGTGAGTTTTCTGAGCTGCCATTCTAATTACCATTAGGCCCATCCAATTCTTTCTGTATCCTCTGCACTGTCATTAGAGTGACACCCAAACACTCTGAAATGTTCATATTAGAGCTTCTGGTGCAAATGCCAAGCAGTACAGTATGCCGTTTCTAAATTTCTATTGGAGGGAATTGCATCATGGTGCTCTTTTTCTCATAGATGGTGCCCAACTGCCCCTACTATACTGTGCAAGATAAAAAAACAAACAACGCCCATTTGAAAAATTAATATAAAATGCCGACAATTTACCCATTGCACACTGTGTGTCTGTATATATATATATATATAATTGGCCACTGTGGGGAAGTGAGAGGAGGAGGAAAGCAGACTTTCCTATATATATATATATATATATATATATAATTGGCCACTGTGGGGAAGTGAGAGGAGGAGGAAAGCAGACTTTCCTATATATATATATATATATATATAATTGGCCACTGTGGGGAAGTGAGAGGAGGAGGAAAGCAGACATGACTTTTTTTCCCCCTTTTTTTAGGGTTAATGTTTAGGATTTTTTCTGGTCATGATCTCAAAATTGCTTATTTATGCTGGTTGGGTGTTTGGAGGAAGTGTGTATGTAACTCAGCTTGTGTTATTTATAGTCATGATCTCTGGTTTTCTTAGATATTTACTTATTTTATATATTCATGCTTGTATATTTTTCTTTAGTTCTAAGGTAACTTAAGACTAAAGAAAATACATTGATTTCTTGACTAAATCTGGTGTATATGAAAAAAATATTAAATCAAACAGTTAAACAGTACCTTGTTAAATTCATGTGAATGCAGGATAAATATATATGTTTTAATTGATAAATAATAAAGTATCTCTGAAAATCACTTTAAATTCTAAATTCATGCGCCTGAAAAACTTTTTATAAATTATTTCAAGGATCGTAATTCCATTTTTGTTATGTTGTTTCTATGTTGAAATGACAATTTTATATTTAATTTTGAAATATATTGAAACAATAATAGAAAGTATAAGATCTATGTATATTGAAAGATGGTACAATAGGTCTGCTAGTATTCAAAGCTATTATCATGTTCTCTTCAATGCTAAGAGCAGAAAAAGCAATCTTTTGACCTTTTGGATAAAAGAAATAAAATTGATGGCTTCTCTTAACCCAGAAGTTATAAGAAAGTTGAGAACTTTTGAGAACTGAAATATTCATGTCTAAAGGCAATAACTGTCATCTGACAACTGCCTTCTCACTTTGCCAGTAGAGAATTGAGACAAGAATTCCCTAAGTTTGTCTATTTGATTTGTGCCAAAGGCAATTGCATCACTTTACTATGTATATATTCAAATCTCGCCCATACTGTTTCTAATTTCTCTTTCATTGCATTACTATCCTTCTACTTACTTAAATCCATTGACCACATTATATCAATCTACTCCACAACTTTGTTGTAAGAATGGATCTATATTTTAGCTCAGTAAAAAGTTATAAAAAGACATTCTTGTTTGGTATGTTCAGTAAATATTGTTTTGCTTTGCAGAAGCAACCTTAATGAAAGTCTTGCTTCTACACTTTATATAACCAGATAAGTTTTATCTCATCATCAAATGCTTAATTCTGGGAAGCATTATAAATGTTACTTAGCAATTTGGTTTGTTTCTCTATTCCTGAAATCATTTATATGATTAGTCTTATAATATTAAAACCTGTTGTTCTATGTCTTGAGAATATTATTCTTGTAAGTTTTCCAAGAGGCTCCTAACATGATGATGGTTGATATGTATTTGTTTGTCCAAGAAAAATTTGGTTACTCTTTAGCATCATGAAGCTATTAATTTTCTTAAAACTGAATTTTATATACAGGTTGTCCTCTCCAAAACTGATATCATTTAAAATGTAAATATCTAATTAACTACATGTCCCTGGCAAATTAAATTAAATAGACTTTATTTTGAACAATAACAGATTTATCCAAATTCAAATAAGTTATTCAAATGGATGTAGATTTTATAACCGATTTCACAAAGCTTCACAAATGTTCAATATGCACACCACCTGTGACATGGCACACATTAAGTCAGTAGTCCAGCTCCTGCCAAACACTCTGTAGCATGTCTTGTGTAACATTCTCCAGCACCTCAGTGATTCTCTGCTTACGTTCCTCTAGGCTTGTAGGAAGAGGAGGATATAGACTTTTCATATAGCCTTAAATAGAAAAAAATCACAAGGTATCAAGTCAGGTGAACATGGTGGCCATTTCAACAGCTCATTGTCACTGGCTCGGCTAATCCATCTTCCTGCTAGATTCTCAACTTAGTTTTTACACATTTTGTTAAAATTTGATATCATTTGAGTGAGAATTGACTATGCTATTAGGCTACAAAATGATGTCAAATTTTTAGTGAGGACACCCTGTATATTGACACTATTTCTACATGTTTTCTGTCCAAAGTTTGTTCCCTGTTAGATTTTCTTCAATTTTGCTGTTCTATTCATTGTATGTCCATTTCCAGGTTCTCTTCTGTGCATTTGCATGTTGTTGCATCAACTGCTCCTCACCTTGTGTGACCCAATTTAATGTTGGCTTCACCATCTTGTAACTTTATCCAGTTGTGTGCCTTCTATTTATTATCTTGTTTTTATCATCTATATTTCAAATGTTTCTCATCTAATCAATTGACTTCGCCTCTTTCAAGTCAACTGAAATCATTAATGTAAACAAAACCTAATGAGCAAATAGCAACTTTGTTTTTAAAATGTTCCAATTACTAATTACTTTGTCAGTTTCTTCCCAATGATTTGCGCTTTTCATTTTCCCACTTTTCATCTTTTCAAAACAATTATTTTCTTTGTTTTAAATTGCTCATTTGGAAATCTTCACCTTTCTCATTATTCATCTGTCCCCTTGAGTAAGAAATATTTTTATTTTTTATTTTAAATTTTAGTTTGTCTTGTCTTCTTTTTTTTCTTTGTTTTCTTTTTTGGCAATGTTGATTTCCCAAATCCAATTTTTCCTTCTATTTCTTTCACTCTGTTTCCTTTTCTTTTTTTCTTGTATCCTATCTTTTGTGCTTCATATTTTTCTTTGTGCCTCACCCTCTTACTTTCTAGTTGCAATTATTTAGTTTTGTATTTCACCTTTCCCCTCTTTTTTCTTTTTCCCTTGCTTTTATTTGTCTCCTTCCAAACATTCATTACTGCTTTGTATTACCTTCCTCCACCTTGTCTCTTTTTCTTTTTTTCTTTTATTCTCTTTATTTCATTTTCTTCCTTTAGATTTTCCTTCCTCTCTCTTTCCAATCTTCCGTCTCCTTTTTCCTCCCTTTCTTCCGTCTCCTTTTTCCTCCCTTTCTTCCGTCTCTCTTTACCTCCCTTTCTTCCATCTCTCTTTTCCTCTTTCCTCCCTTCCCTCTCTCTCTCTTCTTTCCTCTTTCCTCACTCACCTCTCTCTTTTCCTCTTCCCTCCCTTCCCTCTCTCCATTTTTCTCATTTTTCTCTATTCCTCATGCTTTTTATATATTCCGTTTCTTCTCACTAATCCTTTTCTGTCTTTCATTTTTGTTCTATTATCTATATTTATTAATTAGACAATCACTTAATCTTCAACTTCCCATGGTAGTCGTCTTTGGAGTAAAGGATTTCCTTGAGGGTGGAATGTTTACATAGCTACCCAAGTTTAAATAATCATAAATGCTGTTCTATCTATTGATTTTCTGTATCTGTGTAGCATAAAAAGGTTGGGAAGAAGAGCGAGTAGTTGTGAAGCAATATTTGATTGGAACCTTAGAGGCAAATATATTTGTTTGCTTTTTTGGTTCAATAACTGACCTCACTTGTATTGGTTTTAGCTTTTTTTGTTCTGTTCAAAACTTCTTGATATTTATACAACTTGGTTCAAAATTATACAGGCAAATAATCTGATTTAAAGACATTCAGATTGAAGACTTATTCAGGATTTAGCTGGATAATGTAAAATCTTAAAATTCAGCTCAAAAATATCTTGTGTAATATTACTGTAGTGTTAGAAGATCAGTATTATAAAAAAAATAGATTTTCAATAATTTTTCAACATTTTCTACCAAATGTTTTACTTTAAAAGATTTTTTCCTATTTGACATTATCAATAAATACTTACTAATTTTTATGTTGTCTCAGATAACATCATATTTGGGTAGTAGCAGAAGTTTGACATGTCTTCACTCACCATAGACTTCAAACATAGTATAAAGACATACTTGCAATATCCTTGGAAATTTCACCATTCATAGTTGTGATTTTCTCATATACATATAATCATTCATAGATTTTAATATTAGAAAAAAAAATCTACAATTTTAAATAGTTGTTTATCTATTTCATAATAATTAATGATGCTAATGAAAAATTTATTAATTTTAACATCAGAGCTAGCCAACAGTATTTTTGTGAGAATTATTTTTCTTTTTCTGTTTATTTCGCCTATTGACCTGCACATTTGAGAAAATAAAATTCATTCCTGCATCCCACTTCATAGGAGGAACTAACATCTGATCTGGTGTGCTTGAGAACCTTCGGTTACACATTTTCATTAAGTGTTTTTGAATGCACTGGTCAGTAGACAAAATAAACACTGTTTAAAAAGCAGGACATTCTATTCAAATATGGCTATCTACTAAAAATGACATTTGAAGTAAAATGTATAGTATATCTGTAAGAAATTGATTCTAAGCAAACTTCACAAATATTCTGAACCTTGACAGAAATGGGAATCCATATGTAAATAATATTGGCTTTTTTATTAGTAGCATATCCATAGAATTATTAATAGATCTGTGTATCATACTTGTGACATTGAAGCCAATGAATTTTTTTAAGGTTTGTGCAAGAATATTGAAAATGTTAAGTCATGCAAGTAAGTTCATCTGTATCCATTGATATCTCTATAAACTTAATCATAAACAGGTCCCAAATTCTTTAAGCTCTGATTACCTTCTTATCATATGACTCACTCCACCTGTTGAGGCTGTAAGTGGTGGGGGTTAGTCCTGCCCAATGTAGTTCAATTCTGTGTATATAAATGTTGTACTCATTTATTATCACAAACAACAACCTTTTAATTGACCCTGAAGGAAAATAAAAACTACAAATGATCTAATACACTCTATTACTTCCTGACACACTACAAAGATTCTGCTTACAAATGACAATAAATTTTTGAAAATAACTTGTGTCTTGCTTGATTTGTAAAGTACTAAAGGATTTTGTTGGAAAGGCTCTCCAAACACACACACTTTAACTGCAGTCCTTTGCCAAGAGAACATTTTTTTCCATAGAATCTATATTACATAATCGCTTCTATTTATTACTGACATGGCAATGAGAATTCATTTGAATAAACACAAGGAAAATCATTGAAGTATGTTCAAAACTTTAAACTGCAGATTGCTTTTGTCATAGAGTGTAAGAGATGAGTTTAAAAGTCAAACCTGAAAAAAACACTTTTCTCACAAGAAATATCTGATGTAACATTCTTGAAAAAAGACTACAATATTTTCTTTCTGATTTTTATCCCTTAGTTTATAACAAATACAAATTAGTTATTTATTTAGTTCTTGTTTTTTCTTTCTTGACTGGTTTGCTAAATTGACTTTTCTTGATAAATAATCCAGGTGTCTAGGAAGCAAAAAGCAAAATTTATTTTTAATTGATTTGTTTTTTATGGCTTATCAACCCTTTGCAGAAAATATTTTTAGATAGTAAAAATTTTTTGGAGATAACATTGATTTACTGATACAAGTCCAGCTGATTAACCTATAGTTGGAGAGATGGATTTATACCTTTCTCAAGGGTATTTGTGCATCAGTGAATATAGCAAACCTGACTGGAATTGGAACTCAGCTTTCTGATTTCCAATTCCAAGTCATTATCCATTACATCATCTCATCTACACATCTAATCTTACACTACCTGGTATTTCAAAGTGATCATCATTCTAGGTACTGACCATGCTCAATATTGCTTAACTTAGGTGATTGTACGAGAACTGTTGTTTCAATATATGGCCATAAGCATTTTTTTTTCAAATCATTGAATAAACTTATTAAATGTTTATCTCACATTAGAATTCTTGAGATTTCTGCTTTACTTTGGTCCAATAAAAAGAATTAAAATTTGGTTCAATGCATTTAATGATATCTAACCTTACCTTTATCACATTTATATTGGAGACTTACTTTGTGTGTGTGTGTGTGTGTGTGTGTATATATATATATATATATATATATATAATGTGTATGAAAATTGCAGTTATTTTTATAAAACTTTAGTTTTTCAAATATTGTCTTTGTATATAAGCTTGTATGCACAAAGATGATCATTTTAAATTTATTTTTATATACCATATTCTCTGATGATAGATGTGTGATAATAAGCAGGAAACATGTTAGTCTAAATAGCCTATTACCTGAAATATCCTTGGAAGACATAGATATTTTCTTCTGGATTAGTGGATGCATTGACAATCATATAAACATCTTTTTAATTGTAAACTATCATTTCTGATTAATGTTTTTGATGTAAACTCTAATTTTCTGAAATAGTATGATTAAAATTGTTTTTTTAATTTACAAATAACATATATGAACCAGCCAAGAAATAAATTACTTTGTCTCTAAAAGTTTGATTTATTCTTCATTATATCATTTTACTTTACCTTTAAAAACTTGAGTTATTTTGTTTTTATTTAATGCTTCTGCTGATAGGGATAATACATTGAAATATTCATAGTTCATTTTATTAGTTGGTTAATCTGATTTGGAATTCTGACAAGTATTTCATTCTCTCTACAAGCATTACTATCATGTACTCCTATAAATGTATGTGTTTGAATTGCCATATGTGAATACACAAGCTTGCATATAAGTACAATGTGAAAACTATAAAATATGGCATTTTATCAAAAAAGCTTAATGATAATATTTAATGCTAGCCAGGAAATCCTTGCTTGGGTCATTTTGGGGCATGATCTGCTATTCAATGTTTTAATATTTTTCTTTTATTCTTGATTCACTCCCACTTTGTATTGTTGTATATATTATTTTGTGTTGAGTCACCTTGTAGTAGATGACACAGGTAAGATGAAGAGTGTGGCTATTCAGTTGTGAGCCCAGAAAATGTCATTTTTAAGAGTTGAAAAGCAACTGGCTTCTTATTAATTATATTCTTTTAGGATTAGAAAAAATTAAATGTGGAAAAAGACATGAAAATTGATGTTGTGTGATGAAATTTTATAAAGAGCTGGATTATTAATACTGACACTGGGGTCATTGTTTTGCTTTGGATATCTGGGCTGAAAATAGTAATTATAGCAAAAGACATGACGATGAATTACTAGGGATTTGTGTATAATTATATTTGGTTGAATATTTGCTTGTATGTAGTAATGTGTTTGTATTGTGTGCATGAATGTTTATTTGTATAGGAATATTTTCGCATGCATATTTGTTTATTGATGTCTCAGTGTAATTTTAATGTGTACATCTTATGAATACATAGTCACATTTGAAAACACATTATGCACCTATATATAAACACACTAATCTGTCTAAGTGAATGCACACTATGCAATATATATATATATATATATATATATATATATATATATATATATATATGTATATATATACACACACACACACACTCATTTATTTAAATGAAGCAATTATTCTCATGGAAATACATAAATATTCACAATTGGATATTTATGAATAGATGGATAAAAATTGTTTTTTATTTTAGAACTGATGCAGAGGTTTTAGTTAAATATTATGCATATATATGTCATGTAAGGTTATTAAATATTAAGTGTATATATATCATTTAATGTTATTTAATCTCATCAAGTTGTGATTTAATGGTGGCTTATAATAAAACTGTATTTCCAGTAAGTATTTGAATCCACCAAGTAAAAAACCAAACATATCTTAACATTTAAAAAACATATTTACAATATTTTCCATTTTCGTCTACACATGCTTGATTGATTTCAGCAGTCTTTTAATATTTGAATAAATCTTTGAAGATAGCTAATTAGAAACAATTTTGCTTCCAATAATTTGTAGGCATAAAAAGATTTCAGAAAATCTTGCTGATAAAATTACTGTACCTTAGTTTTGTTAATATTTGACATCAAACTTTTAAATTTTATAAATATGTGTGCACAATTATAGAAGGTCATTATGACAGTTTTTCACTTTGATAATTGAATTATTTGATGTTCTCATTGGAACTCTAGTAAAATTAACAAGAAACAAAATTGTGAATGAGATAATTCTATTCAAGGATAGCTGGAAAAGGTCAAAAAAACACATTGGTTGAAATTTAATGATCAAAACAACAAAAATGAGGATAGTAGACTGAATAATTCATAGAATAATGATAGTACCCTATCTTAGAAGTTGAGACAATGTAGGTTAAGTCATTGATAATTAAACATAGATTTGTTTATGATGGTATATGCTTCACTGGTGAGACAGATATTGCTATTTATAATTGATAATGTAAATTGATCTAATTGTGTGTGTGTGTTTTTATATATATATAAAAGATAAAAGTAACTAGAGATATTTGTGCCAGAGTGGGATCAGCAATTTCAAAATCAGTTGTATTGACTGGCTAAGAGATGAGCGACAATAGCGAAGAGCATCAGCAAATATTCCTGTGGCTATGTCCCAAGATCTTCACTGTCATACAATATATGGACTTGTATGCAGATCACTGGCAGGACTGAATATGACACAAACATAAAAACTGAATGAGGTTGTCAGATTTTCATATGTTGAAATAGAGAGTCCATCATATATATATATATATATATATATATATATATATATATATATATATATATATATATATATATATATGTGTGTGTGTGTTACAGCATATAGAGTTTTATATGTTTCAGTGACACTGAAAATATTTTAAAAGTGTATGCATGTTACCTGAGAGCTCCTAAGAATATTTCTATGAACCAGTATAGTTATTTTTTTTTAAACTGTATTTGCTGGCTAGTGCTCTGTCTCTGAATTTTCACTTGACATATTTTTCTCCTTAGTTTCCCTTTTTTCCATCTGACTCAATTTTAAATTGTCATTTTAAGCAAGCTGTTATTAAAATTCTTTTTACTAATTTTGTCCCATTCCTTCACCTCTTTTACTATTTAGCTGTTGTTTTTTTGTTCCCCTGTCTGCAATGTTGCCCCACCTCCCTGCTGTTTTGTTTTCTTAGCCAAGGACTTACAAAATAGATAAAATTCTTATGAAGAATAACAATGAAAAGATAAGAGGTACTACCAGGTTGTAAAGTTTCCTATATATATATATATATATATATATATATATATAAATTTAATGGTTAGGGTTTAAACAGTAGTATTTAAAAAGTGCTCAATACACATATAAAAAGATAAAAATTTAACATATAGAGCTTTTAAGTATAGAAAATTAGGAGATCAGCTGATTCTGCTACACTGGTTTAAACCTTTTGGTATCTTCAGGCAATTTCGGTCAATTGATTTCCTAATAAACCCAACCAGAACTGAATGGGTAGAATAAGCCAAGAAATACTAAAAAAATGTGTGACTCATTAGGGATCACTACACAAGCCAATCAATGGAAGGATACAAGTGAGTGCATTTCTTGGTTCCACAAAATTACAGATAAAGATAAATATGTATTTATAAAATACAACATAAAAAACTTTTATCCATCTATATCTAAAAAAAGGTCTGCTTGAGGCTTTGTACATCGCCAAAGGCTTCATAAATATAACACTTGAACAAATGGACATAATTTTACTTTGTTGTAAATCAATTTTATTCAAAATCTGGAGAAGCTTGTATTAAAAAATACAAAAAGGATGACTTTGATGTACCACAAGGTTCGTTTGATAGTGCTGAGGTTTCTGAACTAATAGGCCTATGTATTTTATATGGAATCAACAAAATTGTACATATAAACAACCATGGCCTGTGTAGAGATGACGGGCTCAATTTACATCCACAGAGCAGTGGTTTGCAGGAAGATTCTGTTAGAGTGGAACTTCTCACCAATGGAATATGGCAGGAATGTGAGGGGTTTGCTACTATGTAAGTGGTATAGCGTGCCCTCCTCCCTGAAGGTTTAAATGTAGTTCATCTGAGCACTTTTTGTGGAAGTAGTGATATTTTCAATAAGGCACATACTTGATTAATTGAACTTAAGTCTCATGATCAGAGCATTAACACTGTAACCATTTGGCCGCATGCCCACTTGTTTGCACTTATGGAATTTTAATAAATTGGAAGGGGGTGGTGGGGTATCAAATAAAGTTTGGGAGGGGTCTGTTAATTTTTAAAATTTTAATAAGCATACCTTCACCCTGTCTATTTGAGAGGTTAGACTATATAGAGAAAAATGTTAGCCTTGCTTGAGAAACCAAATGATATTGGTGCTTTTGAGCATTATAGACAAGTGGTAGTTAGAGGGTTCATATCTATCTTAACCCCTTCAAGTCAAGGGTCAATTGTTATCTATCCTCCTTATTTTCATAATACTCACTTCATAACATATCTCTTTCATTCATATCACACACCTTATTGATCATTACTATTTCAACTGTAAACCTTTATTTTAAGTGGCTCTCGAGCCTTGTGTTGGCAGATATTTAGTATTAAAACAATCACAATTCTGTAAAGAATCAAATAGGACAACTTTTTTTTTTAATTGTATCTTATATTAGGTATCAAACCTTTGTAATTTTAAATTCCTGGTAATGCGCTATATGAAAACAACCATCAATTTTAAGATTCAAAAACTGTAGACACTTATTGATTTGATTTTTTTTAATAGAATCTGCTTCTTTCTCATGCTGGTGACAAATCCAGATTCATGTGTTCTTGAAGAATCAAAATTGACATTTTTCTTTAGTTTGCCTGCAGGTATTTTTCTTTGGTCCATACATTTCCCACAAAACATTTATCAATATTGATCACATCTTGACATTTGTCTATGTACTTAGTCATTCAATTGTCTATTTTTCAATCTTTTGTGTAACTGATTTTGTGTTATTCTCATTCAAGTGGCTTTCTCTTTCCAGCTCACTTATCTTCATTTTAAAAGTTTTATTAATTTCTTCATTTTTTTGTTAAAATATTTCTCTCTTCATAGAATTGCCTATTATTGTTTTCAATGATTTTATCAACTTTACATCTTGTATTTCTTAGGCAAAACACTTTATATAATAGGCTTTTTGGTCAGTGCTCAAATGTTGTCATTGTGCAAAAAGACTCTTTTAAAACTTAAGGCAGTAACTTAGATCTCAAATAGAATCTGGATAATGTTTAAGATGTTACCATATAGAGGAAAAAATAGACTCTTCATTGTCTTTTGTGTTTTTATACAGATGCCATACAAATGATTTTCTTGAAAAGTTGTTCAGTTTTTAGATCATTATCATATTGCAAAAGAAATATATTTCCCTCTCTTACAGCATTTTTTAAAGAAAATTTGCTAAAAATGTTAACAAAACAGGTCAATATTCAAGATATTGTTCTGTTGCAAAATATTTTTCTTACATAAATCTTGTTTCTGAAAGAAATGCATAATAAATGATTTTCTATAAAAAGGTAAATTTTTAAAAATATTTTTAAAACAGTTTATGAATAATTCATTTTTGTTCTTTCCTTCTTTCTTTCCAAGCAAAATTTCAGTGTTGTGGCTTGAAAACAAAACTATTCTTTTGCTTGTTTCTTGAAACCTATCATGAGAGTTGTTGGGCCTGTGCCAATCAAATGTCTTTAATCATACTTGTTATCAAAATTTGTGTTCTCACTTTATCTGTATTTTGGTACTCACTTAATTCATCAACAATATAATATTTATTGAGCAAATAAAAATTCTACTGCCCTAAGCTAATTAACAAGAAGAAAAATATGAGAGGAAGATTTTATGATAAATATCTTGAAGGCAGTTTTGAAATTTTGAATTTGAGCCAACAATTTGTTTCATAGTTCAAATTAGAATGTTTTTAATATCTGAAGCAAATCTTTCTGTATTTGTTGCTAATCTCCATTGTGCTTTACATAAACCTCTATATGCCAGTATTTTATGTACTTGACATGAAATGCATTTTGCTAGGCTTCATTTTGATCATTCAGCAAAATGACACACCGCCCTGTCGGTGGGGCTTCAGAATATGCTGACTACACCCCTGCAGCGGGTAAAAGTCTCTCAATGGGGCCACCTGTTGACCGTGGGTGGCGACCCGTAATGCTTGGAGATGGGATCCTGGTGGTTGAGCAAATCATGACCTAAGTATAAAGAGGACATGATTTAGCAACACACCACTTCGACCCTTATCTGAGCTAGATAGGAGGTTGGAGAGGCCTGATCCAATCAATCGGTTGGTCATGTCAAGCACTAAATCAGGCAAACAGACCAAAAAATACACTCACACTCTTCATATTTGACAATAAACTGATTTAGTAAGCAGTGGCTGTAGGGCCAATCAAACTGGGATTAAGGAGACTAACAGAACTGATAAAATCTAAGAGATAGTCCATACTTGAGTGGATAAGACCTAGTATCATGAATACTCAATACCCCCCCCCACACACACACGCTTGAGTATATCAGCCATGTAACCCTGAAGAAATGAGGCGAATGGGATTTTCCCCCTCATCATTTCCCCCATAAGGGGCTCCGAGGTGGGTGGGGAGCATGGCTGACAAATTAAAAATAAATGTATTATGAGTAAGAAAAACACGAAGAGATTTCACATAGAAACAGAAACAGATTCTGATAATGAAAATGATGTCAAAACCTTCCCACACTTTATTGTACTGGAAGCCACAAATAACAAACCAATGACTGAATTGTCACCCTTCCTAATTCAAAAAACCATATCGAGCAAAATAACTCCAAAAAATGTTAAAAAATTAAAAAGTGATACAATACTAATAGAAGTACAAAACAAAAAACAAGCTAAAACTCTACCACAGTTACAGAAATTTCATGAAACAGACATTAGATCCTACCCCCACCAAACCTTAAACTACTCCAAAGGTGTCATAAGAAACTGAGAGCTCTCATTATGTGTACTATTGATGAAATCAAAAGAGAACTGAAAAATCAAGGGATCACAGATGTAAAAAGAATTACAATAAAAAAAAACGGAGAAGCAATACGAATAAATACATACATATTAACCTTCAACTCTCCACAGATATCAACAACAATTGAAATTGGGTATAAGAGAATTAAAATAGAACAATATATACTGAACCCACTTCAGTGTTACAGATGTCAAAAGTTTGGACATCACAAAGACCAATGTCGAAGCAACCAAACATGTGGAAATTGCAGTTTAAAAGATCCCGATCATGAGGAAAGAGATTGCCCGAATAAAACCAAATGTCCAAACTGCTCAGAAAATCACCCCTCTTACTCCAAAAACTGCAAAATATACAAGCAAGAAAAAGAAATAATAGAAGTCAAATATCAGAAAAACAGAAGCCCGAAAGGAGGTGACAAATAAAAAAGACACATACGCAATAATAACCCAAAAAAACAAATAGAATACACAATGAAAACCTATCAAGTAATCCTTCAGAAACTCCAAACTTAATAAGAGAATTAAAAACTATACTTGAAGAACTAAAATCCCTCATATTTGGACTCAGAACAGATTTCAATATCCAAGAAAAGAGTAGAAATGAACAACCTAAGACAAGTGAAGTCAAAACTAAAGAAACCAAAAGATTACCCAAAGAAAATTCTGAACCAAACGCTAATGAAACTGCATATCCCTATCTCCAAAAAATCACAAGATCCAAATCACTCCCTAGGCAAAAAGTAAACAACACTGAAAATGGATCCACAATACTTGAAAAAATGGAAACGGAACATGAAAGCCAAAACCAAAAAACCCAAAATCAAAATATAAAGACTAATAGGAAAACACAAGAATCTAAAATCAAAACCAAAGACCCCAAAGACAAACTAAGAACAGGAAAAGAAAAAAGCATGGATTTCTAGAACAATACCACAAAGTACGACACTTAAGGAAAAACCTCTTAAAAGTAAGCCTAGAGGAACAGCAAAATGCCATAATGAGTAGAGAGACAATGAAATCAAGCATGGCTGATCATGTCTAGCTAGGAAAGTGTAGATATCAATCCCTGTGGAATGAAGTAAAAATACTGGACAGGGAAGAACACTTGAGCATTAAACCTGAAAGAATCAATGCATATGCTAGGCTATGAGGACCTCTTTAGTTGGCCTACTTTAGAAATAAATACAACATGGGAACCACTTTTTAAAAAAGAAAGACAAATGATGACAGATCTTCAGCAGCAGCTATAAGAAAAATGAAAATTTACTTAGTGTAGTCAAGCATGACATCCAGCAGCACTTATAAGCAGACAGATTAGGCTTAAGCTCCAAGTTCTCCACACAGAACTGTTCCACAGGACAATAGCCTAGTGGATTAAAATGTTGGTTTGTGAATTTTATGACATAGTAATTATGAGAGCAGTGTGTAACTTGGGCTTAGTAGAAACTGGACAAGCATTAACTGTGCAGTACTAAAAATACGAACTAGATGACATATCCCTAGACATGGACAGTGGAACAAGAACAATCTACCCACCCCCAAATAGAGTAAATAAAGGGTTCAGCTCAAAATTCCCTATAGGTTACCAGGATAAATATATATTTGATACAGGCCGGAGGACACAACAGTTGAAATAACAACAATAAAGATGAGGATAATACAATAGTCCACCTGTAAATAATATAAATGATGATAACACCTCATCCCAGAAATTAACAAGTCTTTTTTTTTTTTAAATTGCTATTTAACTATTGTGAAAAAGTCTATCTCTTAGCTGCTTGGAGTATTATTTGTCTGTCCCTTGTTTTTCCCCACTCCTTCAGAGATTTTACAAAAATATTTTTCCTCCCTAATAATGTGAGCCATGTTAGACAATGAGACATGGTTTAATCTTGTTACTATAAACCACATCTGCAAATCCATTAACATTTCTTTATCACCCTATCTATAAACATTTAGTAAAACAAGATTTAACATAGTCATTTACCTGAGGAATTGGATGGCTGTACAGTAACTGTTGAATTATGGCCCTTGATTTGTTTGGTTGCCTGCCATTGTTACTTACACATAAAAAGAAAATCATCCATTCTTTTCCTTATAAACTTCATTTTCTTATCTGTAAACTCATTTTTGGTGTGCATTAACAAAAAGTTTTATTTTTGTTATGTCTATCTACAGAAATTTTTTCCAGAATTGTGGTTTGTCCAGTCAAAGTTCAATAATTCCTTTTTATGTCTTTTCTTCAATAATAGTGTTTTCCTTGGCCTTCACCCATAAAACCCTGCTTGGTTTAGTGTGTGCCATATAGTATATGATGAAATAATTATCCCAGTTTGTTCAAGGTCAGCTTTCAGGTCTTCAGATGTTTTACATAGTGTTTTTTCCATGGTTTGCACCAACCTTTGAAAACCTCTCTCATCAATTTTCCTACCCATGTCCATATTGGTTCTTGATAGTTCTGTGCTTAGCAAACTTTTTAATAGACTTACCCACTATTGAAGCCAGGATACCAAAATCCTTGAAGATGACCTTATACCCATTAGCAGTCTTGTGCTTACTAATAATAGTTCTGATGTTCTCACTTAGGTCCTTTCATTTTAACGTTGTGACAAAGGAACAGAGAATAACATGAGGCTTTTAAAACATTACAGTCATTATTCATTGGCTAATTCCTGTCATGTGAGCATGGACAGTTTATCAAGGGTATCAGTTCTGATTTATCACACGTGGGTTGAAATGGATTTTACCAGTATCTCTTAGGTTTTCTCACTTTTTTTCTCCAATTATCTTTATTTAAATTTGTTAATTTGCTGTTCTTTATCAACCATGAGTTGTCAAGAAACCGAAGCTGTTTCATTAGATTTCTTTTTTCAGGAAATATTCTACATTATGAACTGAAATTTCATAGTTACCAATTATTGTGACTAGAACTATAGTTGGAGCACAACTTATGGAAATGCAGCAATGGCTTCTTCAAAATTTTCCCAATTTTGTGCATCAAACATGACTATTATCTGGACACCACAGTTTTTAAATATCTTGCATGATGTTTAAGCATGCTACAAAGTAGGTAGATGACTGTGAGCAATGTATACAATTAAATGTGCAGAAATAGCAAGCTGTTCAAGCTTTGATTTAGTTTGAGTTACCAGTTAGTTTATCTGACCAATCAATTGCATGACTTTGGTAACCTCATCTTGCAAATATTTTATCTTGGATATTTCAGTTCATTCCCAATGCTATAAGCACCAGCATTTTAATATATTCATTTTGCTCAAATGCATTCTCCTTACCTTTCTTTACATTCAAGTCAATATGAATACATTTTTCCTGGTTTAGTTTTGAAAATTTTACAAAGCTGGACTATAACCGAGTATTGAAAATCCATTGATCAGTAGAAGTTATCAACATGGGTGCCTAGTGTGTATGGTTAAAATACCATGTAGAATTGGCCTGATTTTGAAGGAAGTACTCCCAGTTTTATTAGTTCCTTTCTGACTGTTAAATACAATGCATGAGAGGCATCTGACAATTTCATAAAATAAAGCTTCTAAATTTAACCTTGCAGTACATTGATCTCTGAAGGAAGGCACAAGCTTTGTATACTGACAGCATATCTTCATTATCCAATGTCTACTCTGTATTACTTGTCTTTAATTTTGAGACTACATGTTGAAAGTTTAAGCAAAATGGTTGACCCTGATCCATAAATTTATTTCTTCCCTTTGCTATTGCCTGCCTTGCTTATAATCTTCAGAGAGTTTGAAAGCCATTACTTGTTCCAGTTTCAAGAGTTCATGGGCTTCTGGAGGTACTGTGACTTTAGGTTGTTTTACTCTTAGGCCTGTTTGGAGGTGCTCACTTTTTCAGATGACCCATTTTCTTGCTGAATGCATTACACTATCATTATTGGTAACAATTTTACAAGTCAATATAATCTACATGTAGGAAGATCATTTATAATTGCTGGCTGATTTGGTTTTTCATTAAAAAGTCTCTTGGTTAGGGCAATAACTATTGATATTGTGAAGATTGTTCTAAGCACATCCACAAAACATGCTAAAGCCCAATTGCTCTTTCTATCTTCTCTGATGTTCTTTAGTATTTCATTTGTGTCTTTCAATGAGTCTTTAGCTACTGTAGTCTGAACAATTGTATTCAGATTTTGAACCATATCATAAAAGTACTAATTGTCGGTAAGTATAGATAAATATACTCCAAGATAGGCTTACCAGTATCTGAAGAATGCAGTAATAGTTCTGTCTTTATTACTGAATTTCACAGCCACACTGTACTTTGTACCATCGGATTGTTATTAATACATGGCAAAGCAGTATCATTGTCTATCCAAGAGGCACTTACTTCTTAAGACAATGTAACTAGTAGTGAAAGTTATCACTTCATTTACTGAACTCTATACAAGTGATATTTAGCTCTCTTAGCAGTAAAGTTGATTAATTCCACAAATCAAAAGGCTGTCTTGGATAATGTCATTCCTGAAATCAGTGCTAATTGAGTGGGTCCAATTCACTGAACTGTCTTGTATCAATCTAATGAATGTTTATGGTTGCAAGTATTAAACTGACATATTCACCTTTATGGTTACATGATCTGCCAACACTTGAAATGTGTAAAACTACTTACTTTATTGGTTCTTTCTTCAACAGGTATAACAACATTGTCCATTCTTAATGCCTTCTTTTGAAGGCTTATTACTAGGTTATTAATAAAATTTTGTCTTAAACCTAACAGTAATAATCCTAAATGCTAGATTATTTTTCATGCATTCTCAGACAGAAATTTCTGATATTATTGCTTTAAAAAAAAAGACATTAGGTTTCTGCTGAATTACCAATCAGTTTTAAATATATATATATATATATATATATATATATATATATATATATATATATATATATATATATATATATATTTACTTTGAACAAAAAATATATATTCTTGTACTGACCCAGTGGGAGAATAAGACTAACCATCAATTGCAAGAAGATAAAATGCATGGTCTTTTGGCAGAAGGAACAGCCCAACATCAGAATTTCAAATTAGAGATACCTAAATCAAACAAGTACAACAATTTAAATATCTGGGAAGTCTTTTAACAGAGGATGGAAAGTTAAATACTGAAATCTAAAGGTGCATTGGGATAGCAAAAGATACCTTCCAAAAAGTAAGCAAAGTATTAAGAAATGGAAAAATCTCATGTGAAACAAAGAAAAGAATACTGACCTGTTATGGAATATCAGTCCTCCTATATGGCAGTGAATACTGGGCAATCTCCTCATAGATGAAGAGGAGACTTGAAGCAATAGAAATATGGCTCTACAGAAAGAGCCTATTGAAATTTCTAGGGCACATATGAAGAAAAGAGAGCTTGGAAAGTTTGATACTCACAAGACATTGAAGGAGAGAAGAAAACAATGCATAGCCTACCTAATGGGGTTGTGTAAATGGATGGCAGAACATGGTTTAGTAGAGATAACAAAAACAAAAAAATTACTAAGAGCTAGAAAGGGCAGAGAATTGTGGAGAGCCATGATTTCCAATATCCTGAAAGGTTACAGTAGACAGAATAATAATCGATCCCCAAGAGTTTATAAAAAGTTAAGAAAAATTGATCAGTGATAACGTTACTGTTTCTCACATCTCAACAGATATTTGATATATTTTTATGACCACCATGTAGTGAAGGACCTAATTTACTATTATATCTTTATTTATTTAAAAAAGCCTCTTGATACCTTATGTTCCCTGAACTTTTGGATGGCTCCTCCAATATAATCTCAGCTTCTTATATATGATGAAATTAATTCTAAAAAAAAATATGCTTGTGGTTAATTAGTATTTTATGAATAAACAAGCATATTGTTTGATGTTGCTACTATTTCACGTTTTTCTTTTTTAATTTTTCACATCCTTCAAACATGATCATTAAAATATTAAGCATTAAGATAGTAACAGAATTAACTCTGAATTTTGCCTTGTAATTAAATCTTGATTTCCTACAAATATTCTTATCAGTTTAATAGAATAATACAGAAGTTTTCAGTATTTTATGGCAATACCCATTTTATCATAAATTTATAGAATCCTTATTCAATTCCCTGGCATTCTGATGCATTTCCGATAAACTGTGAAGTTTTCATAAAATCACCAAAGTTAAGCAATGTCAAGCATAGTCAGTGTCTAGATGGATGACCGTTTGGGAATACCAGGTGTTGCAACCTTGGATATGTGGGTGGTGTAATGGATAACAGCTCAGAATTGGAAATCAGTGTTCAAATTCCAGTCAGATTTGTTTTATTCACTTAAATATAAATGCCTTTAAGAAAACTGCAAATTCAGCTCTTCTCCCTCCCCAGCTCTAGTTTAATTAGTATGACTTTTATAAATAAATAATTATCTCTGGAAAATTCTTACAATCTAAAAATATTTTCTAGCTTTAAATAACCTGAAAAAAGTTGATAAGCGTAAGAAAATGAATCAATCAGTCAATCACTTATAAAAGAGTAATTTTAGTTTTGAAATTATTGATTTTTCAAACTTTTGAACATATTTTAGTTGTAGATGAGGCAAATGGAGGTAAGTAAGTGATAGTAGGAAGGTGACAGGTTGAGAGAATATGCTGCTTATGGATGAACCTTCCTTCCTGAGTTGTCCTTTGCAGTTTCACATTCATAAGGACAGGCATTGTCATGCTCTGCCCAACTTTCTTAGACTGAAAACATTCTTTCCCAATTCAAACATAGCAATTTCTCATTGTAGCACTGTTTGGTGATAATTTGTCTGGGTCCCTGCTTTTCATTATAAAGAATTCTTTTTGAATCTCACAAAACACAGAACTTTTTTCTCCAGATTTCCATTTAGGCAGCAATTTTGAATGTTGTTCCAGATGTAGGGCTGTTGTTCTTTATTTTTGGTTCTTGTGATAAATTCATTTTTCAAGTAGAATTATTCTCTTGGTTTCCAAATTTTTCAAAGTACTTGTAAACAGTGTGCTGCTGCTGCTGCTTACTGATTGCACAAGGCAATAAAGTGGAATAAAATTGAGATACTTTTAAGGTGTTCCTGACATTGCATGCATAATGTTGGGCTGTTGTGAATATTTGCATCAGCCCTGTACATCATATATATATGCAAATAGTATTGGTAGCAGTATGTATTTAATTCTTGGGAGCTGAACATATAAATCCAACTGACTCTAAAAAGAAGTAAATGTTTTCAATCCTCATGTACTTTCATTTCATTTATTTATTTATTTATTCTGAACTCCTCTCTTTTACCACAACCTCAGATTGTAATTATATCTCTATTTTTGTGATTTTTACCACCTCCTCTCTTATAATGTACCTACTTATAGACACATGCACACACACACACACAATTCTATAATATATGGTGATCGGAGATTAAAAGGATAAGCTATGAAGTTATGATTATGTAGAATCCACTGCAAATGGAACCAGTGGTTATCAAAATCAACACGATTCAGTCTTATTCACTTACCATTCTTTTTCTTCTTGATTTGGAATCATCAATTACCACTGTAAACACATCTGTTATGTCTATATCACTTTGTCACAAAAAGTACTGAAAAGATTCTGATCTGATCTCCATTCCCAAATTTGAATAAATATCAAAATTACATTTTGAATTTCACTTTGGTTGAACTGAGGACTTTTCAGCATCCCCTTGTATGTCTCTCTATGTAATATTTACTAAACTTACCTAAGTAGTGTTGTTCAGGTGTACATGTCATTGCTTTGGACTAATTTTGATCACCACTGCCACTAATGGAAAATCTACAACTATTTCAGTTACTAAGGAAGTTGTTTAGATATGCACACAACCATTATTATAGATTTAGAGATAATAATGTACCTAAGAAAGTATTAAAGTTTTCAGCCTGACTCATTTCCCAAAATCTGATCATGGCCAAACACAGGATTTTCTTTTAAAAATCAATTCTTGGTTAGGCTGCAAAATTTTCAGCATCCCTCATATATACTTATGTTAAATATTGTCTATATGTAAGTTTATATTTCTGAGAAGGTATATTTGATCTCTGGGAAACTTTCTAAGTATTCATTGTTTTCATTTTCAACATTTTCCGCTTCATCTATCTTGCCTATTTTCTTACATCATTTTCATTGCTCAAGAACCAATTTCTTCTAGGCATTGATTATAATTGACTCTTCTGATCCTTTCTGTTCACCTTTTTTCTCTCTCATCTATTTGTCTCTCATTATCTCATGTTTCTATGCTTTTAAAATAAAACAGAATTTCTAATTCTTTTATCAGATCTAACTTTTTTTCTTTTGGATTTTATCAGTTTTGTAATTTAATAAAACTTTTTTCTACTCTTTTATATTAGAAAAAAAATTAAATTTATTTTTTAACTTAAAATTTTTCTTTTATTTGATATTTCCTCTCAACATTTATTTCATTATTTTAATTATTTTTATTTATTTTACACATTTATTTTATTCTATTACTTTATTTTCTGATTTTGTTGACATTATCTTAACTGTTTTTGTCTTCATTTGTTTTTATTTTAATTTCTTTAATCCACATACATACTTTCTTTTTTATGTTTTTTCCCTCTTTTATCAATTTTTAGATGCACTTTTGTGCTTCTGCCATTTTTTTCATTCCAATTCAGACTGCATATCATTTTAATTCCTTTCATTTTACTTAGATCTGACTCTTTCATCATTTCATCTTTTCACATTTTTATGTAATTTTCATTGTTTTCTATTTTGTGCTTTTTTCTCTCATCTTTTGTTTTGCTTTTTCCGTTCTTATTCGATTTTCATTTTTCATTTTATTTCGCAATATCATTCACTTTTCATATCTGCTTTTCTTTGCCTTTTGTCATCCTGCCATCAATTTCATGCCGTATTAAAGATGACTTCTGAAGATTTCCAGCAATAAAGTTTCATATCGGTTAATGATATTCTACTTGATTAATCCTATTAATCCACTCTCAGATTTCTGAATTCCTTCCTGCTATTAAAAAAAGAAACAATTCTTCAGCTTTAGTTTCATTTTCTGTTTACTTCTGGTTTTCCATTACATGGAATTGGCATTGCTTTCCAATCACATCTCCTTCATTTGCTGCTAAGCTTACGTCTTTGTCAGGACTCTTCAAATCCTGTTCAACAACACTCATCTCAATCTTAGACGCAACTTAAATTTCTAAAGATTCATTTAATTTTAAAAAAAAGAAAAATAAGAAAGCTGTCCTCTTAAAAGTGGTAAAGAAGATGTCCGAAAAAATAATAGTAAAAAAAAAGGTAGCAAAGAGACGTGGGAGATATAGTGAATTCTTTTTCAACTCTCCCACTCCTAACCAATGTGTGTGCTAATCATATCAGGCAATGTTTAATTGTTTCCCATGATGACTCAATTGTGCAATCAAAGTTAAAAATCCTCAAGTAAACAAGAAAGCAAATTTTTATTTATTTGTTTTTGAAGAGGAACATTTTTATAAAACTCCAATCCATGAACTGATCAGCTATTTTGATCATTCAAGTATTTTTATTATGGAAGCAATAAATTTTTTTAAAGGCTATTATTTTTATCTCTCTTGAACATTTTAGTAAAATGAGCTTTCTTCTTTTTCCTCTGCTGTAACTGAAAATATAAAAAGTCTAAGACAGATTTAACTCTGACTACCTCTTCATATCTGGCCAGCCAAGACTCTAGATAAACCTCTTGAATGATATTGCAGTATTTATTTTGATTACCACATCAAGTAAATGTTCTGAGAAGAATCTGTTTGCTACTCAATCTTTCATTGAACAAATGAATAAAAGGGAAAGAGAGAAACAAAGCTAGAGATGTCATACACAGAGGTAAGTATTAAGAAATGAAAGAAGAAAGAGATGGGGACAAAGTACTTAATCTGAACTAACTAGGACCATCCATTTCAACCCTATTCTCTTCTTTGCTGGTGTTATTGATCTTAGGTCCATGATCAGAGTAGATGACAGGCTTATTGATTGTTTATGAGATGTGCCACCTGATTGCCAGTGTTTGATCTACTGCCAGATATTGTATTAAGGGGATGATTTTATTATTATTCTTGTGGAGAGGTGGGCCAAACAAAACCGGTTAGCCTTTATTTCTGACTCTTTACTTAACTGATATTGTGATTGTCTGAAGAAATAAATGTGAATGGATTGGCTCTTTGGCAACAGCTTTGCAATTTATAGTATATAATCCAAGTAAACATCTTCATAATTAACTGTTCATGTGAGAATATGTATCCATCTTCCTTTCTGTATAGCTGATGGGATACTGAATATTTCTTGACCTAACCAATTTCCCACAAACTGAACAAACGTCAGAACTTTGTGGGGGGGTGGTTAGCATCAAGTTTTAGTCAGGTTGAAAACTTTTGTGTGTTTGTGTGCATTAGATTTGCAATACCAGTTTATAATTCTATATGTCTATGGTTTACTTTTGTCACTGTACCTCCACTGTATGTTATGTTTATTTACTAAGCTTATTTTGGTCTGATATAAAATCAAAATAATGGAATCCCCATAAGAATCAAACTTCTTACTAATTATTATATATTATTACTTATAATTATTATTGAACTGATCTGCATGATCAATCAGCTAGGCATTGCACAATATAGATATCCTCTATTACATGGTATCTTTTTCAGGGTACTAGGTTCATTGTTGTTTCCTTTAATATCTTCTGTTTGGCAACAATGTTAACAATTCAAGAAAAGGTTAAAGTTGATAAAAAGGAAATAACTAGTGTAGTGCCTGTCTTCATCAACATTATTACTTGAGCAAAAGTAGTTTCTTATAGAACATGCCTGATTGGTTAATCTCAACATACATACATACATACATACATATACCCCCCCCCACACACACACACATATATATATATATATATATATATATATATATATATATATATATATATAACATGGCCATTAGTTAATCTGAAAGTGAATTTTATCTTTACGGAGCAAATTAATGCACATTTGTGCTCAGGTTTACCTTGTCCAATATTCATTTATAAAGTAATTACATGAAGAAGCAATGAAATAACTACTTCAGTAAACCTAGCATAGAAATGAAGACCAAAATAGATTTTCGTGTGTGGTCTTTTTGTCAGATAAATCTGCTTAATTTTTCATTTATAAAATATCTTAACATGTCAAATGACATAATTTTTGTCAAAGATTTCACCTATTAGAATTTAAAATAAAAAGGAACACTTTCTCCATTTACACATTCATAGTTTCTTGAAACCAGTAGGTGTCTCTCTCACACACACACACACACACACACACACACACTGTATTTTGCAAAAAAAAAAAATGTCAACCAGTATATTTCTGAAAGCTAATGCTTTTCAGGTCAGCAGTCTTTGTAATATCTGTAAAGAATTAAATTGAAAAAAAAAATAAAAACGATTACATTTCATTTATTTTATCCAATAGTCTGCAATCAGTTTCATCAATCCAACCAACCATGATTTTGAATAGTATGACAATATAAATATAAGGAAAATCTATCACAAATATTTACAGAAGTTAATTTTGTGTAAAGGCCAATGAACTGTAAATAGTTTAAACCCTTCAATATATATATATATATTTAATCGATTTTACCCCAAGCAAGCTAGTAAAGTAACTAGGACACAAGGAATTACAGAGTGGTTAGAAAACAGAAACTTTACTAAAGAGCAAGAACAAAAGAAGAGTAATCAGGAGGAAAGTAGAAAGTGTTTGACATTGCATTTAAATTATTGAAGATTAAAGTTAACTGGAAACTATAGGGTCGAAAGAGAGTTCTACATTTGAGCAGTGCGAGAAAAGAAACTGTTAGCATAGAAGTTATTGTTACATGTATATTGGTGAGAGAACTCATCGCTAGTCTAGTACTCCACTTAAATTCATAAAGTCTAGGTAATCTGGCGAAGAGCTCATCCGAACAGTTGCCATGAAAGTATTTGTAAAAAAAGCACAGAGAGGCAACTTTATAGCATTGGGAAAGTAGCTGAAGCTGAGACGCCAGATCAGGACCAATAATATTGCTGATTCTTCTTTGGATTTTATCAAGGATATCTAGATATATAGTGGAAACACCAGATCACATGTGGCAGTAATATTCTAAACATAGACAAATGGTAAACTTATAGATATGTAAGATAGCTTCAGGAGAGAAAAATTCATGACACAGGGAACTATCTTTCTTAGCGTCTGATCTAGTTTTTTCCACTCCATGTTAACTGAGAATGTTAGCCTGAGAAGGTGCAATGAATCACTCTTCTGGAGGTTAGCATCAGCCATGCTGATGGAAGGTAGAAAAAAGAAGTCTCTCAGATTATTAATAGGAAGTAGATTAACAATTTACTCATTTTATCCATAAAGAAAGAATTGAATTCGGTCAACCTATGGTATATCTTTTTAGAGAAAATAAAGTTAGATCTTTTTAAGAAATATATGATTTCTGAAAATAAATTCAATTTTACTAGGATTACTTTTATAAGTGGATAACACATTTATGAAAATCCAAGTCTGGAAAGATAAAATTGAAAAAAATATTTTATTTATTACACACACACAAACACACACACACACACAATGATGCCCAGCCCAAGTTCCCTTACTTTATTCCACTGTTCTGTGCAGTCATTTCTTTGAGAAATTTCTGCTTTATTTAATTATTAAAACAAAAACACAAAAACCTCTATTGACTACAAACTGCCTTCATTCAGATAAAAAATGAGTTCAGCAGATAGAAAGGGGCATAAGGCAAGGATGTGTCTTCTCACCAAACCTATTCAACTTATACAGTGAGGCAATTCTGAAAGAACTGGAAATCCTACCAGAATTCATCATTGGCAGGCACAATCTTAACAACATAAGATACACAGATGACACTGTGCTGATAGCAGACACTGAAAGGAAATACAAAACCTCCTACAGAAGGTAGTGAAAGAGAGTGAAAACAAGATACTAAGCATAAACTATAAGAAAACAGAATGCATGGTCATCAGCAAAAAGATAAGCTTGAAATGCTATTTACAGGTTGGGGACACTCAAATAGGTGTGGAAATTTAAGTATCTTGAAAGTGTTCTGACAGAGGACAGTAAATGTGATACTGAGACCTGAAGATGTATTGGGATGACCAAAGATGCATTCCAAAAGCTAGGCAGAGTATTGTGAGACAGGAGAGTTTCAGTGGTAACAAAGAAAAGTGTACTGAACTGCTACATGATATCTGTCTTCCCTTACAGCAGCAAATGTTGGATGGTCTCATCAAAGATGAAGAAGTGACTCTTGGCAACAGAGGTGTGGTTCTACAAAAGGATGCTAAGAATGGACCGAATATGTGAGCAATGATGAGGGTTTGGAGAGGATGCAGGCAAAAAGGTACTTAACAGCAGGAAGAGGCAGCTGAAATATCTGGGACACGTAATGATAAAGGAGGGCTTGGAAAATCTGATACTCACAGAGTGGATAGAGGGAAAGAGAATGCAACTTGTGACATACTTAATGGGATTAAGCAAGTAGATGGCAGAACAGGATCTGGGAAAAATAACAAAAAGTCAAAGTTTATTGAGAGCTACAAGGGACAGGAGGAAATGGAGATCCATGATTGCCTATGACCTGAAGGGATACAGCACATAAAAGAAGAGGGTTATTTTAAATTATCTAAAAAAAAAAAAAAAATTTGATACTTGCATTGAAAAAAATGAAATTTGATACTTGCATTGAAGTCAAGATTTTCAGAATTTCTTATTAAAAATGTTAACATTACTTGCTTCCTTTAACTCTCAAGTTGTGATCTAAATGCTAGGGTTGCTACAACTTTCAGTATAGAAAATAGGTTTGTTTGAATAACCAAACAGTTTAATTATATAAGTCATCAAGAAAATAGCCACTTATTTGTAACAATAAAATAACACCAGATTTTTAAAAATATTTTTAAATGTGAATATATGAATTAATTCTATGGAGTTTGAACTGCTAAGTTGGGAAAATATGACACATTCTGTTAAATGATAAAATTATTTATCACAGTTTTACATAATAATTGGATAAACAAATACAATCAAGTTTATATATATTTAATTAACTTTCAAATTTTTGACACTCACATAAACTTTGAGTTTATATATTAGAAAATTATTATTGTAATTTAAAATGAATTTATTTTTATCAAATGTATTTTCAGTGTGGTGCAAATACTGCTGTTTTTTTTCCTTCCTTTTGACCAATTTAGCTGTCTGCAAAATCAGAAGTTCCCACAAATGAAACCACTTACCAATGATTAGTCACAAATATCAGATGGTTTCATGTTCCTTCAAGTCATTTGTGATCTTCCACATGATTTTTCCTTTATATTTAATTTCATTTCTGCTGAACTATGGTATTTTATTGCATTTAGATTAAGATCAACAATAATGTTGAAATAATCAGCTAGCAGAGAGGCAAAACGGGTGAAACCAAAGAATTCCAAGGCACTGAATAGAATCTTTTCTCCAAATTTCTCTTTTCTTTACCCCAGTTTTTCAATTGTTATTTTTTTTTCTCAGTTTTTATGACTTGTCATTTTTTTTCCCTTATTTGAATTCATGCTCTTCTTTGCCATTTTTCTTGCACTCATTTACCCATTATTATTTTCTTCTTTCAAATTTATCTACCCTCATCCATTTACATACACACAAAATAATACCTACATGCATGCACTGAAATAACTTCCTTTCCTTTCTTTTCTCTTTCTTCTATCTTTATTTTTTTCTGTCTGTCTGCTGGTTCTGATCTTTCTCTTAAACTTATTCTTCATTACTGTCTCTTTCCTTTTCTTCTTCTTCTTCTTCAGATTCTCTTTGTTCAATTTCCTTTTCTTTCCTCTTACTGATTCTCTTTTATTTTTGTGTCTTTCTCCCAAACTTTAATAATCTTTTTTGTTTCTCTGCATTCAATCACATTCCTGTTGTCAACTCTTCCTTCCTTCCTTCCTATCTCAGTGCATTTTTCTTTTCCATCATTTCTTCTTCTCTCTTCTCACATTTCTTTTTTCTCTCTCTCAAAACCATTCTTCTTCTCTTCCCCCAGATCCCCTTTCCAACCTTTTCTTTTTTCTCACCTTTCCCTCTGATCCTTACTTTCACTTTTCTGTCTCTCCCCATGATTTTCTCTCTCTCTCTCTTTGTTTTCTGTGCACCATTTTCTTTTCTTATTATCCAATTCATTTTGAGCCTTTCAATCCATACTTTTGATTGACTTTCTCTTAAATATGCACACATATATATCTACCTTCTTTATGTCATTATTTTTCAATTTATTTTTTCTACTTCAGGTTATCTTCTTCATCCTTACCTACACCCACACCTCATTCTTGCTGGCTGTGTTTTATGCGACTGCTGTACAATACTAAAGCCATTATTTTCAATCCATTTTTGTTTCCCTGTTCCTTATTTTCTTTCTCTTCCCTCCCACCTGCTATCCAAAATTCTTTGTGGCATTTTTCTTCAGAATAAACCACTCATTTTAGACAGCCATTGAGAAGGAGCATTCTGTCTTAGAGAAAGAAAAAAAAAAGAATGCAAAGACATAAAACAGAAGGAAAGAAAAAAACAAAAAACAAGACATTGTTATGTGTACATCAGTGGAGGAGGGAAGGAAGGAAGGAAGAACTAATGTGCATGTGTGCATTTTCTGTAACACACACACACACACACACACACACACACACACACACACACACACGTGTATAGGTGCTGAAAAGATCTTGGCCAAGCCAAGAAAGGTTTACAAAAAAAAGAGAGAGTAAAAGGAAAGAAGGAAGAAATAAATGATGAGCCAATAGATCTTTCTCTATCTTTCTTTCTTCCCATAATTTTGAAAAAAATTTTATATTCATATTTTTTAAATTTTTTCTTTCTTCCTTTTCTATTATTAATATTTTTTCCTTGTTCTTTTTCCTTTTTCTCTCACTCTCTTTTTCTCCCCTTTCTCTTTTTTATACCAGTATATCTGTCCGGATGGAGTGTTTCCATTTCTTAAAAACTTTCAGTCTGAAGAGATACAATACACAAAAATGGAGATAGGTTTAAAAAGATACAGGGGCCATAAAAAGATAAGAAAGAAGACTTCCTTTCTTACCCTTTCTCTGACCAATCCTAATTGTTTTATTAACCCTTAAGCAAAAGAATAGTTTAGCTGCTTGCTTCAGAAGAAAAATTGGGTTACTACTATACAGGAAAGACAATGGTTAAACATTGGAAAACATAAGGAAAATTAACTCTTTTTAATAGTATATGTGGAAATAACCACTCTTTGCTTGATGTAGCAAAAATATAGAAAATAAAGTATAATATATATTTTTAAAAATCCATATTATAACCAAAAACGTTTGTAGTGGTATGGTATGGTATACACACACATATATACACACACACCATACCACAGTTGACTCAAGCCTTGTAAGTGAAATTGGGTAGACAGAACACTTGGAGGCCATCGATAGCTGTGCTAGCATGAAATCACAAGTCATCGTGACCGAGGGTTTGAATGTGTTGACCTTGTTCAAATTGTTAATCCCGCTAGAAACTGTAACTAAGGTCTGCTGAGCATAGTTGCAATATAAACCACAGGTGGGCTCTGTGGGTGTTGAACAAACAAAAATGTGCCTGAGCGATCGTCTGCAATAGGTATTGGCTAGCCACCCTAGTAGACAGGTATCCTTGAGTACAAGTGGCCAGCTATTATATTATTATATAGGACTCTACATGCACTTAAGCATACTTTATAATAACATTTTTATGTTTTGCTTTATACATTTTTTACTTTCTTAAATTTTTATTAGGCTTAATTTTGTTCTTTGTTAATATTTTATCTCTTTCTCTTGGTGTCCTCTCCTTTGAAAAAAAAGAGAATAATTCTTCTTCCTCATCTCATTTTTCTTTGTTCTATGAATTTTCATTGCTGGTAACTAAATGATAAGGAATTAAGAAAAGAAAATGAAATTGCATAATATATTTTTTTGAAAAGTTACATTAACAGGGATAGCTTTTAAATTTATTATTTTTAATTTCAAGAATAGTTTTTGAATTTGTTATATATTTTTTTATTTTGAGTCCTGACAAAATCTCTCTTTGTCTCTCTCACTATCTATCTATCTATCTATCTATATATATATATATATATATATATATATATATATATATATATATATATATATAGGGTATTTCATTTTCATTTTTTTTTTTTTTTTTGTGGCTTTTAAGTTTTCAAGATTTTTTTCCCACTTATTATTGATGTGTTTTGCTGTTGCCTATAGCTCTTTAGCTATATACTTTAATCACTAATTGATAAGAATTCTGGAAAGAATGGTCTCTTCTTGTCACAAGAAATCTCACTCAATTACAGACATATACACCCTCTCTCTGTTAGTGCTCACAAAACATTAACTCTTCATACATACACACACATTTGGAATCACAGGGAAAGTTTCTCTGGGAAAAATAAAAAAACTTGTTTTTTATTTCACTTTATCTATTGTTGTCTCTTTTTATTCCATTTTTGTTAGAAAATCCCAACAGATATATGTATACGTGTGTGCGCATACATTTATATATAGACAATATGTTTATAATGTATTCATTTGTGAATGTGTTACCATCATAAAATGAAAAATGTGTAGAGTTGTATATGAGCTTGAATCCACACACATACACAATATATAGTTTAAAATTCAAATATTTTCCACTGTTGAATGTGAATAACTATTTTATAAGAATTCTATCTTATACATGTTAGTATAGAATTTAATAAACTAAGTTCTACCTATATATATATATATATATATATATATAATGTACTTTATCTGTAGTTTTCATTTGTTTTATTTTTTTAACATGAATTTTGGTCAGTCCTTGTGTTGGTCAAACAGTCTCTTTTAAGTTGTTATTTAAGATAAAGCTTGGATGGATTCATGCTGCTCTGAATTCCCTTGGTCATTTTGACAGTTTTCTTGGTTCCTGGAAAGAGGATGCGTCTTTAAGTGTGTGTGATATTTGGTTCTTAGGGAGTGAGTGAGTATGATATGTGTATAAGTGTGAATCCTCAACACCTCTGCAAGCATGTCTGTCTTATGTGGGTGAGAAATGTGGGTAAGTCCTGATTTGTGGGGTTATATATTTGATGTAATGGAATAACCAGTCACCCCCATGAATGATTACCCTATAGGTAGTAAGTACCTATAAAGTCAACCATCTAGGAGAGACTGGGGGAAGAGTGAGAGCGAGATGACACAAGCACATCTGACCTTCCAATTAGTGGCATTCACTACTAGATTGACCTGTGTGTATAACTGTACCATTTCATATTGTACTGGTTGTGTACAATAAAACTTTCTTCTATTATCCACCTGGTGTTAAGTATTTATTCTAAGTACCAATGTGAGATTGCTGGAAAATGAGCATAGCAGGATAATAACAACCTTAAACTTGATGAAAATAATTTTTTAACATCTAAATGTTTATGTTATTATCAAGAGGAAAGATTAAAGTATTTTTTGATTATTTTTTACATTTTTTAATAATTTCTAGCACGTCCAAAATGTTTGTTAAAAATCTTGTACTTTTTTTGATCAGCAAAATTGAGAGAAAATCGATCATCAGCCATTTTTTTAACTTTTGTTTACAAAAGTGAAATTTTCCGTTTAAAACTTGTTTAAAAAATCAGTTATGATTTTTAAAAATTAATTTAAGAAAATTAGAAATTATAAAGTTTGTTTAATGCATTTTGAAACAAACATTACTTACTTTCTGCGCTGAAAAAAAAAAATGTACTTTCAAATGATAGAAAGCCAGGCTCAACAGAGGTGTTGATTGACAAGTGACATGTGCATGATTTCATCTTGAGGCGGGGTATAGTACGGAAGGTCACAAGTGACAGTTTAGCTTTATGTGAACAACTTATTTACCTCGTTATTTTTAAGTAGGCACAGCATGATAAGAACGGCCTTAAACTTGACGAAAGCAGAATTTTATCATCAAAATGTTTGTTACTACCAACGCAAACCACGTGACAGACTATTGTTTTCATGATGCTTTTGGTCTTCCGTATATTTGAATTTCACCTATTTTGGGGCACAAAAACCCATGTTATATTATATTTTTAGCTATTGCCAACTTTGATTGCAACCAGCTTCATTTTATAATCTATAAATGATATTTATCTACTTAATAAACACCATTGACTAAGGTGTACAAGATTTTCATTAATTTTAGAATATTTAACAACTTTAATGTAAAAAAAATAAAATAATTTAAGAAATAACAAATAATTGTTGTAAAAATTTATTTTTCATCGAAAACATTTTTTGCTTTCAGAAAATATTATCCATATTCCTACAAACAAGTAAAAGCAACTAAAAGCTTTTTGAAATTAAATAATATCTTTGTTTTATTGAGTTTTGTATGTTACAATTCAGAGCTGATTTTAAGGTCGAAGGGTGTCAGCTAAAAAAAAAAAAATGATTTGCTTTCCTCAAAGCCTTGTGCTTTTAACTAATTAATCACTAAAACTGTACAAATTAGAATTTCACGAGTTTTCATAAAATTAATTATGGGGGGGGTAATAAATATAAAAAACAAATTTTTGCTATGACTTTAAAAAAAACATAAACATATAATAATTTCCATCATTTGTGAATAGTTTCTGAAAGTTTCATTAAAATCTGACAATTATTTTTATTTTTACAAGATTTTCAGAATTAATGACTGCCATTTAAAAAAACCACAAAAATCTGCTGTTATTTAGTAGGACACTCGCAGATAAAGAGAAACAATGTTTTTCAGTCAAAAGTTTGAATGCTCTAATAAAGACAGAAAAATTTTGAAAAATAATTAAAAATTACTTTGTTCTTTCCTCTTAATAAAAACATAAACATTTTGACAATAAAATTTTGTTTTCGTCAAGTTTAAGGCCTTTATTATCCTGCGATGCTCATTTTCCAGCGATCTCGTGTAGGTACCTAATTTATTCTCTTAGCATGGATTATAACAGTGGCGATGAAGATTGTTGAAACGAATTCACACCAAAGTTCTGTGACGCCAAAACGAACTCGCTAGAAAAAAAATATTTGTCGATTACACGTTGGGTTACAGGAGTTTCAAAAGAAGACTTTCTGAAAAAGGATTTATCTCTCAAAATATTTTTTAAAGTAAGAATATTTTTGTATCCTTTAACAAGAGTAATTTGAGTTTATTGGAAGGCAAAAAAGCGAAGTTTGAGTATTTTGTTTGTTTGTTTTTTCTTGTTTGTCGTTTGGTTTCTGAAAGATTTGCCGAGTTTCAGTATGGAACAATTCCGAAACTGTTGTGCACTAGTGTTCAGCAACAACAACACCAAATACAACTGTTGCAAAACCAACAACAACAACAGCTTCGACTTTTTTTAAAATTAATGACGAAAACCAGAGAACAAAAAAACAGTTTTTTCTCTGCCAAAGGTATTGCAAATTCGTTAATGGAATTACATTATGACCTGGACAATGGGATTACCTTCCCGGCATATTTCAAAAGATACGAATCTATATTTACAAATAGATGCCAAGACTGGTCAGATGAGGAAAAAGTCACCCTTTTATTACAAAAAATGGGGATGGATGAAAATACAAAATACTCTAACCTGATATTACCAAAGAAACCGGAAGAAGTCTTGTTTGAAGAAACAGTTAAAACCCTATCAAGGATATTCGATAAAAGAGATAGCTTGTTCCACACATGTTATAAATGCCTTAATATTGTGAAGTCAGAAAACGTGGATTTTTTATCATATGCTGGGACAGTTAACTCATTGTGTGAACTTTTCAAAATTGACGAGATTTCAAAAGACTTATTCAAATGTCTAATATTTGTTCAGGAACTAACAGCTCCCAAGGACAAGGATATCAGGTTGCGGATTCTTACAATTATTGAAAAAGACGATAAGATTACTTTGCAAAAAGTTACTAAAGAGTGCCAGCATTTGATTAACGTGAAACAAGACAATACTCATATAGAGGAAAGGAATGTCGTCAAAGTTCAGCGATTGAAAGCAAAAATGGCCGCAAACGTGAAGAACAAAGAGAAATGTGAATGTTGCAGAGGATTTAAACACACAAAATATAATTGCTGGTATAAAAACAAGGTATGTTTTGAATGTGGTCGTAAGGGACATAAAGGGTCCCAATGCTATAAAAGAACAAAAAAGAGCAATAAAAAAGTGAATGTGATTCTCTCCAGAAAGTAATTTGAGAATGGCGAGAAACAAAAGTATGTTGATGCATGTATAACTGGACATATGGTAACATTTCTTTTGGATTCAGGTTCTGACATTAGTATAATTGACGAACAGACATGGAGAAACATAGGTCGACCAAACTTCACTGACACAAACAAAATTGCCAGAGGTATTTCAGGAGAAACACTCAAATTTAAGGGTGAACTTAAGTGTAACATTTTGTTTTGTGGTAAGACTTTCAGGTCAAAAGTCTACATACATAAAGGGAACAACTCCTGCCTTTTCAGCAGAGATTGGATCGTACTGTTTAACTTTAGTGAATTGCCGTAAACTCTTTTTGTAACCAGGTGAACACCTGGGAAAAGAAGCAATTAAAACAGACAGAAAAATTTGTGCATGATTTGAAGGACGAATTTCCCAGAGTTTTCTCTGAAGGATTGGGTATGTGTTGAAAATGTTGTGAAAAACTGTAGAGGGTGTCAGTTAGCTGCAAGAGCACGACCAGTTAAAACACAACCATGGCCATAAACAGATATCCCCTGGACATGTCTAAACATTGATTATGCAGGACCTCTTAACGGGTATTATTACTTGATCATTGTGGATAGTTTCTCAAAGTGGCCAGAAGTTTTTAAACACAAACACCCAATGTCTACAAATACTATCAGGGCCTTAGACGGAGTTTGTAGCCGTTTCGGAGTTCCTCAGACATTGGTTACTGATAATGGAACTGCATTTACAAGTAAGAAATTCAAAGAATTCTGTGCTTCACTGGACATTGAACATGTCACAACTCCGACATGCCACCCAAGATCAAATGGCCAGGCAGAAAAATTTGTGGACACATTCAAATGTGCGATAAAGAAAAATCAAGGTGTAGACACAGAGGAGAAAGCTATACAGAAATCCTTAGCAGTATACAGGGTAACACCAAACGCAAACAATGCTGCAAAACGTCACCTGCTGAATTGATGTTTGCAAGAAAGATAAGATCTATATTCAACAGATTGTTACCTTGTCCGAAAAAAAAAGTATACACCTGGTGACAAAGTTTTCTTTAGGAACTACCGAGGTGGAAAATGTTTTTGGGGGGATGGAATTATTTCAAACAGGATTGGAAGAGTAATTTATATAGTGAAAGGAAAAAGATTTGCATGCAAAAGCCACATAAATCAGTTACGACCAAGATACTCGGAAATTGTTCAACAGGATGATGAAGAAGTGCTGATAGATATCTTGTACGATACATTTGAAATAACACCACCCCCTAACATACCAGAACACATGGATACATCTCCTACACCAGCTTTGCCTGTAGGATCGAGATATTATTCGCCTCAAAAGAGTATAAGAAAAAGAAAACCAACAGTGCATTTAAGTCCGGACCCCAAAAAAAGAAAATATTAGAAGCTAAATTTTTCTAGAGGAAATTTCAGCTCAGGGGGAGGTGATATAATGAAATAACCAGTCACCCTCATGAATGATTACACTATAGGTAGTAAGTACCTATAAAGTCAACCGTCTACGAGAGCCTGGGGGAAGAGCGAGACGACGGAAGCACGTCTGACTTTCCAATTAGTGGCACTCACTACTAGATTGACCTGTGTGTATAACTGTACCATATTTCATATTGTACTGGTTGTATACAATAAACCTTTCTTCTGTTATCCACCTGGTGTTAAGTATTTATTCCCTTAGTATGGAATATAACAATATTAATTCTATCTATGTTGTTAAATTTGTGATTAAGCCTGGCTGGATGGAGCATTTTTAGACGCCGAATCCACTTATTTTCATGGCACTCTAAAATCTTTCTAATTTTATCTGCTCTGAACTTTTCTATTTTCTCAATTATAATGAATTTGGCATGTGTTTTAAAATTGTGTTTTTGTTGGTGGAAATGTTGTTTAACAGGTAATAATCTTTCATGGGGAGCCGACTTAATTCGATTGCAATAATTATTAATTCTGTAGTGAAAGGGCCATTCAGATTTTCCTACATACTGTTTCTGGCATAGTGTGCATTCTAGGAGGTAAATTATGTTATGACTTCTACAGTTAGTCATGGTAAATTTTGAAAGTAGATTAAGTGATTGAGCTAGTGAACGAATTGGTGTGTCTAATGTAGTTACAGCATAAGCTCCTTTTGTTGTTACATAGTTGGGAAAATCCAGTTGTTTTTGTTTTTGGTTTATTACAGATTACCTTATCCCCTGAAATGTGGTTACTACCTATAATTTCCTTTAGGTTCTTATACCTATTATATGCTAGAAGGCTGGCTTCCTCAAACAATTTTTTTAGGTCTGGTTTGAGATGTAGTATTTCCCAGCGACTTTTGATTATCTGGGATAGTGGAGGCAGAGTGGGGTTGAAAGTGGTTACTAGAGGGATGCAGCTGGGTTTATTTTTAATCTTGTACATTAGGGTGTCTTCTCTAGGTGTGGAAATTGCTTTATTTATTTGTTCCCTGATTAGGTGTTGTTTATAGCCCCGTGTTGTGAATTGATGCTCCAGATTTTGGGTTATTTAGTTCTTCATTGTTGGAACATATCCTTCTTAGTCTAAGTGCTCATGAATAGGGAAGGTTCTCCTTGAGGTGTTTAGGGTGGGAAGAATTAAAGTGCAGACAGTTGTGGGTGATTTTAGTGTGTAGTGTCATTTGTAGTTTTCTGTTTTCATCTATGTAAATGCTGGTGTCTAAAAATGTTACCAATCTTGTGGAAATTTCATAATCAAAGTTAATTGAGTCGTGTACTGTGTTTAGGGTCATGAGGAATTGGGTAAGTTTGTTGTTACTGTTCGTGTATACAAAGAATATATCATCGGTATATCTTGCATAGAATATGCTGTCGCTACCAATGAGGGGATAGGTATGGGTCTCCTCAAATTTTCCCATGAATATTGTAGCATATGATGGAGCTGCAATGGTGCCCATGTCACAGCCTCTTACTTGCAGGTAATGTGCTCCATTGAAGTTGAAAGTATTCAATGTAAGAATATGCTCCATGAGCTTTATAATAACTTCTGGTGGAGGGGGCGTATTGTTATATTTATGTGTACATATATATATATATATATATATATATATATATGTATAATTTATATTGTTCAGACTGTTGTCCTCATCTATATTGCCATATTCACAACATTTCGGCTGTTTTACACTCCAGCCTTCCTCATTTGATTGGAATTTTGAACTGAACCCTTTATTTCAGACACCAGGTAGAGTGTTCTAGTTCTATGTGCCAGTTTGAAATTCCAGGCACCTGAATAAGGCCGGAGCGTGCAACAGCCAAAATGTTGTGAATATGGCAGTAAAAATGAGGAAAACAGTCCAAACAATGTAAATAATTATAATACCTAATCTCATAAATATATATATATATATATATATATATATATATATATACACTCTCTCTCTTTCAATCTCATACACATGCCAAAAGTTATGGAATAGCAGTATTTAAATCAACCGTTGGTGGCACCAAAATACCTCTGACTGACATCCAGGAAATGAGTTAGTATGAATACTGATTAGGCTACTTAAGACAAGGCAACATGAATTATCAAAGTTTGAATGAGAGCATGATAGTGAGTACCAGACAGACAGGACATTCCATTTCTGAAATTGTGTGGAAATTTGACATCCCTTGATTTATAATATCACATGTTTACCAGGCATTCTTGGTAGAAGGCATTACTGCCTACCATTGATAATGCAGTGGCCAACTACTCATCCTTAATGATTATAACTGGAAATATCTGACTAGAATTCTCTGTGGTAAGAGACAAGTGATACTGGTTCAAATCATATCCACATTCAATGTCACACATATCCTTCCATGTGATATGGGAGCAGAATACCAATTGGGGTGCCCTTGTTAACACCAAAACGCTGGGTACAATACCATCACCTAGTTTTTCATCGTTAATTGGATATTGGAAGACTGGCAACATGTAGTTCATTGAGTCACAGTTCCAGACATTTTGAAGCTATTTAATAATCATAATCTGATATTTTTACAGCATACTCTTAAGTCTGGAATGAAAGGGTAGGTTGGAATATTCATTCAAAATTAATTTGTTTTGGAAACTAAAAATGGGAAAGAGGAATTTGGAATAAATGGACAAAGTTGGTAGAAACAAGAAACTAAAATAAATGGGGAGTTTGAAATAACAGTTATTTTGGTTTATTTTGGGTTCTTTAGGTTGGGGAAAAAAATCAAAATTGAAATAACTGAGTGTACCTGTCTATTCTATTCCTTTTCTAAAAATAGGTATCTTTTCAAAAGACATAATGAGAAAGAACCTAAAACAGAAGGGAAAATAAAGAACCTAATGAAATAAAGTAGTAGCGGGGGTGGGGTTGTTCAAAGACTAAAATTCTTTAAACTTATTTGCATATAGAACATGTCTAATAGAGCTATAATACTTTTGGAATAAAAACAAAGCATAGGTAAAACACTGAGCAGACACTGGTTTGTATTTTTCGAGTTAGATAGGAGCAGAGCTAAATGAAGTCTTCCTTGGTATGTGTATTGTATTGCCAAGCCACTTTCAGTTCTGTTCCCACCTTCTCCAAACCTGTCCCCCCCCCTCACAGCCAGCTAACAGTGCACTACTTTCTCCTTTCTCCAGATAGACACCTAGAAGCTGATGAACATATGTTCGAAGACTTGGCTAGATCTTGGCTTTGCAGCTCCCAGTTATTACCATACTGTCTGGCACAATTAGAGTAGCCATTCAACACCAGCAAATAGCATTCACCTTAACAGACAATCATTTGCCGTCCAACCAAGTGACACTTCTGCCTTATCTAGAGTGTCAGCGTGCCAATGGTCAAATGTCCATTCTTGTGAAGAATAGGAGGCTCTTGAAAATCCAATACTGCATACCACACACTCTAATTCTGTTAAGAACACAATAACATACTCACCAGACTGTCATTAGTCTATGGAATTGGTCACTTACAACGCCAGTAAAACTCTGAACGGCAGGTTTAATTACAATTTCCTTGTCAGTTGCTGCTTAAATTATTTCTTCCAGATTACCAATCTCAATTACATCTCGTTTTCTCTCCGACTCTTTAAAATTGCAGAAACTGACAAGAAGAGAGCAATGTCAGTGTTAGATTTCTTCAAATTTTAATCGTCTTCATTGGTTACACTGCAATATTTTTACCTTTTATTCTTGTCATTGGTATTGAATATATAGTTTTTTTTTTATTGTTTTGTTGAGGTTGCCAGTGTTAGAGCAATCATCTACCAAAAGTGAAAGTTACTCGTTTTTGGGCATTTGTGTTAAAAAATAGAAGCATCCATATTCTGAACTTATTTATACAGTGTGCTTAAATTGGGTTTATTTTTCCATCAATATTTATTCTTCTACTGAAATAAATTCATGAAGTAACATTTTTGTAAAGATCAATCTGTATAGTTCAATTAAAAATAAATTAATTCTTCATTATTTTGCCATGTCTTGAATTATAAGAACTGAGCACAATAAAAAAAAATAAAATAAAATAAGAATGGCATCATATCAATATTTCACAATTTAGGGTCATTTTTCTTCATTTCAGATCTGTAAATTTATTTTTATTTTCTATAAGTTCAGTCATTTTATAGGTTGTGATAAACAGGTGTCTGCCATGATTAAATGAATTCCAATGTTGATATTATATTGAGTATTATTTTTGTATAATGTACATTAGTAATCCTTACAATAAAAACAGTTTTGAATATCTGAATTTATTGATATATTTATGAAATCTATCATTAAAATAAGTGGTTACTTTTTTATGGTCTGTATGAAGATATTTAATCTTATTTTTTGCTTTAGTGAAGGCATTTATTGATTTCCTTTCAACTTCTCTGTCCTCTGTTTAAAATTCTCTCTCAACCATTGGAAGTTTGGTCTTGGAAAATAAATTGTTTTTTTTTTCTCTCTTAAATAAAAAAAGAAAAGAAAAAATTGTGTAAATGTCAATTTTTAATGCAATACACTTTTTTGATATGAAGTAAAATACCAGATCTCTTGTACATTTTGCTCAGAAGTGGTGTTGCCTTTTAATTATTATATATCATATTTACAGTTGATCATTGATAAAGTGTGTAAAAAAAAAGTGGGGAAATACTCTGAAAAATATTTAAAACTACAAAAAACAATTATGAGGAATCATTTTTATTTTATACCCAATTTATGAATTTAGTTATAATTTTACGATTCACATTTTGCTGCATATTTTTATTTATTTATGGAAAATAATTTTTTCCATTGAATACTGACAGAATTTAGTTAATCCTGTACAATAATTTTATAAAGCAAGTACAGTCATTCAAACTTTATGAAATTGTAGACATTAATTGCATTATTAAGAAAGGTAACATTTTTATTTTCAATTTCTAATTCCTTTGAATTTTAATACCTTTTAAATGTTTTGAAATTATGATCATTACTCTTCTTTTTTTTCTTTTCAGGTAAGTGTTGTCACATATTGCTTTGAATTGACAATTAAGGTAAGTATGAAATTTTAATCAATGAAAAAATCAAATAAAAATATCAAGATTGTTTCTTGAAGGAAGTTATTTTGGCAGATGAAGTCTTTAGTTCAGGTTCAATCTCAGAGAATGGCCTAAAAGTGGAGTATTAATCAGCAAATTGGGTTGACTTTGTAAGAAGTCATTAAGTTAAAAATCTCAATATTGTGTACTTGATGAGAAATTATCATCAGGCCTAACCTGCTGGGGATTAATTTATAAATCTGGCTTTAATTATTATAATGCTGAGAAATTGTTGCTGCTAACAGTCTTATCTCACTTCTGAATTATTTCATAGGTGCAATAATTTTGGGCTTTCTATATTATTGAACATTATCCATTGCCTTCTGATATTACAAATAGAAAAATTGCAAACTGCATGAATTTATCAAATGCTTTTTTATTTTTTGCTTTTTATTACATTTTCTTTTTTGGCATTAAAATAATATTTGTGAAATAATTGTAATGTTTAATTTTAACTTAAATTGTTGCAAACCGTTCGAATTGTTTTTAAAACAATGACTATATACCAATCTAAGGTTTATGTCTGTTTTGGTGCTTTTGAAAAATAGAGTGTTTCTTGAGAAAAGTTTATTGCTTTTCTCTAAATTATAATTGTCAGTCAGAAGTAAGGAAAAAAGATTGTCAGTTAAATTTGTGTATGACTCCTTTCTTTTTATATAATCAAGCTTTGGAAGTAGCTTGTTTTACATGATCATCTAAGAAAGAAGGGTAATATCACTTGGTAGAAACAGCTGCAATTTAAAAGATTCTTTCTATTTGAAGCAATATATATATATATATATATATATATAAAACTATATGTATCATATGTATATCTATATAATTTCTTGTATGAAAACACCAATGTTGCAGTTTTAACCTCATAAGGATTTTGAGAAATGGTGGTGGGTATCTATATTAAAATCCCAGTAAATGAAAATACTATTATGTTGTTTGTCTAAAATAAAGTGGTACTGAACAAAATTCACAAAAGTAAAATGAATTGATATTACACTCTGATCAAAGTTAGAGAAATAGAACTTGCTTTAGAAAATGGATTTTATAGCACATATTGAAAATTCCTTGTAAAATAGAAAATCCATGAGTGTTGATTCTTTTGCATATTACAGAAAGGTATTTTGTTCTTATTATAAAGTAACTAATAAAACTGAGGTAGTTCACTAAAACATTTCAACTTTGATCAAACCCCAATGAATTGTGACCAGTGTTTCGCAGAATGTAGCCAGAAGGTTTAACATAAGTATATCATAAGGATAAACATTCTGTTCCTGAAAATCACATTGGAGAAGATAATCAATTGATATGTGGCACACAAGGTGGTGTCAATCTACAGTAATGCTCCCTGCTAGAATCGGCACTCCTCCTGGGGATTTCTAAGTGGATCATAACTGAGGATTTTGGGTAGCACAGCAATAGCTTAAGAGCTTTGGTAACACATTTGCCTTTTTTATGGCTATTTGCTGCTTAAAAGCACTTTCCTGATGAATGCATGCTCACATTAACCTGCTTTCCAGCCTGCATGGCATCCTCCAAGTTTTACTCCTGCAAGCCATACTTTAACATCACTTCTCAGGTTCAGCCTGGTTTAGTATATTTCTCGTTTGAAAAGCAATATTTTTCTGTATTAAAAAAATTGTATTTTTGATTGATGCCATGCAATGCACATTTTACAGCTCAATACTCTTTCCATAACTAATTTTTAGCACAAAATACTTCCTACCAAAAATATTTGAGTAACTTATACATTCCAAAATGATAAATAGTATCATCAGTTTTATATATATATATATATATATATATATATATATATATATAGTTGGTGGTAAATTAAAAAAAGTCTATCTATGTTACAGTCTATTTGTCAGTATAAAATATTACTAATGGTTGCGACTTGTTGTGACAAGATTTGATATGAATTGCAGAGAATTGAGTGGGTGGATATCATACATAAGCTGTGGCTTTCATTACTTTTAACTAATCTTTTGTATTTTGATATATGGAAGTATTCTCCACAAACACATATGTCTGCATGCATGAATATCATTGTGTGTGTAATTGCATTTATATATGTGGATCAGTGAGTCTGTAGCCAGAGGCATCAGAATTTTGATCTAAAGCTTTCACTGTATAATGTTCAGACTGTGATGAAAGTTTAGCACTGAATTAAGGAGTTATATTAAAGATATTTGGAAAATCAGTACTTTTTTTGCCTCATTAGGATGCAGAGTTATTGATATATATATATATATATATATATATATATATACACACATACACAGTGATATGCAAAACAGGGAAACAACCTGCCTAATAATGTGTTCTTCCTTCATGCATCCACAGAGCAGATCTTAACTAATCATGTATGACCTCTACAAGACCCCTAAAGCTTTTTTTCTGAAATCTGGTGCAAGGATATTAACAGCAGGTTCTTTAACCGCTGTAAGTTTACATAGAAGTTCTGCAAAATGAATTGTTAGTCTAACATATCCCATCAATGCTCAGTGGAATTGAGATCTGGAGAGTTTGGTGGTCAAGTTCCTGTTCCTGTACAACTTATGTACATTGTCCTGCTGAAAGTTATCACTGCCATTGAGGAAGACATGCTATGCGTGGGTGGACCTACTCTTCAATAACATTGATGTTAGGGGATAAACTACCTTCTGCATAAATGAGCGGATGCAATGCTTTCTAACAGAATACAGACCATAGCACTACTTCCACCAGCTGGCTGTTTTGCACATTCTGCATTATAGTGATATCACTTCTCCATGATAATGAAACACACATATCCCCTACCATACTTTATTTTTTAAATCCTCAGGAGAGATTCATCCAAGTTCATTTCTAATACTTGTGTATTCATTAAAGACACTTTTATCTTTGGACATTGGTCAACATGGCCATTCTGCTGGTCTGCATTACACAACCCCAACAAAGTTCAGTGTACTGTGTCACAAGACATTCTTTCCATGATTAAAGCTATCTGCAATTTCTGTGACAGTCACTCTTTTTTTGGTTTGTACATGCTAAGAAAGCTTCTGTTCATGTCTTGCATTGATCAATCTTGGCCGTTCAATGCTTTGTCATTGGCTGGTGATTTTCTTTTTCCTTTCTTGGACCACTGCCAATAAGTACTTACTGTAATTGAACCTGAGCAACCTCTGAGCTGTGGGGTTTTGGAAATATTAAATATTCTTTTTTCTTTTCTTTTTTTTTTCTTTCCTTTTTTCTTTAATCATTTCACCCCAAGCAAGGTGGGAATATCACTAGTATGCAGGGGGTTACAGAGAGTGAAAGTAAGAGAAATGTCTGGATATAGGGAGGATTGGGGAAAGGATAAAAAAAAGAATAGGGATCAACACATCAAAAGGTGAATGGGATTCCGAAAGACAGCAGATGATGATTGACATTGTATTTAAATTTTTGAAGACTGTAGTTTTCAGGAAAGCAAGTAAACGGGAGGGAGTTTCACAGGCAAGGAGTGCAAGAAAAGAAACTGTTGGAGTAGAAGTGGAAGTTACATTTAACTATTTCAACAGTAATAGAGTGGGGCCTAAATGCCAACCTCATAGCTCACATAAATTCATGTAGTCAGTGCACCAGGGGAAAAAAGCTTGTCAGAACAGTTGCCATGAAATTATTTGTAGAAAAGACAGAGGGAAGCCACATTATGTCTGTGAGTAAGTGACCGAAGTCAAGATGTCAAGTCAGGATTGATTACTTTGCAGAACCTTCTTTGGATATTGTCAAGAACCTTGAGATGAATAGCAAGAGTACCAGACCAGCTATAGCAACAGATTCAATGCATGGATGAATGGTCAATTTGTAAATGTGGATTCTGATGAGAAAAACCGTCTGGTATGACAGTGACCCAACTTTCCTTGCAGTAGATGCGGCTATTGATACAATGTAGTCGTTCCACCTCAAGTCAGCTAAAAAAGGTGAGGCCAAGATGGCGCAATGAGTCTAGAATCAGCTGTGTTGATGGCTGGCAGGAAAGTTTCTCTATAGTGGTTAAATTTTCATTTTGGCACCATTTTCTGCCCCAGTTAACCACAGATTGGAAGTCCTTTTCAAGTGCAGCGTCCAGGTTAACTTATCAGCTCTGATGGATTTTCTATTGACAGGAGTAAATGGTAGTGTTATCTGCATAAATGTCTACTTGACAACTGATGACATCAGGAAGATTACTGATGAAGATCAGTAACAGTGTAGGACCCATTATAGAGCCTTGGGAGACACCTGCATTCATGTGAAACGATCTGGAGGTGAGCCCATCCAAAACAACCTTCATTTCACGATTTGATAGAAACAATTGGATTAAATCAAACAATCATCCAGTAATACCATAGCCCTGGAGCTTACATTGATGACCAGCATGCCAAACCCTGTTAAACACCTTTGAGATATCTGGAGCCACAGCTCAGGCTTTGCCGTTATTATCAAGAGCTTGATATATATATTCAGTGATAGCCATTAGCACATCAGCGGCAAACCTGGCAAAACAGAATTCATATTATTTGTCAGAGTAGGTTGTGGGAGGTAAGATGCTTAACCACGTCAGCATTGATTAAAGCCTCAAATACTTTGCTGAAAAGTGGTAGGAGACTAATAGGATGATAGAAGGGTCAGAAAGTTCTACAGAGTTCTTAATAGCAGCAACTACAGAGGAGAACTGCCAACAACCTGGAAAGCAGGAGGCAGTGAGACAATAGTTGTATAGTTTGGTGATAACTGGTTCCTCTGACCTTGTATTCTGGTCATAACAATTTGGTCTTTATGAAAAGTCTTTCATTTCATGTGCAGTAAGCTGTTCATCCTGTTATATGTTGCTGGCCATAATATTTTGCTTCATCAGTGCACATGCACTTACATATATTTGTGGCTAGCAGATCAAGATAAAATGCATTTTGTATGTTCAAGTAGCCTGACACAGTTATTAGCTGAGGTTTGACTGGAATTTTTCAATGTTTAAAGTTCAGTATATGTGATTAGCCTTGGATGGCAACGGGTCTACTGCAGAAAGAAATGGCAACCTACTGTGTGAAAAAAATCTGCCTCGTCAGTCATGTATTGAAAGATATACAAAAAATACATGATCGCCTCAGTGTTATGCATGGCACATAACTGATATGCGATTCAAAGCGAAGTACTGGATAAAGTGCATTGACAAGGAAGGAGAGCATCTATTGTATAAAATGTTTTTGTCATTCAGTTACTGATGTACTAATATATATTATTATATTTCGAAACAGATGTGTATATGAATGGATGCTGAAAATTTCTCAACCTTCCCAAAATCAGTATTTCAATGACCAAATATCAGAATACTGATTTTAAGAATGGGGTTGGACTAAGAACTTTTCAGCAACCCTTTTATATAACACATTATGTAATTATGTGAATAATTTTGTTGAGATTTATCACCTATTTTTGGTAGGAGATTAGCACATGAATGAATGACAAAGTGTAAAAAATTCTGTGCAATGCTTCATCAGATTAAAGTAATGATGTTGTTGATGAAATTATATATGTTTAAAAGGAAAAGAGGTTTATATATATATATATATATATATATATATATATATATATATATATATATATATATATGGAGGGACTGAAATGTTCTTGGCCTTACCAACTTCATAAATTCTGACCAAATGGCCAAACAAAAATTGAATTCTTAGACTGAAATCTCTTCAACACTCTCTTAAATGTGTGTATGTGTATTTATAGATATTAGTGTGTATATTTGCATAAACCTAATAGTGAATCAATAAATTCATAGCCTGGTATCTTAGCTGCATTTTGATTTGAAATTTTCAATGTTAATCTTCAATCTATAGGCTTAACATTCAGTTTTAATTAAGTTTATTGACAAAAAAAATTTGTTTTCACCATTAAGCTATATTCTTATTGATGTATCCATTTTCATAAATGCAAAACAAACTGTAATATGATAAATCTGATAAATCTGTATCTTCCTGTAAAGTCTTGATGGCAGAAATCCACTTGGTAGCCTGCAGCTGCTATAAATTAATTGTGGATAATTTTAATGCCTATTGTGAAATGAATTACAAAGTCATGTCTGCAAGTGTAGAAAATAACCTTATTTTGTTCTAATTAAGTAAATTTTCTCACATCTCTCTCTCTCTCTCTCTCTCTCTCTCTCTATATATATATATATATATATATATATATATATATATATATATATATATATGAGAGGGAGAAAATGGACAGTGGAGGCTCTGTTTCAATATGTGTACACTTACACAGTTATATGCCATCCCCAGCCAGAACCCTATATGGCTATTTCCTTTTGCAATTTACTTTCACTGATTCAAAAGGCCTTCTGCTCTCACTAAGGTCACTGGTTTTTCTGCTGTTCATTGTTTTCTCTCCTTTTTGCCTAGACACCCACATCTTTACCAGCTATCATCTCATTGTGCAGGATGTTTGAATCAATGCTTATCAAATTATAACAGGCAATCATCACACAAGCCATTTAGCAGAATCAATCACTTGAATAATCAGGGAAACATTTTTCAGAAGTGCTGCTTGACCATAGACAGACACAAGGAGTCAAATAATATAATTGCTTTGTTCATAACCTTTCACACTGCCTTAATTTATCTGTTTGGTTATTTTGGCATTTTGGTATACCTTTGATTTATTAAAAGCAGCTTTTGATCAAATTATTTGGCAACAACCAATTTTATTTATATATTTTAGTTTTGAATATTGATGGCACAGAGAAGCAAAAAAATATTTTTTCCTGGTCTGTTCAATCAATATCTTAGGAAATTTTGTCGAAAGAGTTAAATTTATGAAATGATGCAGAATAGTTATTGAATGCACTTGAGATTTAAGAGGCCTTACAAGTGTGATTGCAATAATTGAGCAGTGGCAAATTATTTACTGAACTGCTATGAATAGCATTGGTTGGATTTTAGCTTCATATCAGTCATTATAATAGACATATTATAATTTGAGCCAAATCTTGTCTCCTTCTGCAGTAACAAGCTTTCACTATTATGATTCTTCAGCTATAAATAACATTGGTTGTTTGTTTGGAGAATTGAAAGTATTGTATAGGTTTACATATTACCAAAGTGCCGTGGAAAAGTTTAGTGATGTGAACAGATTGAACAACCATTTCATCATGTCTTGCCAGATATTTCACACACCTAAGTCATCCCCTCAGTAAATAAAGGATTTTGTTTTTCACTCAATTTTTTTTCTTTTATTTGATGCATTTAAATTTCCTCAACTTTTTGGTAACATCTTCAATTTAAGCATCCTTCAGTCTCAGGAGTCAATAGAATTATACTCTGGATCATATTTAAGGCACGGTGTTCTTCATGTCTTGATAGGCCTATTCAAGAATGGCACATCTCACATCTTTGATGTTAGTCTGTCTTTCAGACTTTGGCTTCCTTTGCCTTTTCACATCTGTTTGTCAAATGTCAGTTTGAACTTGAAGCAGCCTATCTGAAGTCTCTGCCTCCAGGATTTGATGGCTACAGCTTCCCATATATGATGGTTTTCTTCATAAATTCTCTATTGACTGACTAGCTCAGCCATTTATGAAAAAAAAATTAAAGAATTGTCACCTTTCAATTTTATCCTGGCTTATACAAGAAGTAATAGCATAAATCAATTGGATTGTTATAATATTCAGTTACAGTATAATCCAGTTATTAACTTTCAGTACAATTGTACTGCTATCTGCTATTTAAATGAGTGTTGTAACACCTTCAGCATTATATAGATTTATGAAACTGATAAAAAATAATTAGTTCAGTGTAAGTAGTATTTTTTCTCAAGATCAGCATGGCATTGTTTTTATTGTTTGAACTTGTTGATCTTATTCCTTCTTCTTTTCTGTTCTTATTTGACACTTGCACATTGACACAGCTCTTAATATTGTAGAGCAAAACCTTTTTCTCAATATAAGAAAATGTGAACAGTTGATTGTCATAAATTGGACAAGTATGTACATGGTTTGTCATTTACTGAACTGAGTAGTTCTTCCTTTCTTTCATTCTTCTTCCTTGTGATTTATATTAAAAATAGTCAATGCTTTTAAGTGTTGTCTAAAGTGCTGAGATGAAGCACCGTTATTATTCTATGAGATATGTGAGGTGATGTAATGGCAATAATTCTTACCTAGGTTTTATATTTATGTATAAAACAAATGAATGACTGAATTCAAGGCAAAACATTTCTTCAGATGGAAACTTTTTGTCACATTGAAAAGAGACTCAATGATAAGATGCAAACCAGCCCAAAGACAAATGAGATTCTTTTGGAACCATACATACATACATACATACATATATATATAATTATATATATGCAGAGAGAGAGAGAGAGAGATGCATATTGCACTAATGACAATAAGGCAAGTAGTGATCCACTTCTTGCATTATATCCTATTACTAAATAGCTTGCCAAAATATCTCATCATTGGCATGCCATAATAGTTAATGTAGAAAGTGCATTTATTAAGACTATTTTCCATATCTGCTGTAGCAGCCCAAAACTGCCCAAAACATTGTCAACCTTGACAAGTTCTAATCATTTTGATAAGTACTCATATTTTTGTTGTTTCAATCATTCATGTATTCTGCAGAAGTAGGCATTAATATTTTCATTTTGAGACAAGGTTACAAGTTTGAAATACCTTGAGAGGAGTAAACTTACTACTCATTAGTAATAGACTGTTATCACACATTGGGGTGATCAGCCTGCTACAGGTATGTGTTGGATCTGTAATTTTCAGCTGTTTTCATCTTGACAACATGAATAGTTGTGTCAGTAAAATCATTGGTATTTGAATGTGGAAACTGTCCAATTCCAAGAAGTGACAGAAATTTGAGCAATGAAATAAAACACTCAACAGATGATCAGGTGTAAAATATGCTTTAAGAAAGTTGCCAAACACATCAAAAAAAGGATATAAATCCCTAAAATCGGAGAATAAACAGTTCATAAGATTAGCTCTGTATATCTCATCATATCCAAACTTGTTACAGCTATTGTTTTCTTTTCTTCATTTTGTTGTCTATTTTACATTAGCTCATTGGTTCTTCTGTGAACATTTATGAAGACTACACGAATACATTGACACTATACATTTCAATATGTTTTATCTCACATAATTTATGAAAGAAGACAAAATTAAGACCTCCTTCTCAAGCTTAATGCCTTTTTTAGGAGTATAAGAGGTGCTAAGTTTGAATCTTGTTATACAAACAACAGCATTACAGTAGATGTTTTAACATTTAGCCTGCTTTTGCCATTTGTGCCCATAGTTTTAAATGCCATTCTGTTTGGACAAATATACAATCACGCAGTACTTGGTAACCTTCTTTGAATTTTGAACTGAACCTTTCATTCAATCCACAGGACACATATTAGGGATTACCTTGTATTAGTTAATTCTGAATTGTTTGCTTTTGGGTCACTTGTGTATTTCTTCCACTGAACCAGAGTATGTAATTTTTCCACACTACCTGACCAAGGGACTGAACTGACAACTACTTGGGAATCAGTTTAAACAATGCTTTGAATTCATTAGGTTATTTGTCTCTCAGACAATTCAGTGGTGCATTCTAATATTTGTATTCATGTGACTGAACTTTTGAGTTTCCTTTCTTTTTTAATTAAAGTCTCCCAGATGGTATTCATCGTTGTGTTATGTCTACTAACAACATTGTCAAAGCCTCATATATGTGTTCGTTCTTTCAGTTGTTATATCTTTCAGTGTTGTTCTTTCTTGATTATCTTTACTTTTAACTGCACATTATCAGCCACGCTTACTTTCAACATTTCTCCTTTTAATGTCATCCCCCGCTTTCCTTTTATCTTGTAATTCTTAACACAGTTGCATGGGGTTAGTATATACAGTCCTTGATTATGTTCTTTTACATGGTGAACTTGATTCATGGCGTTTAACTGCTTTGGAATGTAGTTCTGATGTTGTGTGTTTTATGTGGAGTAGACTATGGCAACTATTTACATATTGTCCTCATATTTGTTGCCATATTTATCACGTTTTGGCTGTTGTGTGCTCCAGCTTTCTTCAGGTGGTTGGAATGCTGAACTAACCCTTTATTTTGCTCACTAGGGTAGACTGTTCTAGTTCCACATGCCATGTCTAATGGATGTCAGTTATCAGTTATGTCCTGTTAATTTCCCTCTCCAAGTTCTTCACCGCCTTAACCAGGTATTGAACTCACACTCTTTGGGCACTGTCACTGGATCTAACCAATTGTCCTTGAGGACATCCGTGTATGAATTTCTGGGTATTATAAACCTAATGTATTCAGTCACCATTTTTTAACAGTGCTCATATTGTAATTTTCATTGTTATTGGCATTCCTTATTACTCGTTCCCATATTGTATTCATTTCTATGCTTGGTTGGCTCAGGAGATTTTTCAGGCCTAGCATATGTGTTGATTCCTTAAGTTTATGAATTTTCCAATGATGTTCTTTGTCTATGATTTCAACTTGATCCCACAGAGGGCGGTGATCTCCCTTTTCTCTCCATTTGTGGTCAGAGACTATGGCAAGTCTTCGGCTTTTCTGTCCCTGCTTGTAAATGCTGTTGTTACGTTAACAGGGTAATTGTTAACTTGGAGTGTTTCTTATATTGATCATCTCTTGTTAGTATATATCTAGGTCACTATTTATGAGCTTGGATCAAATTTGTAGGCATGTTCTCACTTTCTTGACACTGTATGCATAATAAGAATTGAAATTTATGCATTGTCTAGTGAATCTTGGCTCATATGAATGTCTGGAACCCATATTGTGCAAATTATTAGTACATCCAGGAAGGCCAGTTGATCTTTGCTTTTTCCATTATAAACTATTGAGTCCACATGATATTTGCACATCTTGCTGGTGCGGGCCTGAGTATAAAGCCATATGGTTGACTTTAGTGGTGACGTTTTCTATAACAATTTCCTCAGAATATCTCAAGTATATATTTGTCATTATTTTCAATAATGTCATTTCTATAACAACTTCTTCCTCTCAGTATTTGTTAGAACCCAATCAAGAATATGCTGTTTGTACACAGAATGCTAACATCTTCATTCAGTTATTTATACTGACATTTGTGCACTCTATTTGAGAGAGATCCAATTCTAATTTGTCCCAAACCACCAATAGCAATTTATCTGTAGGGACTTTGCTGAATAGACTTGCAATGTCCTTGCTTCCTATCTGGTTGCTATGTATGGAATCATCTGTGGTGACAAAGTAGGCAGAGTTCTTTACATAGAATGGAGACTAACCTAGGTGGATTGTATGTATTAGGAATCAACAACCAATTATGAGTTTCAATAGAGTATGGAATGCCATCATTGTGAATTTGGTGAAGGCCATAAATCAGTGGTTACATTCTGTAAAGCTCCAACATTTTTCTTTCTTTTTTTTCTTTTTAACTCTTTTCACTCCAAGCAAAGTGGTAAAGCCACTAAGATACAAGGGGTTACAACTGAGAAATTTGTGATTGAGTACAAACAATAGACTATTGTATTGTCCAAGAAGTAGATTTCCCCATGGATTAAAATGTTGGTGAAAGCATATCCATTTTCTTGGCAATTGTGTGTTCAATCCCTTAGTCAGGTAGTACAGGAAAGTAGTATAATTTAGTTCAGAATTAGATTAATGACTTAAAGATGAATAGAAATATCTCCTAAGCATAGAATGTGATTGAATAAAGGAGTCAGTTTAAAATTTTGAGACAGTTACCAACGATAACAGACACCTGAAAAGGGTTAGAGAGTACAATGGCCAAATTATTGCAAGTCCAATAACCTGCCTAAAAAAAGCATATAATAATGCTAATTTCTTAGCACAAACTTTCCAGCATAAATTGAATCGTTTTGTACCTAACAAATGAATCCATATGTACATTAGCCTATTTATTTTATTTTTAGCAACCTTTTGCTTCAATTTCCTGGCCTGTAAATTTTACTTCCTTCAAAGTATTAACTTGCACATTTAAAAGCTTTTTCTCTTTTCACTTTAAATTGTCATTCTAAAACATGGTAAGAATTTTGATGATAAATAATACAAAATAAAATGAACCTTTAAAAAATATACAATGTAAGCTGGTTAAAAAGGCTGGAATATTCATCAAGCAGTGGGGGTGTATATTTTAAAATTAATACTTCATGCAGAGTAAATTTCTGAAATATTAAAATGATTCTTTATTCCTTTGCTGTGATAACTGAAAATCTTCTGTCTATTCTGCTTTAAAACAAGCTGTAGGCTCTTGCAGGGGTGGTAAGAATAAACCAAAAGTAAATAAAAAATCCTCTACAGAATATTTTTTATTGTCATTTTTTTTCATAAGCATAAGGGAAATTTATTGATTACTAATTGAAAATTTCTAAGCTTACCTCTGGCAACCACTTACATAAATTCTTGTTTCTCCCCTCAGTGTGCATTGCAGTTTAAAAGATATGAAAAAACAATTCTGCTTCCATTATTGCTATGCTAATAGTTTTAGTCATAAAATCATCTTTTTTTTTTTGTCTTTACTTGATAATTTCACTCTGATTTGTTAATTGCAGCCATAAAACGATGACAATTCCTTTCAATCTCAACTTTTAAATTACTTACATAATAATAATACTTTACAATATAGATCATTAGTGTTTAAGCTTCTTTACAAAATAAAAATTGCATAAATGATAAAATTTAATAAAAATACTCACAGTCCCAAAAGGTTGAGTTATATGAAATTATAATTTGTTGCAAACCAAATTTATTGTTAAATCAGCCTAAGAAAATGTTGTATGTGTATTTGAAACCATTTCTTTGAAGGACATTGGATAAAAGCTTATGCCAGTGAACTTTCCCCTAATAGTCATGTTATTTTCATATTTGATTCAGATCTTGAATAAAGAATAAAAAGAAATCTCAATACATTTTACAAAAATTTGATTGTTAATTTAAAAAATATATATATAAAATTTTTTCAAGATGTTTTTCCACCAAGAGCAATGATTCCTAACCTTTTTGCTATTGCAAAACAACTACAGTATTTATATAGTGAATCCTCAATATATATTAATCAGAATCACTCCAAGCAAGGTAGTAATACCACTACAACACAAGAGGTTACAGGGTGTGGAAGAATTAGGAACAGAAACATTAATGATGAGCAAAAAGAGAAGAGAGTAATCAGGTAGGCAATAATAGCAATTGACATTGCATTTAAATTTTTGCAGATTAAAGTTGGCTGGAAAGCATGGGGCCAGAAGGGTGTTCCACAAGCAAGAAGTGTGAGAGAAGAAACTGTTAGCGTAGAACTTATGGCTACTACAACTAGCCAGCTCAACTGTAAATTGATGAGATCTCAATGCCAGTCTAGTAATGCACTTAAATTCATAAAGTCATAGCAAAGAGCTCATTTGAACAATTACCATGAAAGTATTTATAGAAAAGGTATAGAGAAGCAAACTTACGATGGTGGAAAAGTGACTGGAGCTGAGCAACCAGATCAGGGCCAATAATATTGCAGATACTTCTTTGGATATTATCAAGGAGTTCAAGGTAAATAGAAGAGTCACCAGACCATATGTGGGTGAATGGTAGACTTATAGATATGTAAGATAGATTCTAGAGAGAAAAATTGTTTTCATTTACCTTGAGAAAGTTTCTTTTATTGTTAGATTCTTCCTCTTTTTTCATTTTATGTTTTTCAGAGAAACTTTCACAACAATTTAAAAGATTTTTGCTTTACTATGCTTGCTTCTTTTTTTTTTCATAATTCCAACCACTAAATATTTTTAATCAATAATTTTTTTTCAATGATCAACCTATTTGAAGGAAAACTCATTTATACAGAATTTATTACACCTACACTACACCATTGTAAATGAAAATATGAAGAATGAAAATAAAAATTCACAATATATCATTCGTAGACTGGATCCTTTTTAGTGTAAACCTGATTAGATTTCCTTTTTTATGTCTAAATCATTGTACCGAATTATTTATTTCTGAGACATTTGTAAATTTTTAGAAATAGTATGGAATAGATTGCTTTGAGAAAAAACCATTTTATAGAAGAGCAAAAAGAAATACAACCATCATATATTCAGGAAAAAAGGATACAGTGAAATTGTTTTACAGACGCTTGAAGAGAATGCATATGTTGGCAGTTTCATTTCAGTTGTTGCACTTGTAGGATCTTCTGAAAAGAAGTAGACATCAGAGTCAAGGAAGTAAAGATATTTAAATATGTGGGAAGTGTTATAACAGATGATGAAAAATGTGACACATATTTAACCTTTACAACTCTGCAGGTGCACATGTCCGCTGGTGATACTCTTTCTCAATATTCTCTGATTGAGCATGTTCACCAAATGAAAGAGCTCTGTTTCAACGGGGAAAGTACTTTTCTAAAAATAACCTATTACCAGGGAAATAATGTCATTAAGCTTATGATATGAACTGGGAATGCCTGGATATCAGTCATTTTGTCCTAAATGAAGTAGTTATTTTATCAGAGAATTTTAATAAAGTGTTTTAAAAATGTTTGTTTATCAATCACAATGGTGACACAAGGGCAAGACATGGATCTGTGACATTGATAAACAAACTTTTCATGTACAATGAGAGTGAAGAAGAATTTCTCAGATTTACCCACGCAGATATTGGTGATATGTGTAATAGTGAGACAGGAAGTGATTTCAACCAAGGAGAAATTTTCAAACCATCAAAATTTATTATATGTATGATAAAAAAAATATATCTACATTTTTCTACATCTTTTCATGCAAATACCCTGAAAATTTTATAACAATATCTCTAAAACCCTAACAGTTACAGTGCTAGTAGTATACCCACCATTCAAAAAAAAAAATTAATGTGGATTCAAGGGATACAACTCTGAAAATTAGTGTGGAGTTGTAAAGGTTAAAGATGCATTTGAATAGTGAAAGATACCTTCCAAAAATTAAACAAAGTTTTAAGAGACTGGAAATTTTTGTTAAAAACAAAGAAAGGAGTGCTCAACTGCCTTGTAATATCAGTCTTTCTATATGGTTGTGAATGTTAGACAATTTCTTTACAGATGAAGAGGAGACTTGAGGCAATAAATATATAGTGCTACAGAAGAATGCAAAGAATACTATGAACATAATATGTGAGCAACAAGGGAACCTTAAGGAAACAAAAAAAAACACTTGGAATCAAAAAAAGAGTTGGATTTTCTGAGAAACATAATGAGCAAAGTGGGCTTGGAAAATTCGGCACTCACAGATACATTGAAGATAAGAAGAACAGAGGGAAACATTGAGAAGCCTAGCTAATAAGCTTGTGTAAATAGATGGCAGAGCAGAAACTGGGAGGAGTAGTAGGAGGAAAACATTGCTTAAATCTACAAAGGATAGGAAGTTATGGAGAGCTATAATTGCCCATTTTTGAAGCCACATAAAAGAAGAATGGAGTGATATTAAAAAAAATCTACAATAAATATGAAGAATGTGTAAACTTATGTTGTAAATAAGTCTTCACAGATCTTATCTCTTAAACATTCCTGAAGTTAAAAAAAATTTTTTAAATTATCAAAAAAATGACTTTATGCAGAATGGCATAATCCAATTTAAGTAAACAACCATTTTGTTGAATTTATGCTGAATAATAGTCAGATTTCTGAACTGCAGCAATATTTAAAATTTCTATATTAATTCTGACCTTTTGCTTGGATTGAAGGATTTCTAAAACTAGATGCACTTCTCAGTTACTTAACATTTAGTCGAGTTGCTTGTTGATCTTTCTTTGCTGTCAATTTGATTCTCCAAGGCTGTTTTCATTGCTCCAAAACAACTTTGACTCACCTCAAAAGTTTTATCTCTGGGGCAAATTGCAACTTGCTTATTATTTATAATACCAATTCGCTGCCTCTCCACGAGCTTTGTAGTTGTCCAGTCATTATTCTATTGTCCTCAGTGCACTGTCATCTCATCATAAATTGTACATACCTTTTGTTTTCATAAGGATGCAACTTTGAGTCAACAAATGGAATTGTTTGATAAATTTTCTTTGTTTTCTGATTATCTCTGTTCTCTTATCAAAGATTAAAATAAATATATTTCACAAAATGTGATAGTAATAATGCATATTCATTCTCTCATTAATGACAAAATACTGACTCAGATAAGTTAACTTGGTTATATGTTGCACAAATTCATTTAAATCTTCTGTAACTATCAATGATAGTTTGTCCAAATAAAAATGCTTTTTTCTGTTATATTTTTTTTTAATTTTATGCCTTTTCCATCTTTCTTTGTCTTGTTTTTCTTGTTTGACCCACCTCAACCAGTGGTCCTTACCTTCTGTTTAAATCTACAAGCAATTCTTCTGTGTGTGTGTATGCACGGGATACATTTCTTATATTGAACAGGCCTGTGTGTATTTACACACCATTAATTCTTGCAGCCTATTCCACCCTCTTACTCTTGGATTATTGTGTCTAGTGTGGGTGTACACACTCTTCTTGTTTGCTTCCTGCGCTGAGTGAATGATTAAGTGCTGCATACCTGCACAGTGCCACTTTCTGTCTCTTGTTATTTATTGAGGTCCCCTTCTTTCATGACCAGACCAGTTCTATTGATGGCCAGCCAGACCAGTTCAGTTTGGCCCTGGTACTTGCTGAGGAAAAGGACATTTTGTGGGTTTACAACTGACAGAATGCCTGGCAGTTGAAAGCTGCCAATTTGTGTTTTGGTACTTGAGTTTGAAAAGTCTTTTTAACTCTCTCTTTCCTGCCATGGTCAAACTACCATTTCCTGTGGGCTACGCACACTCTAAGCAGAACCCACTAAATGGATATGAATTCTTCTCTCTGTCAGTATCTCCAGATATTCTTTAACCTCTAAACTTGTTCTCTGCAAACTGCATGAGGTGCATGTACATATGCTCACACTTTATCTCTTTCTTGTGTGTATGTGTTCTCTTTCAGAACATCAGATTAACATTAGCTTGAAAGTGAAAGTAAAACAGAGTCAGCTATTGGCGCATGTTGGGTTCCACAGTTGCATCTTCATCACTGTAAAATGGAAGCTGATAGGAGGTTTGTCAGACTGGATTATGTTGGTCATTGCTTGACTTAGCTTTAGTTGAGTTGATGCAGTTGTTCTGGTGCTAACCTAAGTAGATGGTGGGTGAGTGGCCATTCAGAAGAACATAGTTGGACAGGTGAAAAATTCTAGGTTGTCTTGAGATGAAGTGAATGGAGTACCAATAAGAGATGAAGTGTGAGAAATTAATTTTTGTGGGGTCAGGAAAAGTTTGTATTTATTTCTCTAAGCTTTTCCTACACACAAAAAGTAAAAAAAAAATACAGACATACCTAAGATTTTTTGTTAGTAATCCAAGAAGAACAGATTTTCTCTCTTTTTTTCCAGATGCCTTAAACCCGTTCACTCCTCTTCCTTGTGAGATCCTTTATCTTCCTTTTCTCCCCCAATCTTCCATCTTGTTCATGAAGCTTCTCCCCTCCCGCTGTCCAGTCTCTAATCTTCCTTTTTCTTCACTTGTGTTCCAACCATCCCTCTTTCACCTCCCCATTTACTCTCCTCTTCTCTCCACTTTCCCCTTTCTTTTATTCTCTTCTCTTAAGTTTTCTCTCTTTTTTTTGTTCAGATAAATATGTGGGGAAGTTATCAAAATGTTGCTCTCTCTTTTTTTCTTCTTCCACTCATCCTCTCATTGTCTCTCTTGCCTTTCTCTAGTCCTTTGTTTCCTCAGTTTTTTCTCCCCCCCCCACTCCTTTGCTCTCTCTCTCTCTCTCTCTTTCAAATTCTATTCCCTTATCACAATTTTTTTTTCTATTTCTCTGTCTTGGCAACTCTTTACCATTCATGATCTGTTTAGAGCCACAAGGCCAGCTCACTAAATAAAGAATTGTGACATGTGCTTTAAGGCAAGAATAGGCTTACGTTAGTCATTTTTAACTACCAACCGGGGAAACTGTAGAGTTTATATGTTTGCTTATTTACCTTTGTATTTTGTTTTCTTCCATCAAATCTGATCTCATTGATTTTATTTGTTCTTCATTCAGTTTTGAGTGCAACATATTTATGATTCCAACAAAGGTTAAAATTATTGCATTTGTTATACTATCGGTCATTTTGGAATGAGGTGTTTGTGGATACTTGAGAGTCAATTTGGTATTTAGACTGACCCTTTCTTTTAAGCATGAAACTAATATGTGAGCTTATTCACATTATGGAAATTCTTTCATAGTTCAAATCCTTTTTCATTCCATACAACAAAATCATTTTCAGACAGAACACCCAAATCAATACTTTTATCTTCTTTAAATTCAGAACTACAAATGTTACTGTTTTGGTGATGATAATTGCAAATGGATATGTAATGGATAGATTTGTAGATCATCATTTTGAACAACTTTTAAATATACTCAAAGTAATGAATATCAGGCATAAAAGACCTGGTCAGGTCCTTGATTTCAGGTCATCAATGTTAAATGGAATGATTGATATTTTCATTAATAGATAAAAAGAACTAAATTCTTATTAGAGTATACTGAAAAGTTTTAAGCCCAGCCAAAAAATCATTAAAAAAAAAAGAAAGATCTTGATGTCAGGTTATATTGTGGGAAGTGAGTTGGCCTGAAAACTTTTCAGTGCCCCACCCCACCATGCTAATGTCAGAGTTTAGTTTCATTAACTATAAGTTTTAGAATAAAATTTAAAAGACCATCGATTTATACAATTTGTTTAACTTGTTTTATTTTTGAGTATGGGGTAATATCAATCTCTTTACACTCACATTGATCTTTTATTTTGACCCAAGAGAAGGTTCTGTGCTCTCATATACAGTCTTGGCCTGTTTTTGAAAAAACAGATCACTTTTCATGTGGGATTTAAGAATTAAATTAATTTTTCATAATGAAAACTTCTATTTGAGTATTTTTTATAGTATCACTCAAAGGATTTCAATATAATATGTAATACATTTCATAGGAATATCAAATTTGTTTTTAAACGATTTCACCCCAAGCAAGGCTGCAAAGCCATTAAGACACAAGGGATTAGAGTGTGTGGAAGAATTAAAAAACAAATGTTAATAAGGTACAAGAACAAAAGAAGATTAATGAGGAGTTTAGTAGATAGCAATTGACATTGCATTTAAATTTTTGAAGATTAAAGTTGACTGGAAAACATTGAGTCAGAAGGGATTTCCACAAGTGAGAAGTGCAAAAAAAGAAACTGTTAACATAGAACTTAGAGTTACAGCTAGCCAACTTAATGATAAATTGGTGAGACAGTCTAGTAAATTCATAAAGTCTAGATATTACAACGAAGAGCTCATCAGAACAATTACCATAAAAGTATTCATAGAAAAGGCATAGTGAGGCAATTTTATGCTTCTGGGAATGCCACTGAAGGCAAGATGCCAGATCAGGACCAATAATATTGCTGATTCTTTGGATTTTATCAAGGATCTCTAGATATATAGCATGGCACTGGACCATAAGTGGCAGCAGTATTCTAAGCATAGGTGAATGGTAGACTTATAAATATGTAAGATAGGTTCTGGAGAGAAAGATTGTCTAGCATGGCACAATCAGTCAACATTCTTAGCAGCTGATGTAGCAATGGATTCAATATAGTCTTTCCTCTTTATGTCAGCTGGAAATGTTAGCCCAAGAAGGCACGACGACTCACTCTCCTGGAGGTTAGCATCAGCCATGCTGATGGAAGGCAGAATGATTAATAGAGAATAGTTTAGTTTTGGAGGTATTAAAATTAACAAGCCATCTTTTGCCCCAGTTAGCAAATGGTCATTTTTGACATCAGCCACAAATTTGACCTTATTGAGCTGATCAGACTTACTATCAAGACAGGAGTAAATGGTTGTGTCATCAGCATAGATAACATGTTGATAGCTGATGTCATCATGAAGGTCATTAATGAAAATTAAAAATGAAGTAGGACCTAGGATAGAGCCTTGGGGTACACCTGCATTAGTACAAAAGGATCTAGATGAGTGGCCATTCAGGAAAACTTTCATTTTACGATTTGATAAGAAAGACTGAATCAGTTCAAAAATTAATCTGGAGACTGTAACTTTTCAACTTGAAGAAAACCTGTATGCCTAAACTTTTCGAAAACTTTCCAAATCAACACCTTGAACTTCACCGTTCATATCCAGAGCTTGATAGACTCTTTTTGCAATTATCATCAGTACATCAGCAGTTGACCTGGAGAAACAAAAGCCATATTGCTTGAAATCATTATAGTAAAGATACAAATCCCCAATATGATGTATATATATTTGATATGAAAATAATTACATCTCAACATACATTGCAAAGATGCACTGGGTGCATCATCAGTGGTGTTAATGCTGGGTTCATTGATAATAACTGCTAATATTTTATCACATATTCTTGTAAATGAGATTTTTGTGTATAAGCAAGCATAGATTTAAATATGTATATCTTCTAAAGTAATTTTAATATATATTGTATTTTTATAGATTAATTAAGATTTTTATAGATTAATTTTTCTAGTATTTTATGTACTATTTAGTCACATATTGCAAATATAAGAAAGGCA
>OZ038480.1:65596400-65666400 GCA_964036315.1 Acanthosepion esculentum | reverse complement strand
TAGAAAACAATTCTCCCAAAGCACCATTCTATGAAACAACTGGCTTGTCAAAGTTTACTGTCAGACAGCAATTCTCCCAGAATAATATTTGCATCATCTTCAGTGCTTCACCATTGTAAACAAATTTTAACATTAAATATCAGTGATTATTTTTTCATATTATATTTTGTAATCTAAACCAGTTGTATGAATAAGCAACAAATTGCCAGGATGACTGAATCAAGTCAATATAGTGAATCAACCTCTGAAGTTGGCCTGCTCTCCTAAAAAAAGAAAATGACCCAGTATCTAAAATTTGTGCTAAAGCCAGAGTAGAGCAATTTACTGATGACTTTTATGCAGAAGAAAATATGTTATTTTGCAAATTCTATCTCCATAGTGTCGACATTTTTAGGGTTAACACAATCAAAGATCACATCAAATCAAAAACTCATTTGACAAAACGTTGGCTCAACTGAAATAGAAGACAATCACAACTCTGTTGAAGAGTAAAGAGGTATGAGATGATTTTGTCATTGATTTTTGAACATGTGCACTTTGTCTGACATTCCCCTACACAAAATTGAGAAAATAAAGCCATTCATGTTAAAACATTTTAAAGAAGGTGGTGCTATTCCAAATGTCAATTGTGTTAGGCAACTTCACCAAAGTTTTTGCTTGTCATTTTGCTACCCTGAAAGCCAAGCTTGCTAATCAGCCAGCCATCATCATAACAGATGAAACAATTATCATGACCACAGCATTTTGATTGTAATTGCCAGCATTCGTGGGGAGTCATTTCTCATTGCGAGAATGCAATCGTCAAACTAAGTCAGGCATGCATTCGAGCTGTAACACATGTAGATATTGCATTTGAGGATGTTATTGCCTTTGTAACAGATTCTGTAACCTATTGCAAAAAAGCTCATAAGGAAGTGTTGTCAAATGTTTTCATTAACAGTTACCATAATTTGCACCTAGATCAGACTTTTATAAATGAGAACTGCACTTGTTTAATAACAGTTTCGACAAACTTAGAAGAAACTAAGTCTTCACTTGCATGTGTTGCATATAACATGATGGAGGATGTAAAATAGTATTTGCATACTGGTACATCAAAATCAACATTTGGCCTAGAAACTGATCATCTTCTGATCTGAACTAGAAAACACAAAGAGGGAGAGAGTTATCACAAATTTCCAAAATTTTTTCAGCACATTTTTTTTCAAAACTGAATAAATACCTGGATACCCACCCTGTGTATAACTTTTACAAGGCAGCTCGCCTGTTTGATCTTAGACAGCTACCCTGTACAAGCCATGATTTAGACAGTTTTGCAGCCATCAAGGACTTGCAATGTTCTTCTACTGATCTTCTTGAAGAATTCCAAATGTATGTGAATGACCAAGATGATTTACCAAATCCTTTAATATCCCATCATTTTGGAATGCAAATAAGAGCAGATTTCCTCTTCTGGAACAGACTGCCAATAAAGTCATACAGATACCTGTTACCAACATAGATGATGAACATTAATTTTCTCAGTTAAAAATTTACTCAACAATGTGAAAGTCTTACCCCTGAGAACAGCAAGCAACTCACAATGTTGAATTATAATAGAGATTTAGAGAAAAGATTTGAAGATTAAATATTTCCCAAATTAAGAAATTAGCAATTTTAAATTTGAGCAGTATTTCAACTTGGGATAAGTAGTTTTATTTAAATTTTGAATTAATATGTCTAATTTTTTTTATATATATATATATTTAGTTACAAAGATTCAATTATTATGCTTTAATTAGTTTTGTAAAATTTTAGTCAAAATGTTTGACTTTATTCAGATATTTATTATTGAGATTCAAGTTATTTGCTGTTGATACTTTAAATGTGATTTTTATATTATAAATCAATAATCATAAATCAATCTAAATCCTTTTGCTTAAAAAGACAAAAACAATTTCAATGTTTTTTGAATGTGTTCTTAAAGAAGGAAGCTCTGATTAAACGTTCAACCTCAAAGATATGCACTGTAACATTACACTTTTATTGTCTAGTCATGTTATATTTTTTTTTATTTTTACATATCATTTATTTTTGGACTTAGATTTTTTTTAAAAGATGTGTAGATATTTGTTATTTCTTTATATGCAATAAAACTTTGAATTATGTTTTTGTTTTCAGTTTTAATAATAATTATAGAATATTGTATTGCAGTTTTCTCATAAAATACTAAAGAAATAGAAAAAATGAAATTTCCTAAAAGTAAAAATGGAATTTACCAAAAATGGAAATGGAATCAAAGAAAATTTAAAACAGAAAATTGGGAGCCTATACACACACAAACATATGTATGTATGTATGTATGTATGTATGTATGTATGTAAAGTGCATTCCTGAAGTTTTGAGACTTTTTTAGTAGAGACATTTATTAATTTCGAATAAGTACAAAACTCTAATCTCCTTCAAAATAGGATCCTCTAACTTCAATGTGCCTGTTACAGCACTCCAGCCACTCGGTGAAGATCCCATGGAAGTCATCCAAAGTGAAGCATCCTTGCTACAACCTCCTTCATCTTCTTGATGTTTTTAAAACAGTTATGCCTGAGGTTCTTCTTTAGCTTGGGGCATAACGAAAAGTCACAGGGAGAAGCCCTGGACTGTAGGGACTGTGAAGGACAGTTTTGGGTCCCATCTCTATTAACATAAATCTTTATTGCATAGCAAGCTTCCAAATCGACTACATTCTGCAAACTAGTCAGCTGTGAAAAACAGTATTTAGCTCAGAAAGTTATTACAGCCATCCAATCTGGAATAACAAAAATTGGCAGGTCAGTTTATTAGTTTTATAGTAATGATATACTAAAATTACAATAATCTAGGAGAGTTATAACTAAAGTTGAACATTTAATTTTGTTTTGCTTTTCTTATATAAGAAAGGCAAAACAAAATTAAATGTTCAACTTATTTTTCTTGTCAGGGAGTTAGCTATTTCTGTGAAATTCTGAGCTGGGAGGATAAGTTTAATATTTTATTTTAGTTGTTTACTTATGTATGATCTTTTTAATTTTTTAATATTGACACTTGAATTATAAAGCTTCTTGCATTAAAAATGTTATCTTCTAGAAATACATTGACATTTTCTTTTTATAATGGCTTTGTAAAAAAAAAACAATATATAAAGTAGTAAGTAGAAATAATATGTCAAGCAGAAATATATATATATATATATATATATATATATATATATATATATATATATATCTATATATATATATATATATATATATATAGTTTTTGCTTTTTTTTAAAGCCTATACAAATAACTGGATCAATAAAACCAAATCAGATGAAATGCATCAGTGAGATCAAGACTCCTCACCCTTTGATTAACTGGTCTTTCTAAATTCTAGCTCAAGGTTTAATGATCTGCTCAATTGCACTAGCTTGATCTCTTCCCTTCTTTTTATCTCTGGGTTATAGAGAGGACATAAAAGATTCATTCCAAATTTGACACATTTTTTTTTTCTAAAACTGAGTGGAGAAGCAGCAGAAGAGATAGCTTGTGTTGTGTGTATTGTGAACATTTCTGTCATACAAAATACAGTGTAATAAATAAGTTTGAATTTGCTTTTATCCTTATTTTCATACTTTGATAAAAAGGCTTATAACTTGTTTATATATGATAATAACTTGTAATAATAGAACATTACTTGGTTTATCTTATTCATCAAATAATTTTAAAGTGTAATGGATCAGAGTTGTTGTAAAAAAAAACATATCTATTGATACTTGATTTAAAAAAAAAATAAATGTAATTGAGTTTCATTTCAGTGTTGTTTCCCATCATCTTCAAAACACTAATGTTAATATCCTAGAATAATATAGCTTGGTATGATATTCATCCCTTTGATTTGAATTAACAGCTTCATTTTCAAAGTTTAGTTGCTGTTTCATCATGAATCTAAGTCTGAACAAAAAGTGTAGCCTTAACTTTGTAGTTTGTATCATATTTTGTGTTGCCTACCAAAAGATAAATAAAATATAAAGAAACATGAAAATTTTAATAGAAACAAACAAAAGAGTACTCAGTTGCTACATAATATAAATCCTCCTATATGACAGTTAATGCTAGATAATCTCCTCAGAGATGAAGAGGAGAATTGAGGCAACAAAGATGTAGTTCTATAGGAAGATGCTGAGAATACCATGGATGGAGCATGTGAATAATGAGGAAATTTTAAAGAAAATGAAAACAAAAAGGACACTTGTACTTAGAATAAAAAAGATAAGGGTTGAAATTTCTGAGACATATAATGAGGAAACGGGCTTGGAGATTTTGACACTCACAGGACTTATTGAAAGCAAAAAGGGGCCGAGGGTAAACACTGAGTAACTTACCTTTGTGTAAATAGATGGCAGAACACAAACTGAAAGAGTGAGTAAAGAAATAAACATTACTTAGAGCTGCAAAAGATAGGAAGTTGTGGAGACTTATAATCACCCACATCATCAAGGGAAAAAAGAAGTTGCTTTCAGCTGAAGCACTATAGAATTATGTCAGAAAAATGAGTTATTTTTCTCTTATAACAAAATGAAATGTTCAAATTCGGGTGATTTATTGTTATTCCTCTCCTTATGTGCCATGCCCCCTCAGAATATGCGATCATAACTCTTCACAACTTCCTATCTTTTATTACTCTAAGTAAATTTTCTCCTTTACCATTGCTCGTTGTCCCTTCTCTGCCATTCACTCATGCAGATTTGTTAAGTAGGTTATTACTGTTGGCTCCAGTTTCTCTTGTCATCACTATATCCTGTGAGTGTTAAATTCTCTTGGTCTTCTTTCCTCATTTTGTTTTCTAGAAATTTCATCTATTTCCTTCTGATAGTAAGTATAAATTTCCTTGGCCTTATTATTTTTTTAAGACTTCCTCATTATTCACATGTTCAGTCATTGATATCTTTAACATTTGTTGAACTCTGTTACTTCAAGTTACTTTTTCAATGCTATACAGAAGATTAGAGATTACAAAGCAATTCTTCATTCTTTACTGTTTTTCTAATATACATTCCCCATCTCCATACTTTGCTTACTTTCTAAAACACCTCCTTCACTATTTCTATGCATATTTGAATTTCTGTCACATTTTCCATCATTCCATACATTACCTTGATCGTTAAATTTCTGAACCTGTTTGAAAGTCACATCTTGGGCTGTCTCTTTTACTAGTAACCATACATTCCATTTTTTTTTTACAATTGATATGTAGTCCTTTCTTCTTGCTTTCTCTGTCTTGTTTGAGAGTTCTTTCAATTTCCTGAGTTTGCTATCAACACATTGTCATTTGTATATTTTATGTTGTTAAAATGGTGTCTGCTGTTAATAAATCTTAGTAGGATTTGTTTTTTTATACTTCTTTTAGGATTGTCTCACTGTATTTTTACATAAATCCGGTGAGAAAAATGCATTCTTATCTTATTTCTCTTTTTGTTTGTACTGAGCTCATTCTCTGCCTGCATGTAGATCAGTTGCATTTTACTTGGATATCTTTCCCATGTAAATCAAGCTTTTCAAGTAGGTCTTTTTGTCAGACCTTATCAAATGGTTTTGTATAATCTATGAAACATAGGTACAGGCCCTTCTGCATTTGTTTTGATTATAGCATTTTGATCATACAAATCATATTTCTTGTTCTGTCTTGAGCAAAGCCACTCTGTTATTGTCCTATTTCCAGTCTAATTTTGCTATGAATCCTAATGATAAGTTTACTATCATATGTAACAACTGATTTTTTAAAATATAGTATTCAAATATATTTTGTCATTTATTATGTCTTATTGTACTTATAAGAGTCAAAAAGAATAATTAAAATCAAAATTTAATTGTTGGGGTATAATTCAGCTAATTAGAATTGTTAGTCTTTAATGTTTGAAATTGCTTAATTTTACATAGTTTTAAAAAAAGTTTTGTTGAAAGCATCAAAGACATTGGAATGGCACAAGTTTTGATACTGTTCTGTGAAATCAATAATGTATGACATTTTCCTCCAAGTTCACTCCTTTTTTAAACATTTCAAATCACTCCAGTCTTATTTCCAAATTCCTATGGCAACAACTTGCAAGAGGATTGATGAAGTTTGTTGAAGTAAAAGATAGAATCATCAATTTATGTTGATAATTTATATCTTTTTTGCTGCTTCAATTTATTTCTGATATTCAGGTTACAAATTTTTGATTCTGAGTCAGAATCACTGGAGGGAACAAATTATTTAAACACTTACATAATTCCATGCAAATTGAACCATGAAATCACTTAGCTTAATTTGTTAAAATAGTTGTCCTAAGCATTTACATTTTTTTCTTGATTTTTGAAATTATTTTTATTTATTTTTTTTTGTGGATTATTTGGCTGATTAACTAAGATTGAGAGGAAAAAAATGCATAAAAACTTGAATCTGTTTTTTTTTTTTTTTACCTTCAAAATGTTTATTTTCTGAAATTGCAAAATTTCAAAGCTGGTTCATCCAAGAATGTGAATCAAAAGGTCAGAAACACATCTTCTAACAGACCTTCCTTATATATAAATTTTGTTTTGTCAGAATAAAATGATAGATTGCTTGAGAATTTCCTTTCACTCATTTATATACATATTATCTTGTTCTTTCCATGTGTGTGTGTGTATATATATATATATAGCCATACATATGATACTGACTGGTACCTCAGATTTGTATTTACAAAGATCACTACAGATCATTCTGATCATGAAAGCCTTTGTACTTGCTTTCCTATTCATAATAGACACATTATAATATTTGGATACTCTTGCTTTTGTCTTTCATGTGTGTTACAATGTAACACTGTAACAACAGATTCTGGCTAATGGTGAAGCTGGTCAGGATGGCAATAAATTCACTCAATGTTTTATTTTGATTTTGTTGGAGATATTGAGTTAATTACCAATTCTTTGTAAATAAAAAAGAATGTAAAAGTAAAATGTAACAGGTGACAAAACAAAATGATAATGATTGCAGTTTGAAAATGACATAGCATTTATTTTGTTTCTATTTCTGTTATTTAAGCAAGGTAAATTTTACTTTCAAAAGAATCATGAGAAATGAAATTTAACCTTATACCTCTATGTATTTATTTGCATCTTTCTTGCTATTTGGTCTGTCTTAATTTCACAGTTAAATCTTGACAAATACATTTGGCTCATAAGTCAAGGTGAGAGAAAAATGAAAAGTATTTTTCCACTGAACAGCATCAGCATAAGAGGAACAAAATGTTGGTCTTGTAGAAATTGAACTCATAATGAAGACCTCAAATATTCCTTCCTTTGAAGACTGACTAAATTTTGCTTATGATCATACACATTGAAACACTGGTTCTTATCTGATCGTCAAAGTTAAGCAATGTCAGTACCTCAATGGGGGATCACTCAGGAATAACAGGTACTATAAACTAGGACATATGGGTGGTGTAATGGATAATGGCTTAGAATGAGAACTCAGAGAATTTTGAATTCCAGTCAGGTTCATTATAATCCCTTATGTGCAAATACCCTTCGAAAAGGTATGAATCCACCTCTTCTCCTCCTATCTATGGGCTAAATAGTAAGAATTGTATCAGAAAATTATTATCCCCCACCAATTTTTACAATCCAGAAATATGTTTCAGCTTTAAGTAACCTTAAAACTGTTGATAAACTGTAAAAATTAAATGTAGGACTTAATTTTGAGCAGCCCTGCCTATTTACATTTATTCAATGCTTGTGTTTCTCTTAATCTTACACATTCAGCATCACTAATTACTGTTTTTATGTTGTTATGAATAACATGCAGAGTAACCAAGATAAAACAACTTTCTGATCTATTTTTGAACTTGAATCTTTATGTTGGAATGTTTGTTTAAATCTAGGAACAGAGAGATATTCATGCCAAAAGCAAAAAAAAATCTGACAGAACTGGACAAAAATATTTGAATGGTTAATGATTATCAAGCAGAAGGCAGCCATGATACCCAAAACTGTTATGTAAAAATAGGAAGTAACAAACGGAATGTCTTCCTTCTGATTTGAGTGCATCCAAATTATTTATACCAATAAAATCATGGAGTCCTCTTTTGATGAATATAAACATGCATTTGTATTTGATACATTCTTGTTTGCAGTCACCAATACATAAATACAGTAAATATGACATTTCTTCAAAGACATGTTGGCTTTCTGGTTCAAAGCCATGGTAAGCAATTTCAATTCACAGGCTATTGTAATGAATTTGCTTTTTACTTGGTGTGCTAATATCACCTTCTAGTGAGCAAGAGAGAGTTTAGTAAATATCTCTTGTTATAAAAACTCTTCCTATCTATAGATGCATTAATATATTGCAACTTCTTTCATGTAACTGATGCTTTAAAATTTCCATTGACACCATTATCATAAATTACCTTCATACTTATATATATATTAATGATTTTGTTTAAATGAAAAAACTCTCCATTTATACTTTTCAATAAAAGTGAAGCCCAATAGCAGATATTCAACAAGCATAGAATAGATTTGCCACAACCAGTATTTAAACATCACCAATTTTGTAGCTTTTCTTCAACCTATATATATTGCAAAATTTATGACTTAAAACTAATAACTGAGAAAAAAAGGATGGAATATTTCTTTAAAGTTTTTGAAAATGAACAATAACAGTGTTTTTTTCAACAACAACAACCTTCATGAAAGCGTCTATTAACAACAACCTTCATGGACGCTTTCATGAAGGTTGTTGTTAATAGCCAGTCCTCTGTTGTACATGAAATCAGTGCTGGCTCTCCCCTCAGTTCTGTTCATTTTCTGCTTGCTATCAACAATCTCTCAGATCATTAGTAAATATATATGCAGGTGATACCACAAATTTATGGGTGTATCTCCAGATATCATGATGACCCTGCCTGGCAGCTGATTTCTCTTCTGACCTAAACTATCACTGATCAATAAGGAAAACTCATTGATATCAGTCAATGCATCCAAAACTAAACTTGTAACATTTCATCAACACTGAGCAGACCTTAAACCTTCACCAATTCCGAGGAGTGGTCATAACCTCAAAAAGGCTACTGGGTCCAAAACTCACTCCCAACCTCAAATGGTATGTGTATATTTATGTCATGGCAAAAGATGCTGGAAAAATGTTCAATTCATTGTATCAATACAAAAAATACCTAACTTCTAACTTTACAAGAATCAGATCAGACCAAGAATGGAGTATTGCTATCATACCTGGTCTGGTACAGTGCAGTTCTCACTGTCCAGCCTAAAAAGAGTTCCACACTGCTCATGCTGTCTTGTAGGTGATAAATTATTCTCTACTGCACAACCCTCTTCTCTCACAGATGAAAGGTTACCAGCCTCTCACTAATGTATCACTATTGATATGGCAGATGTTCAGATGAGTTACATTCCTCAGTTCCACCAGCACAGACCCTCATAGCTTAGACCCGCTGTGCCATGTTCATCATCCCTATTCCCTTCCCTTTATGGTCCACTCAAACAGCTTCCCCCCCCCACAAAACTGTTACTTTGTAGAACAAATTTCCAAGAGAATGCTTCCTTGAAAACAACAATCTTTGTCTCTTTAAGTCCAGAGATAACTGATATCTATCCTACTCATTCCCATAATACTCTTACTGCCTCCTTCTTTATAACAATCTCACCCAGGAATCCTCTACCTTGAGTGGCTATTGAGTCATATAATATGTGAGCTGACAATAAAAAAAAAACTAGTTTGATGAGGCTGTGGCCTTATATTCCACAGAGACACTAGGGTAAAGGAGGATGGTGATTCTTGTACAAGAATAAACTGGCTACAAATTATATTATGGTTATCTACTACCAATGCTCTTAGTTATGGAATATTTTTATGTAGAGTACCTAAGTTAATTATTTGTAAGCTAATTATAAGTTCTACTCTTACTGAGTTTTCCATGAAAAGGACCTTGTGCCAGATGCTTTCAATTAAAGTCCCTAGAAAAATAAACTTCAGTTTCTTATTTCCTACTGCTAGTTAATAGTATTAGTTTAGTCAGTTATCAATCACAACTGCCCAGACTGTATCATCAAGAACTTAGCTATCACACCTCCAACAGCTGTTGCTTATTTGGAGAAAAGGTGTGTGGGCAGGATGGACAGAGCTAAAGTATGGGACAAGGAAGAGATGGAAGCTAGGATAAGGTGAGGAATTTGGCCAGCACTGCCAAACCTGGCAGACACCCTCATCTCCCTAATGAAAACAGGTATCACCAACACTTGTCAATTGTTTCTCATTGAAATACTACTCAGTAGATAATTCTATAGCAGAGACTTGTGGGAGGTTCAGAGTTGAAGGATAAAGGCTGGGGAGTGATAGAAGCAAGGCATAGGGGGCAAGGTTTTTTTTTATTTTCCTTTCACCCAATCTCAACATCAAGTGAAAGCTTTCATTTCTGTGATTTTGTTTATTCTTCAAATTGGTGTGGAAATGAGTTCAAACAGAAAAATATCCATTCCTTAATTTTTTCTCTCTCCCTTTCTTTCTTTCTTTCTTGAGTAAAATTTAATTTTCCTACTTATTCTTACCTTTCTGAATCCAACCTTTTCAACCAGGATCCTGGTTAATAGGACCAGGTCACCCTAGCCTCCACCCCTCATATTTGGAGCACTTTGACCTATCAAGATATATCCTTTATTTTAATTCTATGTTCTGTTTCTTCTTGAAAGAAATGTTTGTTAATTTTACTTTAGCTAGCCTGTGTGTGTGTGTGTGTGTGTGTGTGTGTGTATGTTGAATGCTTGTTCTGGAATAGATGGAGAAGAATTTTTTCTAAAGATCCTAAGATAAAAGGGTAATTGAAAGTAGGTCTGAAAAAGAAGAAAATAAAATAAATACTTGTCTTCCTCTGTTTTTTTTTGGGGGGGGGGGTGACAGGGAGATTTTTAGATGAGGCTCTGTAGAATTGGGATTTGGGTGATACCTAGGTATTCTTTACATTTTTGTGTTGGGTGGCAAGATATTTGTAAGAAAGGTATATTTTTATGTTGTGGAATTGGAGATAGTGTCCTCAGGGAATGGATTTGTAGCTGTGAATTGGGTTAACATTTTGGAAGTTTATGAATGGTTTCAATTCCAGAATTATTGGGAGTAGGAGCATCTTAAGGAGGGGGTGGGAAGAAATGGAAAGGATTGTGTGTAGCTTGAAAGGTGGGTGAAAGTTGAAGCATTGACATTTGTATGAAAAGAAAAATTGTGTGTGTGTGTGTGTGTGTGTGTGTGTGTGTGTGTATATATATATATATATATATATATATATATATATATATATATATATATATATATAATGTGTGTGTGTATGCCAATGATATCTATACATGCATTTGTACAATAGTCACATACCAAGCAAGACATATATGATTGTACCATTGTAAGTGTTTATCAATCTGCATGTATAATCTCATTTTTATAAATACAAGCATTCTTTGACATACTTCTCAAAATTACTATTCTAATATTTCATCAATGAATTATTGATTTTGGGAAGTGGGTTGAACCAAGAACTTTTTCAGGGCTTCCTCATATTTTACATGCCAATCTTCACATACAAACAATTACTAAACATTTATGTCCTTGTGCCAGACTTGAATGTATTATATAAATGATGTATTTACCTAAATACACACGGGTGTTTGTGTTCATTCATATATACCAATATAAATAAACACACACACATGCAACATCATATATGTTGACTATAGCTGCAGATGGTATTATGACATATTATTACCACCCAAGTAGAAAGCATCTTGTTGAATTGTTAATTTGTTAGTTTTTAGAAAGTAGGATCTCCACTAGTTCAGCAAATAGCACCTTTAGTCTGTCAGGTCCATTTCCTCTCTTCAAAGTAATCTCACTCTACTCTGTGGGTATCCTACAGCAAAAACTGATCACCTGAAAATTTTTGTTGGGGGTGGTGCCATTGAATGCTAAGAAATATATAATGGCATAGAATTCTGCCTATTCTCCTTTTTCTCTTCAACTTTGTGGGCCAATCATCTTAGAATTACTGACTTTTCTGACTTGCTTACAAAGAACATCTGTTGATTGTGGTGTTAGGGATTTGGCTAAGTCAGGTTTAGTGTCAAGGGACAACCACTTACATCTTCCCATCATGAACTAATAAGTATACATTGTGGGAACACTTTGCTGTGGAACAGTGGTGAACAAACAAGTCATAATGATCCTCACTACTGGACAGACTTTGTTCCTCACTTGGTGTAAAGTTTGCTAAATATCAATTACATTGCTATAAAGTAATGATGAGCAAGCTATTTTGTAGATTGTTACTACTTTAGTGAGTTTAATTATCACTAGTTGTGACCTTGTATCAGAAGCTGAGTAAGTCTAAAGAAAGTTAAGCCTGTGAACAGCCTATCACTCAAATTCTTTGGCAAAAGCTATCAGATATGAGCTTTGAAGCAAGTATCTATTATCCATTTTTTCTGCATAATCTATCTGACCTGTAGCTAAGACAATCAGAAGTCTTCCTTGACTTATGTCATGTAGACAAAAAGTTTTCAAGTATAAGTCTACAAACAGCTGCAGTAGCCTTAGCCAAATGTTTTTAAAGTGTTATGCAGAAATTGTTTTCTGGTGAACTATGTATATATTGGATTTTTGGTTGACTGCTTGCCCATAACTTCACTTTTTTATTTGGACCTTGAAGGTGCTGTCTAACTTTGATGGTCTAATGTGTGTGGTAAAATGATAGAAAACAAAATGTAACCTCAATCATTATCATTTTCAGAAAAACAAATAGAAGGCATGTTTAATAGTTTTGCCACGTTAGCATTTAAAAAGTTCTTTTTACTCCAGTACAGATATTGTCTCATTTGTGTAGGTAAATGATTATGGATCAATTGCTGAAAGTTCAAGCAAGTAAATATCTGATCAAAGGTACAAATGTCACTATATACATATATAAATTTTATATATATATATATATATATATATATATATATATATATATATATATATATATATATAATTTAAATTTGACAAATACACACCTGATTACCAATTGAGTCTGTTGAAGCCAAGAAAGAAAATGATTTCAGCAATGAATTTGGTATTTCATGATAGCATCCCTTGTCAAATATAGAATTGTAGTTTACTATTTACCGGGGTTGAACAAAATAATTGGAACAGGTGCAAATTCCAATCCTATATTTCAAAGACCTATTATATTAAGAACTTTAACTAAAACTTTGTAATTGCAGGTTATATCTATTGTAAATACGTTTATTTATCTAATTTACTGTCTTTGTCTTATTTATTTTTAGAATTTAGTAAAATTTAAGCTAAATGTGTGACCTCTCCGAGTTTGAAAAAGGGCAAATTGATGGAGCTCGCATAGCATAGCCTCAATCACTAAGGTTGCTGAACTGTTTGGTTTTTCAAGAGCTACCATATCAAGAACTATGACGCAATTCGAGAAACAGGGCAAAACCTCTAGCAACCGTAGCAATTCGGGATGGACTTGCAAAGTTACTGATAGGAACCGACGTGCATTGAAATGCAATGTGGCAAAGTCCAGCTGAGTTGAATAATCATCTGAATAGTCCAGTATCTACTAAAACTGTTCATCGTGAGCTCCAGAAGGCTGGATATCATGGAAGAGCTGCCATGAGGAAATCTCTTCTCTCCACTCGCAACATTCAGAAGATTTTGAAGTGGTGCAGAGATCACAATACCTAGTCTGCAGACCAATGGAAGCAAGTCATATTCTCAGATGAGTCCAGTTTTTCTCTTTTCCCAACTTCAGGGTCAGTTTATGTATGGAGGCAGCCCAAAGAAACTTACAACCCTGACTGCCTTCTTCCAACAGTGAATCATGGAGGTGGATCAGTGATAGTTTCGGCCGCCATATCATGGAAATGTCTCAGTCCAATAGTTGCCCTGCATGGTAGAATCAACAGCAAAGATTACCTGAACATTTTGAGAGATCATGTTCATCCAATGGCCCAGACTTTATTCCCTGATGGGGACTGCATCTTCCGAGATGATAATGCTCCAATACATACCACTCGAGTGGTTAAGAATTGGTATGAAGAACATGAAAGTGAGCTAGAACACATGGAGTGGCCTCCCCAATCTCCAAATATCAATATTATTGAACATTTGTGGTGCATTTTGGAGTGACAAGTTAGGAGCCGCTATCCTCCACTATCATGTCTTAAAGAGCTGGAGCAGGTATTAATGGAAGAATGGCTGAAAATTCCTCTGGATGAAGTCAGGAAGCTGTATGATTCCATTCCTAGACGTATTAAAGCTATAGGAGGACAAACTCCATATTAAATAAATTTTCTTTGAATTTAACAAGTGTTTCAATTATTTTGTCCAACCCCTGTATTTTTAGTGTAATAGTTGGAAGTTATGAATGATATTTCTCAGGGAATTTCCATGTCAACTTGTGTGCCAGTTTCTATTTAAATTAGAATGCGTACACACTAGAAATCTGTATTTAAAAGTTTGTCATCTTTGAATAGGCTGAAGTATAAATCCTCTACTTTTGAAACTCAGCAAAAGACTCAGAAATGGAATGAGACACAATATTGTAGATTTAAACAGGCTTCACAAAATTTTGAACACTGAAAATTTAAAAAGGAAGACAGAAAACAAAGTTACTGAAAAATGCAAAAATATCACATAGATTGTAACCTTTTTCTCACAGACACAATGTTGCAAACTTGTTGCTACTCTATCACAAAATCCATGTAAAATTTTCAGATTAACTCTGTTCTTTAGTTCAGACCTTTACTGCTTGGATATACCATGGAGTTGAATCACTCTCATTGCCTCCATATTCTTATGTAAGTAGAAAGAACAAATTTATGTAGAGGTACTTCCCTGAGCCCTTCAATCGTGACCTCTTTAATATTATAATCTTTGCTTCCTACTATCTTCTTTTCCATTCATATCACCCACCTCATTCATCATTACCATTTTGATTCAAGCATTTTACCTTGAGTGGCTCTTGAGCATTGTGTTTGGTGAAATTTATTTTTAAAATTCTGTCTTCTTTTATTCTGTTTTTCTTTTCTGTTATTTTTTTCTCTTAGCATTTATTTTTTTGCTGGCTAAAAATGAAATAAATAACACTTTATGATATTAAAAACTCATTTTGTTTATGAGTATATTAATTTCATTACTTGATCTTTTTATATCTTCTATACTAGAAGATATGAAAAGTAAAACTAGCTCACAAAAATCGCCTGAATACCCCAAAACATAGGTGTATGAATTATCTAGTTTCATTTCAAACCTAGACATATCAAAATATTAATAATTTTTCTCCCTTAAGACTATGCATTCCTCAAACTGATATGACCTTTAATTGTCTTCCATATCATACAATTGAGTAAAGAATTTAGAATTCCTATCCACTGATCAAAGTATTTGATTGAAAAATTCAAGCAAACAAGTTTCATATTTACAATTTTTTCTAACTTTGAAAAATGAATTTTACACTCTGAAATGTTTCTTATATAAACTGAACTATTTTTCAGAAAATATCAGTGGAAATTCTGATAACTGTAAAAATACTTTCAGTATAACTGAGGTTAAATTTATTGCTGCCAAAGATGTTGACTGGATGAGCTAGGTTCAGAATTTGGACAACTGGATAAAGATTCTTTAAGAGGTTTAGATTATTTTTCTCCCAAATTTTAAAAATATTTAATAATGATTCATTGTTTTCACTGAATCTTTATTTAGGTTTTAACTTGTTTTGTGAATTATACATGTTGTTTCAAATATATTTCTGAATTTGTGAGTTTTTGAGGGTAAACGAGAATAACAATTCCATAACCACAGATATTTGATGTTGATCACCAAGAAGAGATTTCTCTGATAAATGCCAAACTGAAATATCAGAGCGAATTAATGACTGCACAAATACATTTTTTGTTGAACAATCTTGTTCTTTTTTTTTCTATCACATTTGATCTTGAAGAAAAAATATCAGAAGTGACTTCTGAGAACAGCAAGACACAAGATGTATGAGATATTAGCAAATTGAAGACCATGTGGATTCAGGTGATTGTGAAGTAGCAAATTCTTTTTTTTGCAATCAGCTTCTTTTTCATGTCTGTAAAAACAGGAATATAAATCACATCATAAAGCTACAGAGACGTATCACATTACTTCTACGCTAGTTGATGGTTCATGGGTCATATACTACCAAACAGTATTTGGCATTATATGACCCCTGTAGATGTTAACAGGCCTGACAATTACATTTTTGATTACTGAACCAAATGAGAATGCATCCTATTATTTTCACCTAGCAGGTGTAGGTTGGATTGGAGCTTTTGTTTTTGTTTTTTCTTTTTTTGTTATTCCAAACACATTTTATTACTTTCTCTTGCTTGTTGTCTTTCTTTCTTCTCCCCTCTGCTTCATTTTTTAAATTTTTTTTTTTATTTGTCTTCTACCTCACCTACCACACCCACACTTTTTAATCAGTTGTTATTAATTCCAGCTGAAATAAAGATGCGGTTGAAATTATGCAAATGAAGCAGTGACCCAAGTTACTTGGTGTTATTGGCATGTATGTTGCTCATTGGAGGACATTTAGTGCTGATTTTAACTGCTGCTAACTAAGCACATGCTGCAAGAAGAATTTTGCTTTTTTATTGCTTCTTTTTTTTTCCTTTTGGATTTCCTCTCTGTCGGTAAGTAACTAAATATAAGTAGAGATATACACATCTCACATATGTTAAAACATATAGACATACAATTATTCGAGACATGCTTCTATATAACTCTATATGTCTTTAAAAGTTCATATTTGATTTAGTGTGTACAATTACAATATTTTATGAATAAAGCAATATACATGTTTGTGTGTATGTATGTATGTATATATATATATATATATATATATATATATATATATATATATATATATATATATATATATAGTGACATCTGTACCTTTCATAAATAAAAAAAAATACTGAAAAATTTGATTTAGTGTGTACAATTACAATATTTTATGAATAAAGCAATATACATGTTTGTGTGTATATATATATATATATATATATATATATATATATATATATATATATATATATATATAGTGACATTTGTACCTTTCATAAATAAAAAAAAATACTGAAAAATTAAAAATTTAATTTATCTAATACACTTGGTTGTGTATCAATATTTTTTTGGTTTTGTTATTTCAGTTAGGTTCCTTGATTAGTTTTGGTCCACATGGCCATCACCAGGAGAAAAAAAATTTTGCTTGTTAATAGCAATGAACTAGAGGAATGAATGACTTTCTGAAGAAAATGAACTTTATCTGTAGTTTTCATTTGTTTTTTTTTATCCTTAATTTTGGTCAGTCCTTGTGTTGGTCAAAAGGCTTCTTTTAAGTTGCTTTTAAGATAAAAGCCTGTGGAGAATCAGAATTCCCTTCGTCATTTTGACAGTATTATTGGTTGCTAGGAAGGGATGTGCGTGTGTTAAGTGTATGTTATCATTTGTTCTTTGGGAGTGTGTACGATGTGTGTAAGTGTATATATTAGTAAGTATATACATATATATATATATATATATATATATATATATATATACACACAATTAGTATCATTATGTATGGGAGTATAAAACAATTGTGTATGCCTGGCACATGTGTAAATGTATGCAATAGTCTAGTATATGGATAAATGCATGTGCATATATATATATATATATATATATATATATATATCAGATCATCCCATAAGTTCTGTCTGAATTTTGAATAAAGAAAACAAGTGACCAAATGTTACATTTAATTACAGATTCAATCAACAATGTATTTTCCCTGATTATCTATGATTCCTTCCATCTATTAACAAGGTTATTAATTCCATTACTGTAAAATTCTTTTGGCTTTGATTCGAAGAACTCACAAATGTCAGTTTTAACCTCTTCCTGTGTTACAAAAGCTGTTTCTTCCAAATGATTCTGTAAGCTACGAAACAAATGGTAGTCTGAAGGAGCAAGGTCGGGAGAATAAGGTGGATGAGGAATTTTCTCCCAACCAAGTTCTTCGATCTTTTGTGATGTGATTCTTGCTGTGTGCGGTCGTGCATTGTCCTGATGAAACATCACCCATTTTCGATTCACTAGAGCAGGTCTTTTTTTCCTCAAAGCTTAGTTCAAACGCTCTAATTGCTGACAGTATATTTGAGCATTAATTGTTGCATTAGGTGGTAAGAATTCAAAGTGGATTATTCCTTGGCAATCCCACCAGATTGAAAGAAGAACCTTTTGCCCATGAAGTTCCCTTCTTGGCTGTGGCTGGGGTCCTTTCTCTTTACCAAGCCACTATCTATGACGCTTAACATTTCGATAAAAGATCCATTTTTCGTCGCCAGTCACAAGTCTATCCAAAAAAGGTGAAACAAGTTGGCGAGAATGGAGAGAAGAGCAGATGTCAACTCGGGACTTGAGGTTGTTTTCAGACAATTCATGAGGCACCCATTTTCCAAGTTTAGGAACTTTTCCAAGTTGTTGAAGATGACGATGAACAGTTGTATGGTTTGAACTGAGAACCACTGCCAATTCCTCAACTGATAAAGCAGGATTTTCTTCAAGGGCTGCTTCAAGAAGCTTTTCATCAAGCTCAACTGGACGTTCGGTTCGATCTTCATCTTCAAGGGTGAAATCTCCACCTCTGAATTTTGCAAACCATTTTCTGTAAGTTCATACATTCCTCTCCATAAACTGAGTGAATGTTTCTAGCCACTTCGGCTGCTGAGTTTCCTTTCTTGAACTCATAAAGTATTATGTGCCTCAAATGATTCTTGGGTACTTCCATGTTAGCAGGGTTTTAATCAAACAAAATTTAATTTTATTGTTCTCTGAAATAAAATTTGATCAGTTTAAATGCATCTAAACATAAAAATAATGTTCAACTCCATTAGACATTATAAAATACTCTTTAAATTTTGTTCATTTTAACAAAAAGTTAAAATTCGGATAGAACTTATGGGATGACCTAATATATATATATATATATATACGCGCATGTGCACACATCAAATAGAGTATAAAAACAATTTAAAAAGTGCTTATCTCTTGTTATATATATGTATGTGTGCATATTTGAAAATTAACTTCTTGCATACTTAAACTGATATATATATATATATATATATATATATATATATATATATATATATATATATTATATATACATCATACATGTTTAAAATAAACTATAATTGTATTTATCTATATTTGAAAGAGCTGACAAATTATACTTAATTTTAAGCATTTTCTGTTTCATTACTTCTTATATACAGGACTTGTTTTGTAATAAGTTTCCATATTTTTATATGAAAGTGTATGCTTAAATGAAAAAAATGTTTATAACTATTAATGTTCTTACTGTACAAGCTGAAGAGACATCTAATGTAAGAAACATTTAAATAGTTATTTATGCTAATACTTCTTTACTTATTATAAATTCATTATAATTATTAATCACTAGCAGCATGGCCCGCGTTGCCCGTGCTTGATTCAAAAATCGTACGACTCATACAGCAATCGCTATCACTTGACTTAAAATATTTTTGCCCTTCCTTGCCTTTAAATGAGTGCCCTTTGCCATGCTGATGTTGCTACATGCCTTACTTCCTGCCTCACACTGCAAATTTTTTCTAAGCTCTATACTAAACATTAAATCCGTTACGAAAAAAGAACTAAACAAAATGAACACAAAACAATCAGCTTTAAAAAAGGACTCGTAACTGGAAAAAACGAATGAAAAAAGAATGTTAACAACAAATACATTTTCCCACCCAACCCAGTTCTGCGGAATCAGAATCAACGTTGAGTTGAAGCAAGTGAATGAGCCAATTGGAGTAAAGTGTCATGCAGATTTAAATTTTTCCCACTTGTGACGAATGCAGCTATCGATTTTTTTTTGCATGCTAGCATGCTAGTTAATATTCGTGTCAGTCAGCTGTTGGCTTTCATGCTGGCCAATAGAATCTTCCTGCCTGTTCGTGGCAGCCAGCTATAGGCTCTCACTCAGGCCAGTAGAAAATGGCCGCAAACTACATGAAGACTTCCATAGAAGCATGAAAAAATTGATTATTTCCACTATCGATGGGAGTTAGGAAATGCAAAGTCAGTCTTGGCCTTATTACTAACTTGGAGCATGTGCATGTAAATTTTGGTGCAAATCCGTTGAAAATTGCGGCCGTGCATTCGTTACACACACACACACATCCTGCCTTTTATAGAAAGAGATAATCATTATTATATTTATGTATACATATACCATTATTACTTATTATTTCCTTATACTGATTTACTTCTTATACAGCAGGCTTACAGCCATATCACACTGGTTCTCATCAGATCACCAAAGTTAAGCAATGTCAGTAACTAGATAAGTGGCCACTTAAGGTAAAGTGCTATAAAGCTTGGATATGCATGTGGTGTAATGGATAACGGCTCGGAATGAGAAATTGAAGAACCAAGTTCAAATTCCAGTTGGATTCGTAATATTCACTTACATGCAAATACCCTTGGGAAAGGCCTGAATTTACTTCTTTTCCACTCTACGATGGGTTAAATAGTAGGGCTTGTATCAGAAAATTCTTATCTCCCAAAAATCCGTACAATCCCAAAACATGTCCCAGCTTTAAATAACCTATAAAAAGTTGATAAGCCATAAAAAAAAAAATTGATCAAATCTTACACAGCATTTCATTGTTTTGAAATAAGCTTTCAAAGTTAATTCTGTGTTTTTGGCATATACATAAATGAAAGAAAAAAATATTTATAATGATTAAAAAACAAATCTTGTCTTCAATAAAAAATTGCTGCCAATATATATATATATATATATATATATATATATATATATATATATATATATATAGTCTGTTTGTAGTCTGTGTATAGAATATTTCTTTTATATTATTCTTTTATGTATGTATGTTTATACCCATGTTTTTCTTCATGTACTAAATTTCAAGATTTTATATTTTTGCCCAGACCTATCACTATATGATTTTGAATAGGTGGGGGCAGCCTTTAAATAAGTGGTGCCACAAGTAAGAATTTGCTCACTAAAATTAGTTTACACTCTTTTCAGGGGTGGGGGCAATAATTATTTAGGTGGATGGCAGCCCCTACTTTGACAATGGGCCTTTTCTTGTCTATTTTCATATATATCTGTAGATTTTTCTTTTCCTTTCTCGTGTCTGGCACTAAACCAAAACAATGATGCAGTAATGACTGGACATTGCCTTTTTCCTCTTAACATGGTCAGACTTTGAAAAAAAAAAGAAATTAACACAAAGTTGCACTAGTGCATCATCTACTGAAGACTGAACTTATGAAAGTTTTTAACTAGTCTAAGAAACTGGTTTACTATTGCACTATGCTAATCTCCTCAACATTATTCAATGTTGTAGATTGTTACAGTTCTATGCTGCCTTATTCATGACTTTGATAAAACAAGGGGCAAAGTAGTATCCTTCCCTTTTCCATATAACCTTCTGTAGTAGACTGGCCATCTCTCTCACTATATGCCATCAGCTTTCTAAAGAGGGCAATCATAACCCTCTTCAACTTCCTGTCTTTTGTTACTCTAAGAAATCCTTGCTTCACTATCACCCCCTCTTTGCAATACTTAATTTATGATACATTTAGTCAAACTCAAATAGGTTACTCACTGCTTTTTCTTGCTTCTTTTGCCTTCAGTAAGCCTTGTCGGTGTTAAATTTTCCAAAACTTCTTTCCTCATAATATGTCCCAAAAATTTTAGTTGTCTTTTTCTAATAGTTAACAGTATTTTCTTTATCTGTCTATATCTCTAAGATGAGGTATTATGATTATTTACATTATTCAGACTGTTATCCTCATCCTCATCTTCATTGGCATATTTACAACATCTCGACCATTGTATGCTCCAGCCTTCTTCAGATGATTGGAATTTCAAATCAAACCCTTTATTTTGTCCATCAGGGTAGATTGTTCTCATTCCAACGTCTTTATCCACTGGATAAAGATGTTGGTTAGATCCAGTGACTAGACCCAAAGGTTGTGAGTTCAATACTAAGCTACAGCAATGGTGAACCAAAATACATGGAGAAATAAACTTGGAGGGAAATAACTGGGTCATCCGGAAGAGGCATGGCATGTGGAATGTGAACAATCTACCCCAGTGGATGAAATAAAGGGTTCAGTTTGAAATTCCAATCCTATGAAGAAGCCGGAGCATACAACGGCCGAAACAGTGTGAATATGGCAATGAAGATGAGGATAACAATCCGAATAATGTAAATAGTATTTTCGTTGTAGTTCCTATTCTCCTTAAAACTTGCTAATTTCTCACATGTTCAGTCCACAGTTTTCATAGCATTTGTCAATCAAACCACATTTTTGTTATTTTAAGTATTTTATTCATCTATGAGGAAATTGTCCAGCATTCACTAGATATTATATTTCCTTCCACTACTCTCTTTCTCTCTTGTTTCTAAGTATATTTTCCAATCCTGTAATGCCTGTTCAGTTTAAAAAAGGCAACTTTTGCTATTCTTATGAGTCTTCAGATTTCAGTGTCACATCTTCCATGCTATCCAGATAGTTAAATTTCCACACCTGCTTGGTTCTAGCCTCCCTAATTAATAACTCATACCTTCGTGCTGTTCCTTTTCCTGACAATCATTCATTCTATTTGTCTTACAGTTAGTCTTTGTTAGTCCAATTTGTCTTACAGTTAGTCCTGGCTTTCATTGACTACATCATTTAATAGTTCTTTCAGTCTGAATCTACCATCATCACACTATTATCTGTGTAGCATATGTTGTTAAGATTACATCTGTTGATAATAATGTCTTCTAGTTCTCTTAGATGCAGGTTAAATAAATCTGACGAGAAAGCATGTCTTTGTTGTACTGTTGTTATTTTGGTGTATTCACTTAACTACTTCTCTCTCTACATACAAGCTGTTTGTTTCCAGTAAAAGTTATGGATTATTTTAGTCTCTTTTCCATATAAATCAAGTTGTCTTAATATCTAAAGGAGGTCTTTGTGTTGTACTTTATTGAATGCTTTGTGCAATCTATGAAACATAGGTATAGATCTTTCTGCACTTCTAATGCTTTCTCTGATAGCATTTCTTGTTCCCATGTCTTGAACAAAGCCACACTGTTCTTGTCCTATTTCCAGTCTAGTTCTTTTATGAGCTCTAGAAGGTGATTCATACATGTATGTGTGTTGGAAAGAGTATGCACATAAGGCGGTGTACAGGTGTGTGTCTTTTCTTCTTTGTGACATCATTCTTCAGGATACTGGTGATCATGGTACTCTGCTACTTCCTGTCTTTTGTGAATCTGAGTAACTTCTACCCCTCTTTACCATTCTTCTTTGTCCCTGTTCTGCCATCCATTTACACATTCACATTAAATTTGTTACTTGCTGTTTCTCTTTTCCTCACATACTTTCATTACACCCTGTGAGTGTTAAATTTTCCAAGCCATTTTCTTCATTATGCATTCCAGAAATTTCAACTATCTCTTTCTGATTGTAAGTAGAAGTTTCTGTGGATTTTTTTTTATTTTCCTTAAAATCTGCTTTATTACTCACATTTTTAGACCATGATATTCTTAGCATTGCTTGGTAGAACCACCTCTCTATCTCTTCAGGTTTTTTCTTCATCTGTAAGCATACACTGCTATAAAGGAAAATAAATATTGCATATCTGTTTAACACTTTTTCTTATCTCTTGATACTTTGCTTAGTCTCTGAAAAACATTTTCCATTATTTCTATGTATTCAGACTACTGATTTATATTTTTCATTGTATGTTACAACACTATCCAGATAATTAAATTTCTGCATCTGCTTGATTTTAGCACCCCCCCCCAAATAGCTCAGACCTGATTGTGTATTCTATCTACTTAGATATAAGTCCTTTCTTCTAGCTTTCCTTTACTCTCTTGTCTAAGAATTCTTTCAGTTTCCTAATTCTACTATCAACCAAGTTTCATCTGCATATGTTATTAATAAATTCTGGTAGGTCTTTGCATTCTCTTGAGATCATTTTACTGTATAGGATACATAAATCTGAGGAGTAAGACTCATCCTTGCCTTACTTGTCTTTCTATTTTTATGCATTTACTGATCTCACTCTCTGTCTACATGCAGGCTGTTTGTTCCCATTAGAGGTTATAGATTACTCAAATATCTTTGTTAATCTAGCTGTAAACAGAGAGTGAGATCAGTAAATACAGATTTAAAGTGTCAATGTCTAGATTTCAGCGAAAATTTAAATTAGAAACAATAGAAATGTTACATCTAACTCAATGCTGTCTCTCTACCCCCTACACTGCCCCCACTTCGTGAATTTCCTTATTATTGCCCGTCATAAATGTGTAAATTTATTTTCATTTTTTCATTTCAACATTTGGAAATAAATCTGATGATCCACTGTCCTTTAAAAGGGCTGTGGTGAAATAATTTATTATATGGAACCTTAAAGTAATCTGTTTTATTTATTTATTTATTAGCTCTGATTTACATTGAGCTCTCTGGATTCTATCCTCATTGGGTCTACCCATACGGATTACCTAGTTTTTCGTAAACTAAATATATATATATATATACACACATGCACACACATACCAAAAATCATGGGATAGATGCCTATAATAAATCTAGGACTTCCTTTTACTTGACAAAGTGCAGTAACCTGACATGCTATCAATTCTGCAAGTGTGGATGTGCAGCTGGTGTAATGAATAGTGATTTAGAATGAGAAATTAGAAAGCCATGTTCAAATTCCAGTTGGGTTCATTACATTCACTTACAGGCAAATACCCTTGGAAAGGTATGAATCCATCTCTTCCTCCATAGCAATGGGTTAAATAGTAGGTATTGTATCTGGTAAAATCATTGTTATTCTCAAAAAAATATTAATGCAATACTAACTTGTAAAAAAAAAAAAGATAATTATTCTTATAATCCCAAATATTTTTTGGCTTTAAATAAACCATAAAAAAATCAACCAATTCTGCAAGTGATTGGAAGACTGGAAAGATGTTGTGTAATGCCATCTTAACAAATATCCATGGCATGCAAATAGATCTCTCCACCATATTCTATAAATGTTTGGTGACTACATCATTTGTCAGAAGTTTCCAGAAAACTCCTCAAACCAATTCTGGGCAACTTGTGCTCAGTGTTATGGTGCCCTATTCTGGAATAATCATCATTTTTTAATTAAATAGTCCCCATGAATGAGTGAAAATGGTCATGAAACAGTGCAGCTTAGTGGTCACAGGACAACAAAGTCTTTAGGTGGAACGTCAAACCTGACTCATGCTTTGGGAACACACCCAACACCACTACCAGGTTGCACAATATCTTGTTGATAACTAAGATCCATGACGTAACTGAACCTTACCATCAATCTGAAACAACTGGAGCCGTGCTTCATTGGACCATGTCACTCATCAAATTAGGATGTGATTTTTTATAAGTACCTCTTGTCTGATCACAGATATTTGTAGCCAGTCAGTTCTGGTTACAATTATATATACCTATAGTCAACCATCATGTCTTAAGTTATCATGCCTTCCATCAGTGATTCCTAAGACACATGTAGCAGTGTTGATAAGATACTGAGAAATGTTAAATGTCTTTACAGTTTCAGAAATGAAATCCACTTTCTACTTACTCTTATACCCTGTTCAAACACCAATAATTCACATCACCTTACTATGAGCAGCCTAGCCAGTTTACATACTAACTCACCTGATGTCAGAGCACAACTGATATAGATCTGGGCATTTCCATGATGTCAAGATATAGTGATGTTATTTTCTATTATCTTTGCTTACTGATATTTTATGACTTTGGCACAGCGGTGTGTGTGTGTGTGTGTATTAGGTAAATTAATGACAAAGTAGAAACAATTCTGTGGACTAAAGTGATTTTTTTTGCTGATGGAATCACATGTAGGAAGGGAGGGGGGAATATAAGCATACAAATGTTGGTCAGAAATATGCACAGACAGAAAATGTTTGAAACACTGAAATTTTAAACTTAATTTTTTTTTTTTTTATATACATATATAGATAGATAGATAGATAAAAACCATTTATTTATTTACCTTTCTGTCACTTTATTATTTGGCTGAGTTCCTCTCAAAACTAAACTACATTTAAAACATTACCCTAGATATGAATGTTTTATTAAGGTTCTTAATAAACATCCACTTGGCTAATTTGTTGATGATAGTGTGCAGTGTGCCTGGAAAGAGCTAAAAGGTATAACTGTCCCTCTGTCTCCCCACTCTTACGTTATCTGGATAGTACCATGTAGAATGGATTATGTTCTAAGATGAAGGAAATGTATGGGTGCTTAATTTATCAAACATGGTGGTCTTTCTCTTACCACTGTTAGGCAGGCAAGTAAGTAGTTGGGGAGAATAGATGATCTGGTATGTTTGTTTTTTTTTTTTTGTTTTGTGTTTTATTTTTCACTTTATTATTATTTTTTTTTAATGTCCCCTGTTTTTACCATTGTTATTGTTTATATATTGAAGAGCTGTTGGAAAAGGCTTGCAGCTTTAACCTAAAATGAGCTAATGGCTCCTTTATTCTAAACAGACTGTGAGAGAATTTTTCTCCATATTTTAAGATACCATTTCTTCTTATTAAAATTAACTTTTTTTTCTTCTTCTGTATTTCTTCTTCTGATTTTACTTCTTTCTAATCTTTGTCTCTTTCTTTCTATTTCCTTTCTGGTTACTTTAATCATCACCTCATTTTAGGTTCCCCCTTTTCTTCCTTCTTTACATTCAGTTTATTTTCTTACTAGTTTTCCACTCCATTATTTTTTTTTTTTTATTTTTTTTACTATTTCTATTTTCATTCAATTTGTTTGTACTTTTTGTATATTTTTTTTACTTTGTAAGTTTTTTCTTTTCTTTCCTACTTTTTTGCTTTTTCCTTTCGCCTTTCTTTTTCTTCCTCCTCTTTCTTTTTCCTCCTCTTCTCTCCTTTTCTTCTCTCCTCCCTCTCCTCTTTTCTCCTTCTTTTCCCTTCTTTCACCTTTTTTTTCTTCCTATTTCTCAACTAATTTCCTGTTGGTATTCTTTGTCTCTTTTCCTTCCTTTTTCCTTTTAATTTTCTTCCCCTTTTTATGTATGTTTTGCCATTCACTGAAATCCTTTTCATTTTTGCTTGTTTTCTGTTCTGAACTTCAAATTCTGGAAGCAAATCACAACAGGTTTTTCCTCTCATTTCTTTTAAAATTATTCTCAGTTGTTTGTGGTTTCCTTCATTCAGAAGTGACATGAAAACAAAATTGCATAATTGCTAAAGTTTAGATAAATATGAAACATGAAAGGATATTGTAAAATAAATGAAAGTAAATGCTGAAATTATTAAGTGTTGTTTTTAAAATAGTTTGTACTATTTTAAAAACAACACTTGCAAAATCATTTTCTTTTGACATTATTCATTTAAAAACCTATATTTGTCAACACTTTGAAAATAAGCCTATATTATTATGTCAAGTCAAAATTCAGCAATCACTTTTTGGTTTTTCAAGGTGTTTTCATTAAAGAAATATTTATGTATTTTACGCACTTAAAATGAGCTGGATTTGAAAATAGAAAATCATATCAGCATGTTTGAATTTGCTTTTTAATTACTCCGGCAAATAACAAGCAGAACAATAAAAAATTTCTTAGATCTGTTTTCCACAGAATCAACATTTTTCCCCTTGTGAATTTATCTGAAATATCTGACTTTCTGTTCATAGTTTAAGATTTTCAAATTGAGGCCAAAAGTAACTGACCAAAATAAGGTCCAAATAAAAGAGTTTGGTTCCTTTCTGCTGCCTACTAAGAGAAATGTTTTCATCATTTAAGAGCAGAAGTAAATGACTGGTAAAAAGTTTTCTTTCTTAAATCTTGTAGGTTTAGATAAGAGACAGAAATAAGTAGGTCTCCTTTTGTCTTAATCCCGAAAATATTTTTTCTGATTTGTTTTAACTGTGTTTAATTAAAGGTTTTCTCAAATGCTATTGAAACAAAACAGAAACCAGTGAGTCTTTGTATTGATCAGAAATTCAGGATATATTATCTTGCTTCTGTGATCAGGTTCACTTGTTATCAAACTTTTTTCTCATTTGATCTTTAATGAATTTTGTCCTGTTCAAACTTGTTTTTGTTTTTACTAAGTGAAAAACAGATTGATTTGAAATCCTTAACACCAGAAATTGTACATAAAGGTCATTGTAATATATATGGTGTATCTGGACAGTGATTTTCTATTTATGGTTGAAGACCAACAAAAGTTCTTTAAGATCATTTTTATTATTCTACAGTTCAAACAATTGCATTGTTCTTATTTCTGGAGAGAATTTGAACATAAATTATTTGATATCTTCTTAGAGCTTTTGGCTTCCTTAAGTCATTATCAAAGAGGGTATTTTGTGGGTTGATAGGGTTGAGTTTATAGTTAACATTATTTCTTTGGTGGTTTTCATGACATAACATGTTGGTGAGTGTCATGTCAGGTTTTCAAATATTAGAAGCACTATATAAAACAAACAACCCAATATCAATAAAATTTCATTTGATATAAGAACAAATATACTAAAATATATTATACAATTATAAAAAAAGTTGACACAATACTACAAACTAACATTTGAAGACACAATACTTGAAAAAAACTAATATGATACCCACTGACATATAAAGACACAACCCTCCCAAGTAAATTTGTGTGGAATTGTGTTTGACATTATATAATGATAGGAATGAGCACAAATACCCCTCTTAAATGTAACATTTCTGTTTTATATTTATGCATATATATATATATAATTGAAGATATATATATTTGTATATTATTGCTTGCGGTATTTGCTTGTGTTAATTTGATCACAAGTTATTAACCTTTTTCATACAACTAAAGAACTGCATTGTTCACTATAAGCTTATCTGTGATAAAAGATTGATGACTTCTTATTTTTATGTTCAAGCTGATATATTTTATTGATTTAGATATGAAATTCTTCTATCAGGTGTATATTGTAGACTATTAAAAGCCATTCAAAGTTTGGTAGCATCCAACTTCTCTTCTTTTATCATAAGAAGAGGCTCTTAGTGTTGTGGTTGCATTATTTCATATTAACTCACTGTACATAAAAGGTTACAGTGGTTTAAGAAGTCATAGCAAAATTTCCCCTGAAGTAATCATTTTCTTTTTCAAATTATTTAATGAATGAAGTTCTTGCAGTTGTGATCACTTCCAACTTTTTATGTTTGTTTAATTTGTACTTTGGCTACTGCTGTTTAATATATAACCTTTTTCTATTTTTTTCCATCTGTTCTTCACTGGGGAAAGAAATGACTTGTTTAATTTTAACACCTCCAAAATAAAACTGCTCTCCTTTTAATCATATAAAAGATCTTTTTTGCCTTCCATCAGCATGGCTAATGCTAATCTCCAGGAGAGTAGCACTATCTCTACCATTTGTTTGGTCATTGAATATTGCTACCACATTTCGTCTCATGCTACTCATATGTATCTAGAAATTATTGACAGAATCCAAAGAAAAATTTGCCATATCATTGATCATGACCTTCTTCACTGCTATAACATAGCTTTCTGTACCTTTTTTTATGAATATTTTCATGGTAATCTTTCTGATCAGCTTTCCTCTTTGGTACATCAACTTTATGAATTGAAGTGTAGTACCAGATTGGCAGCTAGGTCTCATCATTTTACTGTTAAAATTGCTAAGTGTATGTGTAAGTTCTATATTAATATTTTCTTCTGCACTTCTTGTTTGTGGAAATCTCTTATGGCTTCTCGCTTTCCTGTCAACTACGATCTTTAAAAATTTAAATGCAATATCAATTGTCATCTTCTGTCTCCTTGAATCCTGTTCCTTTGTGGTCCTCTCTCCTTAATAACATTTTTTCCTTAGATTCTTTCACTCTCAGTAACCCTGTGTATCTTAGCTTTATTGCTTTGCTTGGGGTGAAATGATTAAAAATAAATCTAGCACTAATTAATTTATCTTTAATAGTATTTCTTGTGAAATTAAGCCAGTCCATATTCTCACAGAATTATAGCCAATTTTATCTACTCTAAGACAGGATTGTTACATAAGAGTTATAAAAATGACCCCTGGCAAAATTCCAGTATTAATGTGATATTGTGTGGGTATATAGCTGTTATGGTCTACTACTGACTGATAGATATTATCTTTAGTTTCATTGATCCGTTATATGATTTAATATTAGTGATTATCAATGAGTTTTAACTGTATGAATAGATCAAGCTTGAACTTTGACACATATGTGTTAAATATTGGATATGTATATACAGAAAAATGATTTATTTATATGTATGTGTGTGTGTTAAATGGATATTCTACAGCTATGCTTTACAATTAGCTGCAGTCAATGGGTGCTCATGGTTAATTTTTTTATGGAATTTTTGGTAGTGAGTGAATCACATCCATTTCGTACTTTGGATAGAAATATAGGCTGTGAGATCTTTGGCTCAATATTGAGCTCCACTTAAAAAACTGCTGCTGAATATTGTTTGATTAAAAAAAAAAATGGAAGGATGGAGATAAGAGAAAGACAGCTATTGTGCAGCTGCAATAACATTGATAAAAAAAATCCCGATGCAATTCATATTTTGACAGTTGAGTTTCCTTCTGGAGTGGGATGGGAGGTTTAAACTTTTGCCTCCATCACCCCTCAGTCTCTTTCCTCTCATATTTCATTCTTTTTTTTTTTTAAATCCACCATTTTTCTGTTCTTTGATGATGGTACTTAAATACATTTCTGCCTGCTTTCCTCATTATATATATATATATATATATATATATATATATATATATATATATATATATACATACACATAAGAGATAGAAAGAGAGAATAATTTTTATTTTTTGGTGTGGATCTTTTTTTAGTCATGAAGATCTTTTTTTTATTTTATTTGTTTTTTGGGAGTTTGGTTCAAAACAATTCCTGTGTTCCCCTTTCTTCTTTGTCTATCCGTCTCTCTCTCTCTCTCTCTCACACACACACACACACACACACACACAAATACATCAAAAGAAAAATGGAGTGAGGAATGAGGGACAAAAAACAATTGTTTTTGTTTATGATCAAAGAGATAATCTTAGTTGCATTTGGAAATATTATTTTTTCTATAATGCTATTAGTTATTGTTTTGTTTGCAGATATTATTGCCAGGTTTGCCAGATATTATTCTGCTATTGCTCTTTGATTATTTTTTTTTGTGATGTGGTATTTTTAATATTATTTCTTTACTGTTGAAATTATTACTAATATCAAGAATTTTGTTATTATTCCTATCAGTTTTTTGCCTCTTGTTTGCTGTAATGATGAACTTGTTATTACAGTTGTGTCTGGCTTGATTATTAATATTCTTATCATTATGATGATAATAATAATAATAATAATAATAATAATAATAATAATAATAATAATTTATTATACACTTTCTATTTTCTCATATATGAAAAATATGTAGGTAGCATGATGGCTATCAGTGTGGAATTGGTAAGTAGTTTTCAAATTCTAGCCTAGTCTGTTTAATTTTGCAAAAATGCCCTTGGGAAATGTATGAATCTATCTCTTCTTTCAACAGTTATGAGTGAAATAGCAACATAATCTGGGCTCTTTAGCCTTGGTCGGCAGTTATGGAATCTATATGAATAAATGTGAAATTGGAGCTCAGTTATTCCACGAATTCTGAGATTAAAAAGCCCCGGCTCTAGTTTATAGTAATTTACACACAGTATTTACTCTGTCTCCATACTAAGACGAGATGCGACACAAGGTCAGTTTTTAAGGTGGGTGCCTGAGCACATACACACAGGCTAGGAACAAAAAATCCCTGAGCCACTGCAACCGTCGGTTGCACTGGCCTTGGTGCATGCACCGATCTCTCTCTAGTGCAATAAGAAGGTGTGGCCTTGAGCATCTCTCAGTATAATTTTCAGAAGTTGCAGCTCTGTCCTTTGATAGAGTCACCCCTGAGTGCACTCTTCCCAAGGACAGAGACACAACTGAGAGATGATAAGTAATGTATTACAAATCACACGAGAGAGTAATTTACATACTGTATTTACTTGACCCCCCCTTTACTTTGCAAAGCGATAGTTATACACACACACACACACACACAGTACAATAGATAAATTGTTGTATAAATTACACAAAACGAAAATAACACTGGCATCTCATTTTAACAGATATATTTACCAAAATTACACAAAAATATCTTGGAGTACTAAAGAGTGAATTTTTTTCAATGAAATCGAATTGTCTTCAACCACAGCCTCCAGACAACCACCTGCAACTCTTCTGGATGGTCTCCTTGTTTGATTCATGAATGCTGCCATAATCCTTGCCTTCAATTCATCTTTGGTATTACAAGGAGTTTTGTTGGCCTCTCACTCAACTGCACCCCACACATAATAATCAAGGGAATTGCAGTCTGGGGAGTTAGGTGGCCATATGTAAGGGGTGATGTGGTCGCAGAAATTGTCTGACAGCCAGGACTGGGTTCTCCTGCTTGTGTGTCATAGCGCAGAGTCCTGTTGGCATACATAGGGTCTTCCAGCAGCCACCCTCTTGGCCCAGAGCAGCACTACCTCCTCAAGGCACTTGATATAGACCTCTGTGTTGAGTCTGAGGCCCTGTGAAGAAGCATAACACGTGATTACTCCAAACACCTTCATAATCACCATCAGACTCATCCAACTCTTTCTGAATCCTCTGTGCTGTCCTCAGAATGACACCCAAACACTGTGAAATGTTCATATAGGAGCTTTCAGTGCAAAGGTCAAGCAGTACAGCATGCCATTTTCAAATTTCTGGTAGAGTGAATTGCATCATGGTGCTCTTTTTCTCACAGACAGTGTCCAACTGCCCCTACTATACTGTGCACTCGACAAAATCAAAAACAAACAATGCACATGTGGGAAATTAAAAATATAAAATGGCAACAATTTGCTCATTGTACCCTGTATATATGAATACTTCATTTTTTAATTTTAATATCTCTTCTAAATAAGATTTGTTTTTATCCCTGCATGATTTTAGCAGCTGCATCTTTTCTGACTTAATTATTTAACTTTACTTTCTTTGTTGTTACCAACATTATTAATTTTTATTTCTGTTGTTCATCTAACAGATGAATATTAATCTCATGACAATTACTAACTCCAGTCATTAATATCATAATTGTTATGATTTCTATTAATAGCAAACTGTAAGACATGCAGGTCGCATAAGTTATCGGTTTTGATGATTGACAAGCTGAGTTCAAAATCCATCTGAGTTTGTGCTTTAATATTTTGCACAGATAACCTTAACAAAGGCATGAATCCATCACATCAGCATTCTTCAAGCTATAAGTTAAATCATAGAGTAGGCTGAACTCTCTTTTGCCTTGGGTGGCAGCAAATCTAGGAGAAGGGCAACTCTGATATCAAAACCATGAAGAAATCAATGGGAAACTGCCTCACTATTGCAATTCACTCACAATAAAGGAAAGATATCTTTGAAAAGTTATGAATTCCTATAAGCTGGAGTGGGGCATGGTATTAAGTATCTGAAGTAGTTTATATATGACACAACAATTGCACCAGCTTTATACACACACACAGGTAGTGATTGAATGGTATTAAAAGAAATTATGTCTATACTAAAGATTTCACCCAATACAAGACTTGAGAATAAATTACTTTGTCTCTACAATGTGTGCCTTAAATACATCCCTCCTTTTAGTACATTGGGGAGATACTACCCTAAAATTACAATCTGTGGAATCAGACATGTTTCATTTATCTCATGTATTACCTGAAGATGAAACTTGGCTGATTCCGCCTAAAAGGCTGGTGTTGAACGTAAATGGCTCTTTTATTTTTCTGGCATCAAAAGTCAGTATTCAGGTCACAATTAATGCAAAGTAATAAAATGCTGTCTAGTAGAAGAAAGCCACTAAACAAACATATTTAGTTGTTATGCATATTTGTAAATATCATGTTATATTTGTATATGAATACACACACATGCACACACAGGTATTGACTGAAACGGATATGTAAAGATTTTGGTATGTATTGTGGGTGTATATGTTAGAAAGTCTTTCTTCTTTTCCATTTTGTTTCCTCATCTACTCTCAATATTACTTTGACCTTCCTTCTCTAAATGTCCACTAATTTCCTTCCTGTCTTTGCAATTAATTGGGCTTGGAGTCATAATCCCTCTTTTTTGAAGCAATTTCATTATCTTTCCATGGCCTACCTTACCATCAACCTTCCTTTTTCTTCTCAGAAATCTTTAAAAGTGCTGCTCTCATAGTTAGCTAATCAAACTGGCCAGTACTGCTGCCTGTTCCTAATGCACTCTTGTCAACCACAGATGCTGCAGTGTCACTTGCTGTAAAAACCATCACTATCCTTAATCAATAAAGAAGCAGCCTTTTCTATCTTTTTTTCTTTTACCAGACAACTTGAGGAAAATTGCTTTATAATCATTATTTTTTCATTTATGGAGCAAGTTTCTCCTATTCTTTAGGGATATATGTTGATATTCATACCCCTGAAAGCCTAATCCTCAAGTGTATAACTTGTGCAAATGAAACTGAAGGACAAACTCTTCATAAGCTTCAATAACAAGAGATGACCATCATAGAAAATTCATTTTTGTTTTGTACATGTATATTCTCTTGCTTGCCAATGCATCCTTGCACAAACACACACATATATGTATATATTTTAATAGGAGTAGATAGATTTGCCTGTAAAGAGAGAGTTTGAGAACCACACACAAACACACACACACATATATTTTTTTTTATTGAAATTGGAGTAGATTTGAACAACAAAATTAGATCAGAACAATTTTGTTTACTGATGGGAATCTGATCTAGCCCATTTGAAATTGGGTCATTAGGAAGACAATGAAAGATGATTGTGATAATTTTTATCAGTTAAAATTTGAAATAGAGCTTACTAAGGCTATGAGGAACTTTGAAATTCACATGATTTGGGGTTGAAGGTAGCACTCATGATAATCGCATGTGGGCCAAGGGTTGATTTATGATCAGCCAGGTTTATAAACGCGCACAGAAATCTGTTGACAGAGTGGTTGGCTCATCTGCCGTCAAGTGCAGTCAAGCTGGGTAGAGAGAGATCGGAGACTGGAAGCGACGTCAGAGATTGGAACCAAATGCCCGCTAACATATTTTGTTGATATAAGTACGAAGAAGCGAATTACTCCTCCAACAATCTAAGACTGCTACTGCTACTATTATTACTACCACTGGAAACGGAAACGTCGAACAAGCTACAATAATCAAAAGGTTGCTTTTGGGCTCATCTGTTGTCGAGTGCAGTCAAGCTGGGTGGAGAGATATCGGAGACTGGAAGTGACATCAGGGATTGGAACAAAACCCCCGCTAACATGTACTGTTAATATAAGTACCGATACTTCTGCTACCACAAAGATTACTACTACTGTTACTACCGCTGAGGAGGAATGCAACTATAAACTTTAAGCCGCACACAGAAATCTTTATCTCTCCATTGCAAGAGTCGCATATCGTTCTGAGACGATTTCACAACAAGCTAATCACAACCCACTCTCTCTCTGTCTAGAATCCAGTGTATGAGTTTTTACGTCAATTATTTTATTTTCTGTAACCCGTTTCTTTTCTATACTATTCTTTTCTGCTATATAAAAGACATTAACAATTCAACCAGTGAATAGTTGTTTGTCTGGCTTTCTGCAGATATATATTTTTTTTGGTGCATTCTAAATTTCTTAGCACAGACTCTCCAGCTGTGTCTTCAGTCAACCATGAATGGATGAACATCACTTCTACTTTCTGGATCAAACCAAACACAATGTGGGCAGGAAGCAGGATTAAACCAGTGAACCAGTGAAATGATCTACAGATGCTCAGGGGACCTATGGTCACTCCCTTAAGTTCAGTTAAGACCGAGTAGACACTTCAACCCAGAGAGTAAGACGTTGGAGGTTGAGGGGCTGGGGCGAAAGTGTTAGAGCCTATCGTCTGGGCCATACTCCTTCCCCCTTCTTTTGAACAAGAGTAGAAGTTTATCCCTTCTTCCCTGTTTAGGACTGAGTTTCCAGTTCCTTCTAAAGCTTTTCTAATCTTTTCCACTCCCGGAAGCTCCTTGCATCTGAGTGGTTACTTTGGATGTTTGATTAACATATATATATATAAAAGCAGGCTTCGCCTAGAAAGATATATTCACTACTTGAAATCTTTGAAACAAAAATTTTAGATGACTATTTCATTCATAAATTGGCTTGTTATAGTTAAGGAAAATTTTACAAATAGATGTCAACTTGTTGAAGCCCAAGTAAAATGCAAATTTCAAACACTTTTCTGCATTATACAAGACAATATTCCTAAACAGAACTATTCTTGATTTGAAAATCAAAACAATCCTCAAATAAAAGAACAGTAATGAAGGACAATTAATTAATGAAGTCAATTTTAAAATCAATATGCAAATTAGTAAATAATATATAATACAGATATTGAGTAAATTACACCTTGGAGTGATTTGTAATACATTTATTTATCATCTCTCAGTTGCGTCTCTGTCAAAGGACAGAGTCACAACTGAGAAAAATTATACTGAGAAGTGCCCAGCCCTGGGGAACAGCTGCCTGAGGCTGCTCCCTCTCATTGCACCAACAAGAATCAGTGCTCATACCGAGGCCAGTGCAACTAATGGCTGCAGGGACTGCAGGCAATTTTTGTTCCTTGCCTGGGTGTACACGCTCGGGTCCCCACCTTAAAAAAAAGACCTTGTGTTACAACTCATCTTAGTGGATAGACAGAGTAAATACCTAGTGTGTAAATTACTATAAAGAATTTTTGTTCCTAGCCCATGTATATGTGTTTGGGTCCACACCTTTAAAACTGACCTTGTGTCGCATCTCGTCTTAGTGGGGAGACAGAGTAAATACCGTGTGTAAATTAAAATAAATTAAAGCCAGGGCTTTTTAATCTTAGAATTTGTGGGGGAATTCAGCTCCAATTTCGCATTTATTCATATAGATTCCATAATATAGATTTTATTTAATTAGCTATTATGTTTCTCTAACTCTTCAAATATTGAATGTATAACTAATTCTAATTTCTATTTTCCCATCTTTACACTATATTAATTTTATCTTATAAATTGTCCCCCTATTCTGTCACCCATGAAATAAAAATAATTGTTTGTATAGAAAATAAGGATCTACATTCATCAAATTGTCTTTAAATTAAGTGGCAGCAGAGGAATTATTGTTGAACTTTTAAAAGATAAACATTAATTCAATACTTAAATGTAGCAATCAATTTTGAGTTCTTCTGTAGTTTATTGATGCCTATCGCATCTACTTCTCCCTAGTTATTGTGATGATGGGCAAACCAAGAGTCCTCCACAGGAGCTAGCTTAAATGCCACCCGATAGTGCAGCTTTTAAGCTAGTTTATAATAAAACATGCACTGCAATTTTTGATACTAAAGGAAAATAATTTTTTTTTCTCCCCTTGAGCCATGAAAGCAAAGATAATGGTTAGTATAATATATTAATATATATATCTTTAACCTTGTGTAATCTGGCAACCCTGAATCTGAGCTCAAGAAAAATTGTTCCCTGCGTCTAGCTTTTCTAGGGCTTTTGAATGAGCTATGAATCATTGAAATCATACCAGTGGGAGCGAAGGAGTTGCTGGGACACACACACACATATAAACACACACACACAAACACACACACTGTACTTTATTTATATATATATATATATATATATATATATATATATATATATATATATATATATGAGAGAGAGAGGGGGGGGCTTAAAATTTTAATGAAAAGTTACTAATTACAGGTATGCCATTGATTTTTCTGATACATGGTTCAGAAATATTAACTGATAAACTAAAGGCATGAAATCATGCCCTGTGCTCTTTCTGATTACCACAAGTTTTGACAAAAAATTATATTTGTTGTCAAGCTATACTGATTGAAGAGAGTGGGTCACTGGCCTGTTGGGGAAATCATTCTCCTACAATTAGCTTACCTGCCCAGGCAGTAGGATGAAATAAAACATGGTTATACCCAATGTCAATTTTGAGAGAAATTTTTAACATTTGCCTCTAATTAAATTATATCTTTAGTTCTTGGCTTTATGAAAAAAGGAAATGTGAAAACTGAAATTCTTTTTGTTTGCTAACAAAAAGTCTTAAAACATTTTTTTTTTTAATTATTTTCCTGTTTATCTGTTAGTCTTTTGAATAATAACACTTGTTGGTAAATGATAGTCATGTTCTTCTTTTAAACCAGACAAGATTGTAAGACACTTGAAATTCTCACAGATAATAAACAAATTTAGGAACAACTACATTGTCATTAGTTATCTTTAAACTTTTTTGTAAAATGCTTTTGGTTTAAGCTTTTACTGATTTTTTTTAATACAATGCCAAAAATAAGCATTTTATGTAGATAACAGAAAATGAAACCAGTAACAGTTTTAGAAGTTAATTAATATTTATATCCTTATTTGAACTTTTATCTTATTTTTATCATAATATATCAGCTATGCTTCCGTTAGGCTGAAGTGTATATTGTATATGATGATCTAATAGAGTCACCTACAAATTTTCCATGTATAGAGTATCAGATCAATGAATTGATGAGATATTGTGATTATTTATGAACTCACCATCTCAAAACTTCTTTTTTCTCCTTTCTACCACTTTGTCTTTGTCTCCACCCCCCCCATCCTCTACATTCTCACTTAATCTTTCCCTAACCCCAACCCATTTCTTTCTGATCTCCTGCCATTTTTCTACTTTTCTTCTCATATTGCTTTTTTCTTCATCCATTTTTCTTTACCTTTCACCCTGTTTCTATTAGCCAGCAGATACTTAGGAATTCTCCCTCTTGCCACACAAGCATAAACGTTACTTTATAACTTAGGCTAATCTCTAGCACTCGACCCACTATTCTGGCCACTTCTCTCCTCACCTGCGTGCCTACTCACAAAGTACCAACCTTAAGTTGCCAATGCTGATGTCATACCAATCTGGCCAATAACTTATTAAATCCTTTTTATTGTGAAAAAATCTAATTAGAAACTGTCTTTGATGTAAATTGTTGGCAATCTTCTGTTATGTAAAACTTCCACAAGGATTTCATGAGTGCTAGTAGCATCCACTTTTATTTTCCTTTGTATATTTGTGTTTATTTTTTGACTGAATGATTCATTTTCTACAGCTTATCAACTGTTTGCAGGTTATTTAAAGCCAGAAATTCTTTTCTTTGGGAGATAATAATGATTTAATGATACAAGTTTTACTAATTAACCTATAGTTAGGGAGAAGAAGTGAATTCATACCTTTACCCTAGGTATTTATGCATAAGTGAATATAACAAACTCAACCAGAATTGAAATTGCTCTCTGATTAACAATTCCAAGCCATTATCCATTACAAACCCACGTATCCAAGTTTACAGCATGTGGTATTACAAATTGTTACCCAGCTAGGTACTGACCAGGCTCAATGTTGCTTAACTTTGGTGATTATACAAGAGCTAGTGTTTTAACATGACATGGCCATAGGTCTGCTTATTTTTCCTTCCTTTAATAGTTCTTGTTGACAATATTTTCAATTTCTACCAACTTTTTTTTTGTATAGATATGTGCAAACCTGGATCAGTAAGTTTGTAGTCTGACTTTTATTGGCTGAATTTTGATCTAAAATTTTCACTGTATAACATTTCATCCATATGATTAATATTTAGCACTGAATTAAGGTTTGTCATCATTACCGTCGTCATCAGTTCACTGAGCAGTTGTAGTTGTAGGATTACTGTGCAGTTAAGCACTTCCCTCCTTACGTCTCAGTTGCATGCCAATGTCTGAGTCCCTGTCTGTGAATGATTTTCCATTCCACTCAATGACATTGTTGATGCCATATAACAGTAGAAAGATTGTTAACACTTATGGCATGTCCATGCCATTTTAACTTTGCTGGTCTTCTTGTTTTGATGGCATCTTACACTGTCATTTGTGTTATGGTCTATGGAGGAAATGCCTGAGATGGATCTGTAGCATCTCATTTCTAAGGCTTGTATTCTTTGCTGTAATTCTGCTGTTAATATCCAAGATTCACTGGTGTACACAAATATTGAGAAGGCTGATGCATGCAACAAACTGATCTTTGATTTCCACATCATTCTTATTTTTGTGACAGCTGCTATACTTTGTGCTGCACATGAAATTATTTCTATTCTGGAACCCTCTTTGCTAATAATCATGTCAATATATTGAAATTGGCTTACTACTTTAAGTTCCTGCCCACCAACTTTTATCTTGCTTGAAAATCCTTTTTCATTGTTAGTCATGAGTTTGCTATTTCGGCATTAATCTTCATGCCATATCTGAATTATGTTTCTTCCAGGTTCTTCACCAGATGGATAAGTTCCTCTTTTTTGCCAGCTAGATCATCTATGTCATCTACAAAGTGAAGCTTTATGATGTTGCAACTTCTGATGTTGAATGTGCCCTGGTATTTCTTAAGGGCATTACTCATTCATGATACATTCAAGGAAGTTAAAAAGCAGAGGAGGCAGAAGATAGCCTTGACACCTGTTGTGTGGAACCACCTTCCTATGGAGTCTTGGAAATGTTTCCTTATCATATAGCAGGTGGATAGTATAGATCAACTTCTTACTGATGTTGTTGTTATTCATTTTTGCCCTCAGTGCTCTAGGCCATATTCTGGGAAAGGCTTTTATGAAGTCTTTGAAGACGTGGTAGAGCTTTTGTAGCTGTTGCATTCTTTGCATAGAACTTGGAAATTTAATATTTCATTAAGGCTTGTACACATAATCAGCTGTATGTGGTCAAACTTGGAACTGTGAAAATTTGTTCCCTAAAATATTTTACACACTAGTATATTACTAATAATATACACTAGTATATTATTAGTATTTTAAAAAAATGAATTTTTCTTTTTCAATGTGCCATGTTCCTTCAGGATGTTGGCAGTCATGGCTCTTCACAATTTTCTGTCTTTTGTAGCTCTTAACGAATTTTGTCTTTTTGTTATCACTCCTAAACATTGCTCCACTAGATATTTAAATTACTGTACTTTTTTGTTTTTGGTATCTCCAATTTATAATTTGCATGTTGGGTTATTCTTTTACTAACAACCTTGCATTCCATCTTCTTGCTTTCCTTCTCTACCATCTGTAGGAGTTTTTCTAGTTTCCTTTCTATTTCTGCTATCAACACTGTATCATCTGACAATAATGAATTCTGGTAGGACTTCTAATTCTCTCAAAATCACCTCACTATATCGGTTGAATAAATCTGATGAGAAGACTCATCCTTGTCCTACACCTCTTTCTATTTGCCAGCATAGGTTCTGGATTATTCTAATATCCTTCCGAAATATGGCCAGGTTACCTTGCAGTTCCAACAATTTTTTGTGATGTATTTTATCAAACAGATCTGCATAATCTATAAAACACAGGTACACATCCTTCTCCATTTCTATTGCTCTTTCTGATGATGCTTTAAAATTTTATCTAATCAATATTGAAAATTGGGTCAGAAATTAAAACATTTAACACTGCTTTTTAGAATGGATTTCATCCATGCAAATTTTTGGTAGCAGTTAAGATTTGAGTTTAATAAAAACTAACAGATGTTTATTCTCTGTCTATCTCTAAGTCTGTAATATAAATATCTAAGAAGAAAGTAATTTGGTTTTGTTACAGATTTTCCAATTCTGTTGGTATGGCTTGCCAAAAAGGAGCCCTGATTTTTCTCCCAAGAACCATTCATTAGATGAAATTGAAAGAAAAGAACATTTAGTTTCAAACCAAAATGAAAATAGTTCAGTGCATTTGTTGAGTTATTTTTTATTTCGTTCCTTCTGTTTTTCTCTTGATTTTGATATTCTTCTTCCTATTGCATCTGCAAATTCCTTAAATAAGAATAGTCTGCTTGATAAATGAGAAGGAAAAGCTGCAATGAATAAGAAAGGAAATAACACACCACCCCTTAAAAAAGTGAATGACTGAAAAAATCAAGAGAAATATCTTGTAATAAATGAAATAGTAGAAGGGATTCAGAAACCTGGAGAGTAAAAATGAAATGTAAAGAGTAAAAGTGTGTGTATTGATAGAACAAAACAAGGGGGATTGAAATTGATATAGAAAGGAAAAATAGCTTGGGCGACAGATTCAGGATGAAGAGAAAGAGCAATGAAAACTATAGAAAATGTAACCATAAGAAAATTCCTCATAAAATTCTGTAGGCAAGAATCTGTAACATAACATCTTCTGATTGTATTTATTTTGACATTTTTTAATTATTCAACATTTTACTCAATACATAACCATCCATAAAATTTTGATTGATCAGAATGACACATTAAAACATAAATCTACATGTACCTCCTCCCTTATTGACTGCAAACAATGAAATTGGATTTTACTTTTGTGTCAGCAATAGTTGAGCCCTATTCTTTAGTTTTGCTCTTCACAGCTGGGATATGCCATGCTACTTCCATGGAGTTGAATCACCCTCATTCCCTCCATGTTTCAAAAGTAAAAAGGAAGTTCTATTTAGACATTTGTAGGACACAGTCTGACATAGGTGCCACCCTGAACACAACAACTTTAACTTCTTCAAGTCAACAGTCAAGTGTCGCCTGTCTTCCTCATCCACATAATGTTCACTCCCTTCTATGTCTTCATTCATCCATGTCACACACTTCATTCATTCATTACCATTTTAACAGTAAACCTCTGCTTTGTGTAGCTTTAGAGTTTTGTATTGTGTGAATTTTTTGTAATAAAAAATAAGAGGGGGGGGTATACAAAGCTTTATCAATGCATGAAGACATTGGGATACAGTTCAAGTGATAAGGTGAATAAACTAATTTGGAATAAGGTGGCAGTTGGGTAGACAGTGAATTCAGAGTGGATGCTCTTCAGTTTTGGGTAATTAACAAGAAGTAGATCTTCGTGAGGGCCATTCAATCATTAAGTTAACTTTTAATCTGGGATTAGTTGATAAATATGCACACTAATATGCAGTCATTTCTTTCCGTCTTACCCTGAGTTTTTTTATGTTCACTTTTCTCTGCTTTGTTTGCACCTAAATTTCTTTATTGTTGATTTTAATTTTATCTTGTGAAGCTTCAATCTATATACACCTGCATCTGTCACATAATAATCATTTTATCATACTAGTATATTACCCATCAAAAATGAATATATCATTACTTTTGCTCAGGATCAGTGTATGCGTATGCTCTGCCTAAGATGAAAGTGTCACTCCCACCAATACTATTGCTATTAGGATTATAATGTAATAAATGAGAACACTATGAAAAGAAAAACAAAGATAATTAAAAAATAATCAGTAGGATTTGGAGAAAAATTTGTATATGTATTCAACTTAGAAAAACAGGAAAAGGTTATTTGATAAAGTGGCTACTTGATAATGGCTTCATTGCATTCTTAGAAGTGACTGCATTTCTAGATCAAGTGATTCTCATTAATGTTAATCATCATGTCCATAATGACAGCCTTCAATGAGTCCATGGAATTGTAATAAAACTTTTTCCATATAATCCTTTCATTGGGATGAATATTATACTAGAAGTTATTCACACAAGTGGCCTTATCCTTGTTTTGATCATAAAGTTTGAGTCAAGTGTACTCAGCCTTCATCTAAAGAAAATATGCACACTGATAAACCAATATATTATAACCAATATTTGACAAGAATGACAGGTATTCTCTCCTGACATGTCAAAATTATCAGTCTTGTCAAACATGCCAAAGTTCTCACCTGCATGTCAAAGTTAGCAGTCTATTTGCAGTTAAGCTGACCTTATATGAGAGCCAGATTTGTGGATATGAGTACCAATTGGCAGTAGTTGAATGAGGGAAAAAAACAACCTTTTGCTGGCACTGCTTTGAGCAGCCAAGAATTACCAAATAGGGACTATTGCACCAAATATAAACAACAGAAGGTTTACTGTGGTACAAGTTACAGATAGCTTTAATAAAGGTGAAGGAAGAAATGTGTTACAACACACAGTACTTTGATATTTGTTGTGTATAGGGCAAGCAAAGCAGTGATTAAGGTTAGATTGGGATTCATACCATCATAGAAGATATAGTTAAACAAGGCCTTCTTGTCTCTGCTACTTATTCTGGTAGAAGAGGATCAACTTGAATTTTGCCAGGCTCATGCCTTAATGCAACCTCACCTTGCCAAAAAAACTTTTATGCATCCCTGAAACCAGTATATCAGCGGAGTGTCCAATGCCAATGGGCACATTGTCTCCTTTTGCAGATCAGTGCTCAAACCAGACAAAATAAATCTACTGACATTCTTACATTGCAATTTGTGAAGTGTATAAAGATGCCAGCTATTTAGGCATGATGAATGCTGCAAAATCTTGAGACATGGAGACTATTACATTAGAATAAAATGTGAAGAGTTGTCCCTTTGATCTCTTATCTGCAATGTGCACTAAGTACAGTTACCTCTTTTTATACCACTTTTGATAGAGGGTTAGTCAGAAAGGGAGATAATTTGGACATTACAGATTATTATAGTATTTATGTATACAAAAAGTGTAGCATTGCTAATTTATTTGTTGATATGAGCATACTTTTGCACATTATCAATGCATTTCACAAATACAGCAATAATACTGCTGTGATAATTTTGATGTTAATAATCATATATTTTCATAATGCTGCATCTGTAGTATATATTGAGCAAGTTTGGTGCATATATACCTGTTTTCCAAGTGTGTGCAACTAGATAGTTGAAAATTGGTGCATTTATGCATTTTTCTCACACAGCATTTATTGCTTTGCATTAAAGTTTTTACATTTGTTATCTTAAAGACACAAACTTCAGTTTAGAGTCAGTCAACTAAAAGAGCTTGTTTCTTTTGAAGTCAAATCAACTCTCAAATGAGTGGATAAAAAAAATCTTTATAAATAATGTGTGTCAGAAGAGATTGAAAAAATTAAGGTGCTGTTAATTTAGTTCCCACTGTAAACAGATTCTTGAAGTGTTGCACTATTAACTCTCTTTGGTTAATATCTGATTTTAAATGTATGAATGGCTTTCTAACCATGTTTGCCTTCATCTGATCTTGAACGTTTGATTGACAAAGAATGAATTAGTCTCATCAATTTTGATAAAATTTGTATCACCAAAAAGATGAATTGGAGAAATTACATAAATCGTTCCAATGAGGATGAATAATGCTGTGAATCTGAAAAATTAAAGCAGCAATAAAAGTTAAACTATTGTCCTATTAATAGCAGTTGTAGTTTTAGTTGCTAACAGGCATTCTAGAATTACACTATGTGAGAGGCAAAAAAGTTCTTTTTTAAACATTTTTTGTTAAATACACAAAAGTAATTTTTCTTTTTCCGACAACAAACTTATCCTATTTGCTAACAATTAAAACTGAAACTTCAACAGCAGTATAAACTGAACTACTGTGCTTGTTTTATTAACTTTACAGAATAAAATACATATTGACATTAATTTTAATCCACCTATTTTAAGTGTGTGCTTAGAATAATTGAAAAAAGGGAAAAGCTTTTGACATGTGGTGACTAATGGCAATGGTCATATTAGCTGTTTCCTTATAAGGAATCATTTGACACTGATTGACTAAGCAGCCAGTGCTACTTTCAGTTGGAATTTATAAAATCTTTCTCTTAAAACAATTTCTCAGGAAAACAGGTTTCTCATCTCCATTAGTTATCATTCTTTCCAATATTGAAGATGGTTTCCTTTCTAACCTTTTATTTGAATAGTGCGGAATACCAACATTGTGATTATGTCATTATTTTCTCTTCAAGTTACATGTGATATCCATTTTAGTTGTTGCTGTTTTTGAAAGACTTCAACTGATGTGGTTTCTATTATTTGGTACAGTTCCTTGTCTGTGATTCTGTAGGGCCAGTCCATGAGGTTAAAAAAAAGAATGGTTTTCACTATGACTGACAGGCATTATTAACCCAAAACCACATATCAAATTGAGAAAGCAGTTGTATATGGCTGACAAATTTGGTACCAAGCATGACATCCATAAAATGTCTTGATTTGATCAGACTAATTAAGAATATGAATTAAGTTTTTAGATTTATATTTTGGTTTTGTAGCCGTTCACAGTGTTGAGTGAAATTACTACAAACATAGTCTATCCTAAGTTCAGTTTCCTTCTCTCCTATACTAAATTTGTTGTAACTGGTCTATACACTGAGCTATTTGAAGTATTTAGTATTTCCTAATTCCAGATCCTGAATTTTTATGTTATTTTTATTCAATCTATGTGCCATCACTGCTTTCATTCCAATTCTAGATCCTAGTTTCTGTTTTGAACAGGTCTATCTTGAGTCCTATTTCTTGGAAGACTTGGTAGAGGATGTTGATTTTTTTTGTTTGTTCAAGATTTAATTCTTATGCCAACTATGAATACCTATGCCATCAGCATAGATGCCCTCATTATCCTCAATACGTTGGTCTGGGTTGCTATTTTCTATTAATAGATTCATTTGGGATGTGTTATGGAAGGCTTAAATGATCAGTGACTATCTCTTCACATCTGTGCTTGTATATGTACAGGACATAGCCTTGGAAGAGATTTAAAAAACTGCGGTTTTCATTTCCTCCTTGTAGTACTCTTGATGAGGTTTGAAATGTTTCAGTGTTGGGGTCCATGCCAGATTTGTACAACTTTGTTGACCAATATAGTTCCTCTCTCAGATCTAGACATTCAGTTGAGACAGAGCTTGGAAGGTGGTTTCTAATGGATGAGGAGTGGAAGTCTTTATTGATGTGATCATCCACTGCTGCAAGGTTGATATAGCAGGTCTGCAATTTCCTATTGGAGAGTTATGCAATTTTCTGCATTTCTGTTTGATATACCATCATTACCCCTATTACCAGAATGAAAACCAAATTGGGTTACTTATTTTTACTGCATGTAAAAGGAGGCATGGTGGAGAAATGGATAGCGGCTTGGATTGAGGAATCAGAGAGCCAAGTTTGAATTCCAGTCAAATCCATTACATTCACTTACTTGCTAATACCCTTGGGAAAGGTATGAATCCTCATCTTCTCCCACCAGCTATGGGTAAATAGCAATACAAACCGGGTTCTATAGCCTTGGTCTACCACAGAAAGAAATGGCAACCTACTGTGGGAAAATAAATCTGCCTTGTGAGTCATGTATCAAAAGATACATGATTGCCTAAGCATGTATCATGCATGGCACATAACCGACTGGCTGCATGTAAACAGAAAATTTGGGGAAAAGAAACAATGTATAGGTTTAGAAAACTTGTTAGAAAGTAAATTTAAATTTTATAAAATTGGTGACCTTTGGGATCAAAATAGATTTTATGGAGATAAATGTAAACAGTAAAAGGATAAGTAGTTCAGTTTATATTGCTGTTGAAGTTTCAGTTTTAATTGTTAGCAAATAGGATAAGTTTATTATCAGAAAAAGAAAAATTACTTTTGTATATTTAACACACATTTTTAAAAAAAGAATTTTTTTGCCTCTCGCAAAGTGTAATTCTAGAATTTCTATTTATCTTGTTATTTTTATAAAAATATTTTTTAAATGTGTGCTTTTTAAATGTTTGTCTTTGTTAAACTTTTTTGAATGTTAATTTTGTTTAAGACTGAGAAAAAGATGTTTTTCTCTCAGAAAAGAATTTAAAATGATAATCAGATGAAATAGTTAATTATGATTTACTCTCAATAATTTATACACTCCAAGAAATATCTAATGTCAATGCAGGTTTGGCTTGCATGTAATTGGTTCTCTAGATTTGTAGTAATAGTCACCTCATATGTTGAAAGTTACTAAACCTATTGTAAGGGTCCTTTTATAAGCAACACACAAATATCTTTATTTCTGTTTGAAATGTGTTTCAGTCTTATTGAAATTCTGTTTCTTTTAAATTTTATTTTTCTACTATATAAATAAGCTGCTTACAAAGTTCAAATTTTCCATAAAACTAATTTTAAATAAGTTCTAATGACTTTACAGTTTTATTACTGTACTGTAAATTGAAGATATTTAATTGTATAGTAAATTTTTATTTCTAAAAGGTACAGATTTTGGTCAATTTAGTATGCACATGTAGCACAATTCTCAATATTACTGTGTTGATGTACTATAAAGATTTCAGGTACATGAGATGACATCAAATTGTTTTTTGACATTGTGGGGCATACTATTTTATTCCCTTTTTTCATCCTCCCTCCCTTCCTTCCTTCCTTTTTTTTCTCAATTTTTTCCCTAAATAGTACTACTACTAATACTAGAAAATAGTGATCCATACTTTGTTTCATGAAAAAAGCAGGCTAAATTTTTAAAAAAAGATGGCATGAAACAGAGGGAAGAAATAAAGAAGGAAGGTATACAACTTTTTATGTAAAACTTTGTAAACATGTGTGCTTAATCATCATTTTGTCTATATCACTAAAAGAACAAAAAACAAATGATGTGTAGAAACTGACTACAGTTTAAGTATGAGAGAGATTGAGCAGTCTTAAAGCTAGTGGGCAGAAATAAGAGAGTCTGAAACCTTGTCTGCATAGACTAGGATCAAATGCAAGTGGCTTTAAAATAGAATTCTGATTAGTATTTCTTTTTTTTTTTTTTTCTTCTGCCAGAATATTGTGTGTTATAAAATAATCATCAAACTCGCCTAATCTCAGAAAAACATGTGAATGACCATTAGACAACACTGTCATTCCAAATCAATCCTAACTCCTTTCATTCCATAGTCACTGGAATTTCTTTTGGAATCAAATTGTCTTATAATTGGTATGTTTCTTTTCCCAATACTAGAAAAGGACCTGACAAAAATTTGACAACATTGTTTACCCATGAGCACTGCAATAGCAATTGGAATGGTTACTTATTAGAAAAATAATTTATATAAATGGAATTAAAAATATATATTTTTTTTTAATCTTTTTCAAAGCATCTGAAAAATGCTACAACTAATATTAAATTAAGTTACTGACGAAAAAGATGTCACCTACAGTAATAACATAAATTATTACAATAATTTTGTCAAATAATTTTTCAAAGACATATTTGAAATATTTGTTAAAAGAGAATTTCATTTTAGTTTCTGTGTTTGGATTTGCATTTTTGTGATTTTTTTATAAAATGAAAACAATATGAACAACTTTCTTAATTCTTTGGAAGTAACAGTTTTGATTACATCAACATTCCCAGTTCAATTGAAGATTGATAATATCTTTTTAAAGCAATTCATACAATATATAGGGAACTTAATTATATTTATTTCAGATATTTATAAAACCAAGCAAGGCTGGCTACTTGTACAAGTGTTATCCCATCACTTTTTGCTGAAACTGAGAACTAAGTAGAAGACTAAATTTGATCATTTGGCCTCCATCTATGACACTTATTGAGTTGAGTTGCATCATTTGTCTAAAATCATTACTGTCATTCATTTTCAAAATAAAACAGAAACCTAAATTTTTTTATATAATTCTTATATGCAGGAAAAGTCTATAGACTCATTCAAGAAAATAAGTACAAACAACAGAAGGTTTGTGTATTTAAAATCTAAAACTTTACAAGAGGATAATAGATCTTTAAAAAATCATCTCCTGAGAGGATCAGGTGAAAATACAAAATCAGGACTCTTAAGTGTTAAAGAGTCCTGATTCTTTATTTTTACTTGAGCCTTTTGTAAAACTATTATCCAATATATCTTACTCTTCTAAAATCTGATTTAGACCTTCACACTTTATTTTGTAGTTACTTTCCCTGGGTGTTTGTGTACATTACCTACTATCATCATCAGTTCCCTTAATTTGCCAAGTTAATTCTGTTTTAGCTTTTTCTCTATTTCCTTTACCTGAAAATTGTTGACCTATCCCAGCACCTAGGTATGGTTGGGTCAGAGTACACTTAAAATATTTCCAACACTTAAGTGCAAATGACTGTGTCAAGTATAGGCTATCATGAGAAAATAACACCAGCTGTCTGAAGCCATTGAACATGCTCGTCTTCTTCAGCCCATCTTCTCCCACTACCATCTTATTCTATGATTTATCAATATGCAGAACTTTTGATATAAGTGAGGAAATATAAACAGTCCAAAGCATGGGATATTGACACATGGTTCCCCACCCTGCTGCCAACCTCCACTTCATGTTCCACTAAACAGCTCAAGCAATATCTTCTCACCCTCTGCACCCAGGTGACCTACCATACACAAGGAAAGAACCAATGCAAAGCAGTATTTGATATGTTTACCTATCCCTCACTGCTTGGCCCAACAATCTTCTATTGGAGTGTTGAGCCAAGATAAAACATAAACATTGCCATTCCAGCATTTCTAATAGTGACTGATGCAATCAACTCTCACCTGCAGCCATATAAATGTACTCTCTTTTGACCCCCCTCTCCACGTCTTACGCATACATACACACACATAAGCACACAAATGTTAACGATGAAACTGAGAGTTTTATTTTTTTTCTACAAGGTAGATGGGAAGTGGACAAGAAATTATGGAAGAATGAATTGCACTCATCCACTCTTTTCTCTGTTAGTTGCTGTGACATGCAAGTGACAAGATATTCCAACAATGTTAGTGCTCAGAGAGGTGGATATGGATATTTCCAAAGACCACAGTACAAGTGTAACATACATAATCAGTGTCGACAGAAACTTGAACTCGTTCATATATATATATATATATATATATATAAGGTGCAATGGGTAAATTGTCTCCATTTTATACTTTTAATTTCACACATGCGCATTGTTTATTTTTGAATTTGTCAACTGCCCAGTATAGTAGGCTGAGTTGGCGACCATCTGTGAGAAAAAGAGCACTATGATGCAATTCATTCTGCCCAAAATTTGGAAATAGCATGTTGTACTGCTTGGTATTCATGCTGGAATCTCCAATATGAACATTTCAGAGTGCTTGGGTGTCAGTCTGAGGACAGTGCAGAGGATTGGGAAAGGGTTGTATGAGTGATTACGAAGGTACAGCAGCTCGGAAAACTCACTTCTGATAAGAAAAGAACTCCTGAATTTGTTGCTTAGGGCCATATATACTCAATACAGAAGCTTACATTAAGTGCCTTGAGGAGTTAGTGCTGCTCTGGGTCAAGAGGGTGGCTGCTGGAAGACCCTATCTCTGCCAACAGGACTCTGCACCATGCCACACAAGCAGAGGAATGCAGTCATAGCTGTCAGACAATTTCTGCGACCACATCACCCCTTACATCTGGCCACCTAACTCCCCAGACTGCAACCCCCTTGATTATTATCTGTGGGGTGCAATTGAGCGAAAGGCGAATAAAACTCCTTGTAACACTAAAGATGAACTGAAGGCAAGGATTATGGCAGTATTCACCAACTTAAACAAGGAGACTGTCCAGAAGAGTTGCAGGAAATTCATAAGTTGTCTGGAGGCCATGGTTGAAGCCAATGGCAAGTTTATTGAATAAATTTACTCTTTAGTATTTCAAGATATTTTTGTGTAATTTGGTAAATATATCTGTTAAAATGAGATGTCAGTGTTATTTTCATTTTTGTGTAATTTAGATGACAATTTATCCATCGCACACTGTACATACATAACACTTTGTCCACATTTTGTTTCGCTTATGGGGAAAAATACTGTAATTTATTTATGGCACTGGTATAAAAAAAGCATTGAAAAAGAAACATTGTAAAAAACGTGTTTGCATCTCTTTATACACACACACACACAGAAATAAAGGCATACTGAAAAGGTATCACTTTGATCTTTGCAAGATTTGACTAAATGACCAAATATCAGAATTTTGAGGAAACCACTTCTTGGTGGCTCAAAAACTTTTCTGTATTCCTCATATATATAATAAATGATTATTATATGTATGTATATCTGTATGTATAAAACAGACTGGAATGGTGTATACTATTCCTGGAATTATTTCAGCTAGTATTCTCCACTTCATTTTTAAGCCACTGTTTTTTGACATCGCTTTGGCATGCATTTCAGAATCTTTTTGTTTCTGTCAGTGTGTACATATGCCCAGTTCAAAGCTTTCATATTTAAACCTTTGGATTATTTTAATTGATTATGTAGTGCAACAGAAATACTAAATGAAATTTCTGCTGCAACAGACACCAACAAAAGATGAAAGCTTACAATAAAAATAACAATAATGAAGATACTAATCCAATTCTTTCTCTGTCTTCTATAAAACATTTATGATGCTGCTAATAATAATGGAATAGAAATGGATTACTAGAGGTCACCACAAGTTAATTTAGGGTTTAAATCAGCAGCTATTTATACAAGGCTGTATAACCAGAAATGCACTGATTGTTGGCATCAGTGGTAGTATTTATTGGTAAGAAAATGCTACAGTAGGTAGGAGTGGCCAAGCAGTTAGAAACACGGAAATGGGATTGAAGAATCAAGTTGAAACTCACAATGAAATAATCTAGATTCACTTTATAGTAATGCCCTTAAGGAAGGCATGGATGGGAATAAGTGATGCAATTGATACAGGGAAAAAATTCTTGATTTTAAAAAAGAAAAGAAAATCCAATATAGCAATTACTTGAATTACTAAATATTTTTTGAGGAAGAAAATGTTTTGTTTTTTTTGTTTTTCCAAAAAATCAAAAAATTATTAGGATATAATCTTATATTTATGATTTATTTTTTTATTTATGCCTTTGCTTTTGTAAAATTTTCTGATGGTAAAGTAAAAGTATTTTCGGAATTGCTTGCATGCAACAATTCTGTACAATTCAGCATTCCTATATGAACTGAAGATTGTCAGTATCATTTGAAATCAATTCATATAAAGTCTAGTCAACTCATGTGATTTTATTCAGTTTAGATGATTTGAGAATAATTTGAAATTGCAACTAAGGGAGGAACACCATTCTGACTCTTTTATTCCATCAGAATAATCTAAAAAAAAAGAAAATTGAGCAAATGAATACTGTAAAAGGTATTTGATCTCCTTTCCAAGCTTTTATGGGGGTGGATCTTATTCTTGCCTCGTGCAATATCATATTCAGTAGGATATGTCTCCTCCCTCCCAATAGGAAAATAATGACATCAATGACAATGGCAATAGCAGGATGTTTGCATTTTCTTTTTCTAATAGAAGCCTGCTGCTGGTCTTCATGATATTGTTGGAATAAGAACAAGGCTTTTCTCTTTTCTTTTGCTCAACTTTTTGGCTTCATTAAGTACTGTCAGGTCAGGCCGCTAGTAATATGTAACCCACTACAGCCTTCCACATAGCTGGGTGGTTAGTGTTTAAACCAGTTTGTCTGCTAGTGAGGAGGATGGCATGTCACCCCACAATGAAAAACATAACTTGTTAAAGGGTACATGACCTTGTTATAGACGCCAATAGCCAACATGAATATGTATGTATGTATGTATGTATGTATGTATGTATATATATATATATATATATATATATATATATATACATACATACATACACATATACATATATATATATATATATATATATATATATACATACATACACACATACATACATATATATATATATATATATATATATATATATATATATATATATATATATATAAGGTTAGGATGGGGTCTAGAGCCCTGAATAGGAAACTATCTAGAGATGGTGTCTCAATAAAAACACACATTGTACTTAAGCTGCCATTAGTGTCTGAATTGGGCATCATGATGAGCATCCAGCCTTATGAAATCTTGCCTCAAATCATTATGACAGGAGATGCTTTGTCAGGCAGGACCCACCTTGCTTTGTATAAGATTAAACCTGGTCCTGCCTCAACAAAAAAACATGGCTATGTTTTTGACTGGGATCCTGATTAGTAAATTGTGAACAAATCTTAACAACCTTCTCCACTACAAGCCTTGGCATCCCTTGGATAAAGCTACTGAAATTGATCCTTATTATCTATTATCATAAAATACATTTTTTCCAAACTTGGTAATGTCATTCTGTGCATGTGAATGTACATAGGAGTACTTGTGTGTGTGTATGTATATATATATATATATATATATATATATATATATATATATATATATATAATCTACAGAGAAGAACATGTGACTGAATATATTGAAGAAGGTCTTAAGTGTACAAGTTCCTATGTATGTTGATATTTAAAGTTTATATTTAATCTTCTCTGTATATACATCTGTATTACTATTTAATATATATATATATATATATATATATATATATATATATATATATATATATATGTTAGATGTGTATGTATGTATGTGTGTGGGTGGTTGTTTAGATATTGTCTCCACACAAGCTCCCATTTTCTTCTTGTTCAAATCGGCTAATTATCTCTTGATTTGTGTCTATGTACTTTGCCCTCTCTCTCTCTCTCTCTCTATTTTTACTTATATGTATATGTGGGCAGAACAGTAAAGCAAACTATACTATTTTCTTTGTTGTGCACTTTTGCTAATTGTCTTGCGCATATTGGATAAGTATGTAGACAAATCGCTATAATCTTTATTTACTTGAATACTCTTGAAACTATTTGTGTAAACAGCAGAATTTCCATACAATCCAACTTAAATATTTACATAACAGTAACACAGGCATGGGTTTCTGTGCAGACATACACACATACACACACACACACAGAAGTATATACGAAAGGGAGTGTATAAAGAAAAGATAACTGTTGAAAAACAGTTTTTTGCTACCTACCAATAATTGCATGTGTATACAAGGGTTGCTGAAAAGTAGTCACTGAACCAAGAGCTATTGCTGCAGACAAAAATTTGATGTTTGTTCAATTGGTTAAATTTTGGAATGCATCACCTACTTTGTAGCCAGAGAGAGATATGTGGACATAAAATACCCTTCTGGGGAAATTATTTTGAGATCTCCAAAGTTATAAGCATGGATGTATTTTAAAAAGCCATTGCTGCGTGGTGTATTTATACATATACTGTTTCTTTTTTTCATATGTAGAGTCCTTTATCTTTTTTTATTTCTGTATTCTCTATATTATATATATATATATATATACAAAATAGGCACATATACACTAGATATTTATGAATGTTTATACAAAGAGGGGTGTATGTGTGTTTATATATATATATATATACGCACACACAACTGTACTGTTGAAAAATGATTTTTCCAAATCTCAATTCTTGTTAGAAGGATGCATTTCTTGTTCAGAGTTTTCTCCAAACTCTTGCTAATAATTTGTCGTTGCAGCCATAAAGTATAACTGAGCCTGGGAAGCACTTAGCTCTTCACTCCCCCCCCACTTATTCATTGCTTCCATTTGTGTTTTTTTTTAAGCTCCCTCTATTTGCTAGTCATTAACTGTGCAGGTTACTCTCTTCTCTTACTGCTTCTCTACCCCCACTATCTCTCTGATCTGAACTGATCACCCCTCCCACTAAAAGTTGTATATTCTTTGATTAAACATTTACAAAAATCTCTTTAGTCATGGGTCAGAGGAGAGTTCATATATATATATATATATATATATATATAAAATCATGTAACATCTCATTTTGCATTCCTCTCTTGCTGTTTCTTATGTTTTTGCAAATTCCATTGTGTGTGGAGTTCATTTTTGCAATGGAATTTGTACTGACACAATAGATGTATTATTTTTATATGTTTGTGTATTTGGGTTGTAGATATATGCACATATATATATATACACACACACACAGTCTTGTGCAAAAACATAAACAATGGGGATATTGATAGTGAAAAATCTACTTGTCTGTGAATTGGTTTGCCCATATATTTGTACTGGATTTTATATAGTTTTTAAGGTATGCTATACTTATAAGAGAAAAGTGCTCAATATTTTAATATCAGGGACAAAGTGTATGTAACTGGAAATATAAACAGTGCGAATAGGCTGGATGGTAGTGTTTAAGCATGAAACACAGTCACCATTCTGTGTTGATACCTGTGTCCACACTGCTTATATGTGTTTTTGTATGTACTTTTGTGCATATTTGGGTATATATTGTGGTATGTCTATCTTTAAACATGGCACACATGATCAAGTGTAAGCACTTTATTGAAAAGAAAACTTTCATAATATACCTGTAATAACATGTGAAAAGATGTATATTGTTCTTTGCATTGTTTATTGTTAACACACACACACACATATATATATATATACATACATACTGAGATGTCTTTAACATAGCTTATCTGTCTTTTGCCAAGCACATTCTTTGAAAGAATATTCCTTTAATGTATATATCATCTACCTTTTTTATGTTGCATCAAAAATTATCCCAACATTAAGTTGCAGTCATACTCTCAAGAAATATGATTTGTAATTTTGAAATATTGGTTAAAGAATATCACCCACTTTATTATGTAAAAATTGGAGAATTAAATTTTGAAATTAATTTTTAGCTAGATGGTCTCTGTGCATATTTATGTGCAAGTTTAGAAAAATTGCAAAAATAAAAAAAAGTATAAAATAGGAATATTTAAAACTGATAATCAAAGAGATTTATAATTACGAGGCTCTCTTTCTGTGAAAACCTGAATACACGTTTTGTGCATTGAGAGGATGAGATTTTCCAAGATTTCATCCCAACAAAGCTTTATGCAAGAGATTAAGCTGTTTCACTTTTCAAACTGCTATCCTTATGCATAATGTTTTGAAAAGATGACCCACAAGTTCTCAGTGGGACTGCAATCTGAAAAGTTTACAGGTCAGTCTATAAACATGATATTCTTGGCATTCAAACCATTCCTTAGTGACGTCAGTATTGTGAATGGCTGCATTATTCTACTAGAATGCAAAATTTCTTCAATAATGGCAACTAACAAATCAGCCCTGATTCTTCTCTAACACTTCTCTTTCGCTTGCTTTCCATTACCACCAATTCAGCTTTACTTTTCACAGATCTTCTATCAAATGGAAATTTATAAAAAAAACAAAACAATTTGCTCTTCCTTCCAAATATCATGCCAATCATATTGCATTCTCTTTAGACCATTCTAAAATGAACTTCTCTAAGAGAACACTGCCATCTTTCATTATTCATTGGTCTCTGTCATTTGGTTTATTTGTGATGCTCAAGAAGGAACTTTCTGTCTAAACCAAAGCACATCACAGCCTGATTCACAAAGATCTTTTTATACACTTCTTGAAGTGATATTAATATCAAATTTATTTCAGAGCTCCCTAGAGCAGAATATTCACTTCTTTTGGTGGCTCTTGTGGAAGAGATGGTCCATCTCTTATAACTGTGCAGTTTATCCCACAGTTTTTGACTATATATTCATGAACCTTTTTGCAATCTCTTTTCTTTATTCCTTTCTTTTATTAGAATATTGTTTTAAGAAACCATTTTTTCCTGGTGATATCTGTGGTAGAAATGATTGTTTACATTGAGAGATTAAAGAGGGTTTCATGATGTTCATGAATCTGATCACACTCACCAATGACTTCTTAAATTCTGCTCATTGTGTTTATCCATTTTCTAATGGAAAGAATTCCCCATATATTGTCATCTTATGTATTTGATGGTTAAATGAATGTCACTGCAACTACTTCTATGTGCAGTCATTATGCTTGTGTTGAGAACACAGTTGGCAGGTGGAAGCAATCATTGTTCATTTTTGACTTATATTTATTTCATGTTTCACAGATGATCATTCTACAAACACTGGTAAACACTTGAAAATAAAAATAAAAAAAAGATCTTTTGGAAGTCCATCTCAATCACTGGCTGGGATTTAGCGAAAGTTTTTCAGAATGACAGCTGGAATGAAAAGCAACTGGAATTAAGAAATACCAATCAAAAATGAATACTGGTTGATGAACTAATTATAATAAAATTCAAAAGAATCAAGAACAATGATTTTTAACAATAATTGTTCAACTTATCAAAATCACTAAGGAAGCCGATAAAAAGACAAAAATCTTTGCATTGAGTCTTCTGTTATTATTATTATTTTGGTTTGTCTGATCTCATGAATGATTAGAAATATTTTAACTATTGAGCAGTGTCATTAATTTGAAAGTAGTTTGATTAATACCCTCATAAACAAGTTAGAATACAGTGCTATATCTGAGTATATCTGTTCAATAAGGCAAAATACAGATATTAGGACCTTCCATAGCTAAAAAAATACATTGTCAGTATTTCATGCATGTACTTGGAGAATTAACAGATGTGTTGTTCTACTTGGTGCATGTCAATTGATTTTTTCTGCTATTGATTGCTGTTGTCTGCGGCATTTTTTTATGCTCAGATCCAGGACCATTTATAAGAGAGAAAGAGTGAAAGAGAGAAATACAACTACCCAATCAGATGAATAATCCAGCTGAGGAAGGTCAAACAATGCATCAACTGAAACATTCTAATAAAAACAAGAATTACAATATTACTCTGAAATAACTTGTGAAATAAAATGAGATAACATTTCATTATTTGTGCCAGTTGTAATCAGGAATATAGATATGACAAATATATATTTGAAACCTTAGCACTAATAAATTTTAAATATACATGGTATGTTCATTTGTTCATTTCATGTAGCAGAGTGAACAGTAACCAGATTTCTGCTTTTTGCAGCTGTTCATATCTTTGCTGTTTGGGATTTTAACTTGTCTATTTATTAGAAATTTATTTAGCATATTTTAAACAGAATTGTTCTTTTCATCATGTATTGTTAAAAGCAATAGACACATTCGTGCAGTAAGGTTCAGTGTGGTGAAAATGTCCAGTGAAAGCAGGTATCAGAGATGCACACGTGTTCTTTTGCTTCATTTCAAGCCATTTGAAAGGTTTCAATTGTGATCATTCAAGTGGCTGGATGGTTGTTTTGGAGATTTACTGCACATGTTGAATCAGTAGTGCCGAGAAGAAAACAATGCATAACCTACCTAATGAGCTTGTGTAAGTGGTTAGCAGAACATGGTTTAGGTGAGATAACAAAAAGACAAAACTTAATAAGAAGTAATAAGAGTTACAAAGAACAGGAAATTGTGGGGAGCCATGATTGCCAACATCTTGAAGTGACATGGTACGTAGAAGAAGCAGCATTGATGTCACACTATAATACATTCAGATTTTCTCCAGGCAGGATCAAGTGCATTTTTTTAAATGAAAATTTTATTTTTAATTCCTAGTTTTAAAATTCTAACAATTACCTATGCTATTGTTTTTTTTTAGAAATTATTGACAAGCTTGTAAGCATACACATGATGATAAAACTTTTTTTTTTTCTCTTAATGACATTTTTGAGAGCCGCACTCACAGAAAATGAGAATGTATACATTGTAATATGTTTTTATAACTAAGATATGTCATTTTAATTTGATACTGCTTAATTTATTTGCTAACTTTTCTTCTATATTGATCTGCGGAAATGAAATCTAAAATAAGCAAAAAGCCAAGCATATGTCCACATCAATGCTTAAAACACCACCAGTTTTCAGATCACCAACATTCATGATCTTGAGCCCATATGGCTTAACTTTAATCTTCCTTCTTCTGAAAATATTTTATAAACTCTTGTATTTATATTTTTACTAGTCAAGCCTAGGTTTGTCTGCTACAAAAAATCTGTGAATAACCAAGAACAATTAATTCACCACAAGCAAGGCAATAAAGCCACTAAGAGACATAGGGTTACTGAGTGTGAATCTTAGAAGAAACATTATTAAGAGAAGACAAGACAATAAAAGAACAGGATTCAAGGAGAAATATGATGATGATTGACATTGCATTTAAATTTTTCAAGATCAAATTTGACTGGAAACAAGACACTAGAAGAAAGTTCCACAAACAAGAAGTGTAAGTGAAGAAGCTGTTTGCATAGAATTTATGGTTACATCTAGCAATTTCAACTGTAAAATGATCAGACCTAGCTGCCAATCTAGCACTGCACTTAAATTTGTCAAGTTGTCGTACCAAAGGGGGAAAGTTCATCAGAACAATTATCATGTTACAATGGTGAAAAAGTGATTGAAACCAAGATGCCAGGTGAGGATAAAATATATTGCAGATTCTTCTTTGGATTTTATCAAGAATCTCTAAACACATAGTAGATGCACAAAACCAGATATGGCAGCAATATTCAAAGAAAGGACAAATGGTAAACTTATAAATGTGTAAGATAATTTCTGGCAACACAGTAAACCAACTTTTCTTATAGCGGATCTAGTAATTGATTCAATATAATCTTTCTACTTCATGGAAAATATTAGCCTGAGAATGTGCAATGAGTCACTCTCCTAGAGATTGGCATCAGCCATATTAATGGAAGACAAAAAAAGGTTCTCTACAATAATTTGGGGTCGATTTGCACCCTTTCAGCAGAAGGGAGTAGACAAGACTCTAAAATTCTCTTGTACTGCTTGCTCCTGAGGGTCTTTTCAATAGGTTTTAAGAAACCAGTTCCATGAAAAGAAAAGCATCCCCAGAACATTATACTGAACGGATGCTTGAGAGTACTTACTGTTAAATTCAATGAGCTTTCAAAGCTTCTTCTTCGGCTTTTAGATCGCTTATCCTTTGAATTTAGCTCAACTTTCGTTTCATCAGAGAAGAGAACATTTAGTAAAAAAAATCAGGTGAGTCACTTTTATCGAACAGCACTGTAATTTACAACCAGATGCTTTTTCTGCCCCCTACATAAATGTAAATATTTGGTGTTTCTCACCATATATACTTTTTTTTTGTTCACTTAAAATCATACAAGGTAGATCATGACACTGCTGTGTTTTTGTTTTGGTCTGGTGACAGATTCTATCTCTTCAAGATTATTTGGAAAATTTGCACAGAAAATAAATAAATAAAAATAGGTGTATATCATTGAAAATTCTCTTAATATACTGACAGATGGAAATACATTAAGCACAGAGTTTAAAATATTAGCAGGGAATACATATTGAAGTACCTAACCTGTTCATTTAATGGAAATTTATCACTAGGATTGGAAAAAATAAACATTGTATCCTGAGTAATAAATAAATATAGATTATTATTGTACATAAATCTTCTAAAGGAAAAATAAATATTCAATGCACAGCACCAAAAACAGTTTATTGCATCATTTAAACATATGTATAGTAAATAATATAATGGCTGGCTCTCATTTCCTTGAGTGACCAGCTAATCCCTGCTGTAGACGCCTGATCAGGCACATTTGTGATTCTTCAACATCCACAAAGCCCACTTGTGGTTTACACTGCAACTATGCTGAAAGTTTCTAGGATGACTTGTGACTTCAAGCTAGTACAACCAACGATGATCTGAAAAGTTTTGTCAACACAATTTCACTCACAAAACTTGGGTCAACCTGTGATATAGTTTTCAGGCGCTTTCCAATAGTGCTGATTACTGGGATCCTCTCTCCAGGCCGATGTTATCAAAAAGTCATCTCCTTGATAAATCAGCAATATGGTAAGATTAGAATCCAGTTCTCATAGTTGGAAGACTAATGCTCAAACTACCAAGCTCTTTTTATAGTATTTACCTCAGAATTATATCACATATAGCTTGCACCTTTACAGTACTGAATATAAGCGAAAATTTCAACAAATACATTTATATAAAATTATAAATAGTATATTTAAAAAAGATGAAGCCAAAACATCTTCAATAATCATTCATATATGGAGGAAATGAATACCACTGGAAGATTTAAATTTCAAGATGATTGGTTCTGAAATGCTGTATGTTAATCTATAACATTTCAAGAAGTAATGAACATGCTTCAGATAATTGTATAGTGTATCAGTTGATCACTAACTGTTATTGTAGTAGCAACTATTATGCTGAAAACTAAGGAATATTCTCAAATGTCAAAGATAGCACAGTTTATATTGTAAAATAAATTTAATAATGTTCTCAGTAAAGAGCTAAAACTTCACATGTGTACTGTTGGTTCAAGGAAGGAAATGTGACACAAAAGTGAACTGTTATTGGCCTGGTACCCCTTGAAAGATTTCCAGCCAAGTGTTGCTTGCAAAGATTTGGTAGAAGATCTCCAAGAATCAGTGACAAATGTTACGTCTGACATTGTCAGCCATACATTCAAATCTTGAAATGTACTGCTTCTGAAGAAATCACACATGGGATTGTGCCTGAAGTTTTCTAAGGAGCATTTATGTTAAGCTGTGTACTTACTAGAATGCATGTCATAGAAGTAGATGTAGGCAGTAAAACTAGCAAGAATAAAAAAATAACAGATGGAGCCAAAGGTTACCCAATGGTGCCTAGTGTGTAGCAAATGTAATAGGAAAATATCCGACAGAATATGGAGAGAGGAGGCTTGCTGGTAAGATAAAGCAGTTAATACAGCAGTCATGTTCGTCTTGAAAGGATTTGGGAAAGGTTTTTGTCCTGTAGTGAACACGCAACAGTAGCTGACTCATGTGTGTATGTGTAATATCCATAATTTGCTTTGTTATATGTAGGATAAAAATTTCAGATAGAGTATATTTGTATAATGACAATAAGAATAAAGACAAAAGGAAAACTTGTCTTTGCCATTGCATTTCTTCCTCCAAGGGATTTTATCAAGGCAAATTTTGTTATATGTCTATACATACATTCACATAACACTTGTAATTCAGTGTACTCTAAATACATACATATATATGTGTGTGTGTGTGTGTGTGCGTATCCGTGTGACAAAATTCAAGATGTATGTATATACATAAATACAATAAATTAGTTGTAATTCATTTTCCCTGTTTAAAAATGTGTAAAGGAAAAGATTTAGGATCTATGTATGGGTATGCACAAAAACCACATAAACTGCTAAGTGGCAGTGAAAAGGTTTTGGTCTGACATACTTCCCCAAATCTGACCAAGTAGCCAAACATGAGAATTTTGGTGAGGACACAATTTTGTTTGGTCTAAGAATTTTTCAGCATGTGTGTGTGTGTGTACAGAAAATAAGAGAAATATTATCAAAGTGAAATAAAATAGGTAGCATATATTTTTCAATTCAACATTGGTATTTAATATATAATTACATTTAAAAAGTACAAAAGGTTTCAACTTTATATTGACTTAATTAATTTATATTACATTTCTTATTTTATCAATTTACTTAAAATTTTTTCAAAATTCATTTTATTTATAATTTTAGTTGTGCTTAAAAATACAGAATTATAAAAATAATTTGCATATATTCTACAGAAATTCCATGAAAGTTTAATTTAAAACTTAATACTGATTTCAATTTATCAATTTTGATGAGTGTAGGATTTACTTTGCAAATTCCAGAATTGTGTATCCCTAAAAGGTCAAAAATGAAACCTAAGATTGAAAGCTCATTTCAGAAATAGATTTATTTGTAATATACTGAAAGAGAAATGTGATTAAATGTTTCAATATATTATTTGTATCTTCTTCAGTATGAATGTGTAAATAACATCATGACTATAAAATTTACAGATAAAAGAAATAAGTTTCAAATAAGACTTGAATAATGGAAATATTTTAATCCAAAATCATAAACAAATTAGTATATTGCTAATATTAGGATAGTAAATAATATCTCATGGAATAGATTAAAAGACAGTACTTTGCCTGATCAAACTTGTTTTGATAGCCAAAGATTGTTACATGACAAGCTTCATTGATATCAAGTCTTGTTGGAAGTGAGGTGAAATTTCTGCAATTTACTTTGAAAGCAAAATATTTTTTCATAAAAAAGCAGAATGAAGACAAGGGAACTCATCAGAATTAAGAATATGAAACAACACTGAAGCAACAATATTTTTATTTGTTTTACTTATGCATTTTACATTATGCATTTGTTTTACTTATGTATACATCATTGAATATGAAAAGTGTTTTGTTCTCTTGTACAACCTACAAATAGTGAAATCATCTGGATTATTCACTTTCTTTACTGCTCTCTTTTTGAAAAATAAATGAGAATTATTTGCATTTCTTTCTAATGTACTTGAACATGAATGGTCCTTTTTCAAAAAAAATGTGACACCAAAGTTAAACCTCTTTTATTGTAGCATTTCATTCTACAACATAGGCACCACATAAAAAATTAATAACTCTCTCTCTCTCTTTTATATATATATATATATATATATATATATATATATATATATATATGTTGAAAAACTCCCAGGGTCAACCTACTTCCCAAAATCTGGCCAAATAACCCAACATGGGATTTTTTTTTTTTTAATGGTTTCTTGGTCAGCCAACTGTCCTGCATCCTTTTAATTGTTCCATTTCTTTAGAACTGACTGTGGCATCCCTGGAAAAGGATTATTTAATTTCCTAAAACCAACCACATACCTACAAAAGTTAATTATTAGCTGCTTTATTTACTTTTTTAATTCTTAGCCTGTCTAATGTTAGTGACAAAATAGTTTTGAAAATTGTTTTTTTATTCTTTTTTTTTTTTGTTCTTATTAAGTGTAATTATTATAATCATTACTTATCAATTTACACACTGTTACAGCTCTGTAACCAGATGTTGACCAATTTACATACTGTTACAACTCTGTAATCAGATGTTGACCTGTTTCTACAGTTTGCAATGATAGGAAATGCAGAAAAAATAGAAAAGAATATCTGTAAAAAAATATATTTTAAGAGAATAAATGTAGGGTTTATTTTTTATTTGTTCATTTATTTAATGAATTAAAGCTTCTCCTGGAATGGCAACTAAAATAGATGAAAAAAAAGAGAAACGTTCTTGCTCATTCAAAGAAACAAAGTAAAAAAAAACCCCTCTAAAACTGTTTAAAAAAACAGGAAGTAAAATCACAGTTACAAGAATAAAAGAATGGAATGTTTGTGGCTAACTGGTAGAAATGTACAACTTAGGTGGTGGGGAACCTGATTCTTAGAAAAACATTTGTGCTATTTACTAACCTTTTTACTAGTATTACTTCCATCTTAATTTCAGTTTCGTTTTATTGATACTCCCAGATTATGATATGTCTATATTTCTGAGATGAGGTATTATAACTATTTGCACAGTTCAGACTGTTGTCCTCATCTTTATTGCCATATTCACGTTTCGACCATTGTACACTCTAGCCTTCTTCAAATCCTTTATTTAGTCCATATGGGTAGATTGTTCTAATTCCACATGCCATGCCTTTTTTGATATCTCAGTTTCAGTTAATCCCCTTTAATAACTCCCCAAATAATTCAAAATGTGACTTAACCCAAAGCATTGTGAATTCAATAGATTTGTGGCCACAGCAGAGGGGACAAAAACTTGAAGAGTTGAGTTACTAAAGAGAATTAACTGAAACTGAGATATCCCAAAAAAGCATGGCTCATGTAATTATAACAAACCATTCCCATGGACTAAATAAAGTGATTGATTTGAAATTGCAGTGTATATCATCTGAAGAAGGCCAGAGCATACAATGGCTGAAATGTTATGAATATCGCATATTATCATTTATCATTCTCCACTGCTCTCCAAAGGCCAATGAATGATGATTTTGGATGAAAAAAATATAAATAAATGACAATGTAATATGTATGAAATTCAAGTAATATTAAAACTAATACTATACTTGTTTAAGTTGTTTTTTTACAGGTAATGAAAAGGCTTCTTGTTTTTTCTTTTTTAAAAAACAAAACAAAAAAAAAACTTGATTTAAGCCAATGAAGAAAATGTTAGTCTTTAAGAAAAGAGAAGAGTAAAAAGAAAATCATTTTTATATGAACATACTTCAATGTTGTCTTGTGGCACCTGTTCTCAATGTCAAGTCATTTCCAATGTATAGAATTTATATTACCATAATTTGCAAATGTTAATTATCACTTAATTATTAATATTATTGTTATTAAACATTTACCTAGGTGATTGACAGATATGTCAACAAAGACTGATTCTTTTATTACTTCTCCCTTCATATGGGACTCAGTTTTGTGACATTAAGTCCTCAACTTGCTTGTATTGAATCTGCACCACAGTTGTCTGGGATCCTCAATGCACTTTTTCACTGTTCAGTAATACCTGTCTATCATTTTGCACTTTCCAGCATTGTTTTACCTTTTGTAAACTCTGAAATTATTAAAGATTTTTCTTTATGTGTCAAATCAGTTTTATGAACCATTTCAAGCTCACAACATGGCTTTTAATTTCAGACTTTAAAATTCAGGAAATTTCATATAAATGGCTGCCATTTGTTTACATTTGTGTGGAGCAAGCCATTTTAATCCTGTGTACATAGATGTTGCCATCATTCTGCAAATAAAGTATTTATTTTATATATTGATAAAACATGAAGTGGCAAATAATGTAAGATGCAATATATATATATATATCGGAAGATAACTGCAGTAATTGATTTTTACAATCTTAGTAAAAAGAAATACACTGTAATTTTGTAAAAAAATATTTATTTAAAAGATTTTTTTTATCTCTTCAAAAACCATATATCTTTGATGCTGAAAATCTTTAAAAAAATATGCATTCCATCCAGAAATTCTAAAAATACTTCAAATTTTTTTGTAAAATTTGTTTAAAAGCGAGACCTTATTCTTAAAAGTTATTTTTAAGTATTTTCTGCATGTTTATAAATTTTAATTTTTATCTACATTTTAGAAAAGCATTTTCTTTACGAAAATCTGAATATACTGATATCCAGTAATTATAAAAATGGAACAACTGTCAGTAGTTTTTTATTAACAGAATATTATTTAGTAAAAGTTGAATATATTTTAACTGCACCTATTGCCTTCAAGGTCTGTATGGCATGATAGATCTTTTTTAGCTCCCCAAAAGTCTAATTATTGTTTACTGTTGCAAATACATATCTCTTGCATTATTCTGCAAACATTTTGTACAGAATTGAACTCTGGAGACAATGCAAGCCACTTCATAACAGATTGAAAGTGGTTACTAGAGTATGAAATGATTGTATTTGCAGAATAACAACTTGCATTTTTTTGCTGAAAGCTTTTTGGTAGGTTTAGGTTCTTGAGTGCTGTCAAAGTTCTTTTAACAATAGTTAGGCAGCATAGTCCACAGTCTGTAACACCTACATCAGACCATGTGTCTTCCCTCACCCTACATAAAAATAACCCTTTTTTGTTTCTTGTTGATCTTGCAAAAGAAAATCAGTAGTCATAAAGACAGTTAAGATTGAAGGATTTTTTGTCTGTTCAAATCATGTTCTGCAGATCAGGGTGCTCTTTGAAGATCATGGCTGACCACTGGAATAGAGCTTCTTTGTAGTGTTTATGCAAATACAGTTTTCCCATTTACATGAGAGTTATTGTTCAAGATGTTGTGAATAGATGATTTTGATATTTGCTATACCTCATTTATTGTTTTTGTAATTTTCCAAACCTCTTTTGACCTTTCAGCATTTTTAGAGAATCTTTTAGAGAGCTCTTCAATGTTAGAATTGCAAAAAAGCATTAAATATCCAAGAGATTTTATAGTTACTGGGCACTGAGAAATTTTAAAAAATTGAACTCATTTGATAATAAATTATTAATCATGGAATAAAATATTTTAGATGTATATCTGCAGTTCACTTACATTTCATTATAATCTTCTATGCATGAAACAACCAATTCAACAAAAATCAGTCATTTCACAGTGTTATTATAATTTATGGATGGAGTGCATTTGTTCTGTAAATTCATATCAGTTTATCTCTGATTATCCAAAAAAAACCCCAAAAATCCCACTGATTTCATGTGAAATCCTTAATGAATAAATCATGAACTAAGTTTTCCATATTCCAGTTATCCATGTTGTACACACTCACACATACAGGCACTTGAGAAGAGGCTTACTACAATTATTTAAACCATTAGAACTTGAAGGCCTCATTTCACTTCATTACTTTTTAATGACTTTCTGAGATAACTAGTATTTTATTTACTCTTTTGTGATAATTCATATTTTATTTTCTGTGCTATTACAGAAAGGAAATCAACATTTTGAAAACTGCCTTCGTTAAAAACAATTGGTGTACCTTTACCTTCTAGCTATCTCTTTACTTGTTTTCTTTGATATTCTGCTAATTTAATGGGTACACACACACACACACACACACACACACAAAAATATATATATATATATATATATATATATATATATATATGTGTGTGTGTGTGTATATTTAGTGAGGGTGTTGTTAAATAGATTAATGTGCACTATGGTATTGATAGTTCAAAGCTGATAGACCAATTGAAAAAGTACTCTTGGAGACATAAGTTTCATATTGATCTTTGGATAGTTTGACTTTTTCTTCTGGAACATGACGTTTTTGATCCTCTGAAGGGAGGTAAGTGAAGAGGGTCACTTCCTTTGACCTTTCTTAAAGGCTCAGCATTGCCTTGTTCTTTGTCAACTATTGCATGCCATAATTTTCCACTTATGTGTTTGCATGGTTGTATATGGTCTATGGAAGCTAAAGAGCAGATGTTAATGAATTAGTCTCACAGGATTATGCTTATGAGCTCAATCCTCATCGGGTACTTAGCTGTTGTGATTTTGTTCCAGACTAACTAAGCTTCATAAATATATGGAAATTTTGTTCCTGATATTTTCAAGTCATTTTTTTTTATATTTAATCTTGGAAAAGATGAAAATCTAGTTGGTATGCCTGACTGATAACTTAGTCTGGATTAAAATGATTTTTCTCATGTAAACTTGGAAAAATCAATGTAATGTGTTCAGCTTGAATATCTAATTGCAGAACAACCATGATTATTATGTTACTCTATACTTAGGAGTTGGAGAGGTTGACATGTTCTTCTGAAAAATGGTTTCGTCTGTGTGCTTGTGTTAAAAGGGAATTTTCTGAACAAGTGCTCTGTATATGAAACAAATGACATCACTTATGCATAGGGAGCAGAATAAAGTTTCAAAGATGATCTGCTACTGTCATATGAACAACTCTGTATAACTGAGGGAATGTTTTATATTTACATTCATTTAGTTTTTTAACATAATTCTTCAACTGGATTATTTTGAAAACTTTGATTTTGTGTTAAATGTGTTGATGCATTTGTTGCTTTGCATTGTTGAATATTATAAACAGGTTGAGAGGTTTTTCACTATTCTTCCTTCCATTTTCATACACTCAAAAACTCGAGTGTAAATAAATTTGAGTATATTGGATGATTTAAGATGAACTCAGCTGGATTATATATGTGATGTAATAGTAGTGAAACTTTGACAGGCATGGGGTGCATGTAAGATTTGACCATGCGATAATTGTCTATGATAGGAAGATGGAGCACATGAACTGTTGATTTCAAATGCTCTGTTTTTCTTATCCCAGAAAATATACAAATTCTGAGCAATTAAAAATAGTGACACCCACAGGTGATCCAACAGATGGTATCTGATAAGGTTACCATCCAATAATATATATAATCACATCCCAATTCAACACTTCTCTCTCAGTGAACTGTACAGTTTACACTACATTCTGTATAATTCTTTTTGTCATTTGTCAAAAATAGTATCACTGTTGACACTATAGCATCAATGACTGCACCTCACTTTGGCCAGAGAAGCTTGCCGTTGAGTTGTGGAAAACTTTTAACTTTGGGTCAAAAGACAATCAGTGGTGCTGATTGGAAGTACACAGCTACCAAGCCAGCCATATGTGCATATGTATGAAAAAGAATTGCTCTTTTTATTATTGTGTATATTTCTTTTTATCTTTTACGTGTGTGTTGCTATTTTTTGATTGCATTAATCTATAACTTTGTCCATCTGCATTAATTCAATTTGTGATGACT
>OZ038480.1:65548900-65593900 GCA_964036315.1 Acanthosepion esculentum | reverse complement strand
TTTTTTAGCCTCATGATCATGTCTTGTAGTAATAGGCACGGACACTTGCAATGTCAGCAGTCAATCTGCAGGGGGCTGTTGACATATAAGACTATATTAGCTTATTATGAGAGAAGCTAAGAGAACAAGGAGGAAGTACAAACAGTGGGTGATCACTGTTTCCTCAACATCAAGAGAGGCCTTTATGTGCAAAATTTCTAGCTGTATCTACCTCTCACATATTGAAATTTGCAGCCAAATCTGGAACTAGTTTGCAGTTATTCTTGGTTAAATTAATCTTATCAGTTACTAATTACTATCAAGTACTAAATAACTATTGTTGTACTAGACTAATTTTGAACTTTTTATACTTTATTGCGGACCAAGTTAATTTAGTGTAGTTTGCAACATCTGCCCACTAACTACTGCTCAAAGTGCTCTGTAGATATTTCCTCAATTTGGTCTGGCAGGGAGCCACAGTAATGGAGTGCTCTGATAGTCAAATTCCTAACACTAATAGTCTACCATGGTTTGTGATGCACCACTTTAATCTAGGTATTCTCAGGTTCTCTACAAAGTACTAAATAAAGAAAACCTTTAGAAAACAAAATATTACTTAGTGCTGTATGACCTATAAATAGTTATCAGTGGGCCAAGAAATAGAAACAGACATATTCAATGAATGTTTTATTATTTTTCTCCTTTTGCTAATATTAGACAAAGATATAAAAAAAAAAAAGAGTAAAAAGTGAAAATAGACATGAATTGTTACCAAGAAGAGAATTATGAGAAGCACTTCCTGGAAATGGATGTGGATGCTGAAACCAGTTACTTTGAATAGAGACTCTGCAATTTATGAAATGTCTCCAGAGCCAGGATGTTGCAAATTCTCTTCATATGAGAAATGACAGAAATTCTTAAGTTTCACCTCTCCATTTCCAAAGTTTTGGTCAAAGCAGGCTTCTTACTTGTCTGGATGATATGCTCTCTTTTTATTGATAACCATTCCTCCTCCTCCTCATCATCATCACATACAAAAGAAAATGATGAGTTTATAAAAAAAAACTGAATCTCACAAGTGGCATGAAGGACTGAAGCAGGGAATGTAAGTTCTTATTTGTAGTTTAACTTTGAAAGCAAGTATGTATCACTGAATTTTATAGTCTTATATATAAAGGTTTTATCAACTATATCGATGATGTACACACACACACACACACACACACACACACACACACACACACACACTGAGGTGAGGGATATGTATATTTATTAATACAGACAAACCTCTTATCAACAGATTAATGAAGGGAGGGAGCCATTATTTTTGAGTTAAAAAACCACTATAGTAATTATCAGTATTTAAGATCATGATGCAAATACTATAAACATATACATATGACATAAATATATACGTAATACAGATATATTAATCAAAACAACTAAAATAATAGATTTCTCACAGCTACTTTCTAACACACGCGTTAATGTATTGTACTTTATATACTGTACACCTGTCTTTGTTTTCAATTGAAAGGTCTGCTGCCAAGTGGTCACTTTGAGAACTAATATGACTCGTTCTGCTAAGCCTGTAAATGTTGAAATACATCACTGATGATTTGGAAATTTTTTTTCCTGCAGATTTTTTTTTTATTTTGTCTGCAGATTTTGTTCATTGCATCTGTAGTCTGTTGATGATAACTCACCTTACATTTATTCTACAAGTGTTAACTAAGAATGCATCAGAAACAAGCTCTTAGTATGGTGCTGTCATGGTAAAACAGTTTTCTCAGTATAAGTGATACACATTCTAAGAGTCTTTTTGAACATTTTCCAACCCTTGCTGCTTGCTTAACTGTTGTCGAATCCACATAAAATGACCTATAAAAGCAACTTAATAAAATGAAAGACAAGAGTCAGAAATTAATATCAGCAACCAGAGCACTATTTTAATGTTTCAAATGTTAAATATTTAAAAAGCCTCAGATTAGGCTTAGAAGTTGCTTTTTAGTGACCTCTATGGAACATACTCATTACTCTGTGTTGCTGGCTGAACTGCCTTACATGCATTTCATTCAATGCTGCCAAAACTTTGGTGAAGGCTGTTCTTTTTTTGTTTTGTTTTTTAAATTTCAAAGAATTGAGTTTATTAAAAAAAATAAACTTGTATATCTGCTCAGATTTTGATTGTTTCAAATAAAGTAATTTTGTCAAAACCATTACTTTTTTTTTTTAGCTCACGTGTATCTAAGTCCCAGATTTGCAATGAAAGATATGCAATTAAGATCAACTTAAAGAGTAGGGATTAGACAGGTTTTCAATGTGTGCTGTGCAAAGATTTGGATTACACTATTCACCTTACAGATTGATTTTTCAGAGGATCAAGAATTATTAGAGAATCAAAAGCCAGTATTAAATGTCAGTTTTACCCCAACTGCAGTCATGTTATTTTAGTAAACCAGGGGATTAAATTAAATCTAGAAGTATTTAGTGATCTTCAATTGAAACTCACTGGTTACTGTTAGAATTTTTGAAATGAGAAATTTTCGTTATTATATGCTTTATTAATTGAATAGCCATGCTTCTTTATATTGTTATGTATAACCATAATTAGTATACCAGTTGAAATAAAGTATAAAATGAAACTCACTAACTTGTAAGCAAATATTAATGCACTTTTTCAGTCTCATTAGAAACGTTGATCAATCAATAAAAAGGTTAAGTATATATATATCTTATGATATATGCTTTTGTGGATTATTTTTTTATTTTCCTTAAGCATTAATTGTAAATTATTAAATTGAAATAAGTGGATGGTCATATATTTGATGAAGGAATCTGATCATGAAAGTTTGGAGAACCTTGGATTAAATGTTACCAGCAATCAAATTGGAATTGGTTTGGATAGTACATTCCTGTATTTCCATTTGATTTGTTTCGAAATAAATGTTTTGACTTTTTTGCTCAAATGACCTAATTTGTATCAACTTGGGTTTTACTTATTTATATGAACTGATTTTTATTTTTTTCAGTTTAAATTCTGGAGTATTAACTTAAAAATTACATAGTTTGCTTCCATACTATTTTTTTCAGTTTAAGACCTATGCATTCTGGAGAAATTTCAATGGATAATTCAACTAAAAATAAATAAGTTAATGGGTTTTATTCTAAAAGATAAAGTTTGACAGTTTAAAAAACATTAGAATCTCATGTCTTGAACATTTAATGCCAATAGGCTTGTGAAATAATTGAATAAAACTAAATTCATATAACAATTTGGGGCTTTCCATACATAGAATTTAAGTCATTAGTTGTTGGGCTTAAACCTTCATTGAAACATTTTATACATTATCTCTACTCTTAACTTTTGTCCATACTACCACTATAGAGAAATGAGATTTTTTTTTGATAATTTTTTTAACGCTATATTCATCATTGAATGATAGCGCAGTAACTTTATCAAGTCCCCCTTGTCATTTGTCATTGGGTTTCATGCAGTTCGAAAAATGTTAATGATAACTTTAACAATACTAAATACTGTGAGGATTTCAACATGTATGAGTGTGTTGCAAAAAATTCTAGTATAATAAAAGAGAGTAAGTTAGTGATTACCCAAGTACTAAAATGACGCAGCATATGAACATTTTAAGGTTGTTGTGAGATATAGTTACTTATATATCAGTATCTCAACAGTTAAGAAACATTCTCAATTGATTTTAACCAAAATTATCTGAATGTTCTTGTTGGTGACATAATCAGTTGCCCATTTTAAAAAGTCTCAGTCCTTAGATATTCTTGAACCCGGGTTTACTTAGGGGAAACAACTCTCTTGCATTTCTTTCTGCTCATATTTAAAATATGCTGACTGTGATATCATTAATGTAAAAGAATTCCTAAAGTGAAAAAAAAACAAAACCGCATTATTTAAAAACTGAGATTTTCTCTCCATAAATTGTACTCAACTTTTTTCTCTTCATTTTAAGAATTCAATGATCTTTCTTTTTTTTTTTCCTTATCCCCATCTGTGGTAGTTGTTATCTGTATTTATCAGTATACACTTAGAGATATTTTTATATTTCAGTAAATCTTTTTATCGGAACTTAGTGAATTTTAATTTTTTTTTTTTTAGTATGTTTATCTTCCACTTTTTCCTTGCCTTTGTTATATTCATTTTTTGTGTAATGTTTGTATTGTTTTGAACATTGCTGTTCTGTTGGGGAATTTCTAAGATGTCTGGACAGTGGAAATTGATGAAGTTGCCTTTTATCCTGAAAGTGAAAAATAAGAATAATAATATTCAAGTTTTCTCTTTACATTTATCTATTTATTTTTGTAGTCGCTATGTTTGGTGAATTGATATATGAAGGGGAATGAAAAATGAATTACTCGTTCACTTGTTTATTTCTCAGGAGAAATCAGTGTGGGATAATATTATTCTGTCTGTGGTAGACTTTCTTTTTTATTTTGGATTATTTTCTCACTTTTTGGCTTATTATTATTAGTTTCTGCAGTTGCTTTTTATCATTGTTATTATCAAAAATAATGATGGTAATGTCTTTGTTACTGTTGTTGATGTATGGTAGATGTGTTTTAGATTTAGTTTTTTAGTTTTTCTTGTGCAGCTATATGATTGATATTTTAGCTGTTGTATTATTCTTAACATTTTTTTTTATTTTATTGTTTTTTTCTTTCACCATCTTATTGGAAGTTTGATAATTTAGCAGCTGTAATTGTAATTTTTCATACATCACATATGACAGCAAGTTTCTTTAGGATTCAGCACCTTTCTTAGTACTTTTGCCACTCCAACACTTATTTGATATGGACAGTATTTTTCCAAATCTCCACTTCATCTATTATTCTCTCATGTGTCCTTGCGATTGTTATGAGGACATAAACTATCATTGGTATGACTTATGTTTCACAACTTTTTTAGCTCTCAGGTTAGGTTCTTCAGATTTCATATTATTTTTAGTTTTTTTCATAACTCCACTTTTTTTATCAGAAATTATTTTTGTTTGTGCTCTATGAAAAACAGCAATTACCAATCTCTAATGGATTTTTTGTTGTTGCAAAAATAAGTGAATAAATCTTACCAGAATTGTGTGATCCATGTTTATTTCTAAGTGTCATAGAATTTTAAGTTTTCTATTTTCTCCAACAACTTCTGGTCTGTGCTAACCCCATTGGTTTTTATGTTTCATTAAATTTCAGTTGCTTGCACAATTTTTAGTGTTTTGCAATTTCTACATAGTTATGCTTGATTTTATACTTCCGAGTCACCTGACCAAAATCAGTTCAATTTCCATATTGAATGTCACAAAAAGTCTCATATAAGCTTACTCTGTGGGACACTACAAAGACAATATGGAAGAATCAGCTGACATGAGATTTCCTCTAATATAGACAGCAGAGTGGGAACAATATATTCCCGTGGATTGAATAGAGGATCTGATTTGAAATTCCTGAAAGGTTTTTGATAATTCTCATCCTTCTCTGGAATTCAAAAATTTCTTGAACACATGCCTCCTTGTAGATAGAGTACTTACTGTATCTCTATGGATTCAACAATCATTCCATGGTCAATTGTTGTTAATTATGTTTGTATCACATAGCTGCCACAGCTACACTATCTCTTTATCTATTACATTTTTACAACTAGAGAACAGTGAAACTATTCAGTGTATTGCTGTTTTTAATTTTTTTTATGTGCATTCACATTGTTTTGTTTATTGAAATGAAAGAAGATTCAGAACCTCCATACTTTCTGAAAAATAAATTCAAAGTTTTTTTTTGGTGGGGGTTGTATACAATTGCAAATCTATAAAAACTGTAAAGTGGGTAGAAACTCAAATTCCAAAGAGATTCTCAAGTTGTAAGAGATGAGATATTGCTTTCTACTCAATATGTTGAAGCCTCTCTACTACAGGTGGTTGCAACATGTCATTTCAAAGCACTTGTTCATATATATTTAAATCCTGCATTCAGTGTTTCACTTCTTTAACATTGCTATGCAGCTCAATTTTAAAAGGATTAGGGAGAGACTCTGTTGGCTTATAACTCCCTGCACTTTCATGAACTTATATCTTGGATCAACATGCACTGCATTTAGTGGGTACCATCTGTTTAAACCATTCAAATGCATATAAACTGAAAACCTGCAAGTGCAAAACTATATTTGGTGTTTATCTAATCTTTTCAGGCCTCTGATGCTCATAAGATCTTTTATAATTATAAAGTATTAATGTGTATTGGCTTTGAGGAATGATCTCTGCAAAATACAAATTTTTAGTTTAGCAGTTTCATCTTTAATACTTTAATCATAGTTTTATTTCTTAACCCACAAAAAAATAAAGAAAGAAATCTTTTGAATTCATTATTTTGGGCTTCTATTCAGTTGATGTCATGAGGGTGGCAGATATGCTTGGGTTAAAAAAATTTGATTAAAATCTTTCAAGTATGTTGAATAACATTAAATTTTTTTTATAAAGTTGTGTCTTTCATTGTTGTAACATCTGCACCCTGAGAGCAAATAATCACCAAAAAACAGATAATGCTGTTTTAATAAGTAAGTAAAATGTCTTTTCTAGCTCATTTTCTTTCAATGTCATAATTATTCTCTTCAGAATAAATATTGTATTTTTCTGTTACACAGCAAAAAATTTAAGAGTGGGGGAAATATGTTGTTTTTAACTTTAAGAAGAGTCATTAACATATCTAATATTATTCAGACACTCTTCTTTTGTATTTAATTGTTGATAACATTTTGGCTGATCCAACCTAACAAAGACTGAAACTTATTAGCATCATTACAATGTTTTGTGTGTGTGTGTACATGAAAATGGGTAATTGAATGACAAAATGAATTAAAAGTCCATCCTAAGTAATTCATTTTGTCCCTAGAAGAAACTTCTTTAAATTATTCATTAGTTTATCAGTTGACTCAGTCTTTTTCTATATAGGGAGGGAGGAATAACTAAATTTAAAAGTTTTTGACATCCAATGTATCTAAATTGTGCTGTCATTTTTTATTTATTTGTTTTTTAACTTTTGTTTTTGCCATCTCCCACATTGTATCAGCAGTAGCTTTGCGACGAAAGCAGATATGTTTCATCGCAAAGCGAATGCTGATACAACATGGAATATTTGAAAGCAGCAATGCCAAAAAGGAAAACAAAAGCAGCAGAAAGCTGAGAAGAATCAGCTGACCTACACATCTGAGATAAACCAGACATCAAAAATTTAAAAACACAAAGTTAAACATCCCCTGTGTATCCAATGTAAAAATTGTAACCAGCATTTGTTGTAATTCTTCCTCGCGCTCTCTCCCACTCTGCATACATACATACAAACATATATATATATATATATATATATATATATATATATATATATATACATACATGCACAGGGTGCAATGGGTAGGTAAATTGTTGTTGTGTGTTTAGATTTTGTCAACTGCCATTATAGTAGGGTCAGTTGGGCACCGTCTGTGAGAAAGAGCACTACGACACAATTCACTCCGCTAGAAATTTGGAAACAACATGCTGTACTGCTTAGCATTCATGCCAGAAGCTCCAAGAGAAACATTTCAGAGTGTTTGGGTGTCAATCTGAGGACAGTGCAAAGGATTCAGAAAGAGGTGGATGAGGACAGTGGTGATTACAAAGGTATGCCAACTCAGAAACTCATTCTGATAGGAAAAGAACTCCCGAATCTGTTGGTGAAGGCCTCAGACTCAACACAGAGTCTACATCAAGTGCTTTGAGGTGGTAATGCTGCTTCCAACTGGTAGTAAGGAGCCCAAGCTCTTTGGAAGGCTGCTCTGATCAACAGTTGCATAATATCAGGGGTATTTGTAGTGCCATGTCGTGCATGGGTAGGTGTACCTGCATGTATTTTGGGTGGGCAAACCTGAGGCCACATTATTCTCTGGTCCCAGCCACATTCTGGCTGGTCTGTATTGCCATTAACAACAGATAGTGATAATTATATTGACCTTTTTACTTTTCTTTTTCTCCTCAAATACAGTGAAACGAAATATGTGAAAACCAGTAAACAAAAAAACACCTAGCCCTACCCCCAATCTTTCCTTTTCCAATGTTCATATATTCAGGGCATCCATTCCAATTTCTGCAGTATAGCATCTTTTCTACTGGAATGGTCACCAATTTAAAGTCTTCCATTGCTACCAATAAATTTTCTGTCTCAGGCTATCTTCCTCTTTGCCAAAAAGATTACAGCATTCACATGCATGACCTTAGCATTTACATGTCGTATAATTTTCTGATGGCAAGAGTAACAGTCACTTGAGTCACCAGACCACTCTTTAATGTGTTTTCAACTTTCATGATTACCTCCCTTAGCTATCTTTTTTCCTTTATTACTCCCCATTTTACTAGAACTGCAGTATATTAGACTTAATCTCTGACAGTTTAGAAACATCATTCTCTCTTCATTCATCTACGTGCATCTTTGTGTTCAGTGATTTTAATGCAGATCACACCACATGGATTAAACACTCTAATATTACTGATGATGATGCTGGCCTGAAGACTCTCAATTTTTCCCTTTACTCAAATCATGAATTTCCCTACTCATTTCCCCAACAAACATGAGCAACAGGCTTCCTTACTTGATTTCTTTCTTAACTCCTCTGCTAGCTCTTGCTGAGCTTTGCAACATTGTTCTCCTGGCAAGTCAGATCACTGTGTAGTATCTATTGATATTCTGTTCCATTCATTTATTAGACATGAACCTCTTATTCATAAGGCCTCTTTCTATTACCAGCATGCTGATTGGGATTCACTCAGTGACTTTCATTGAGATGCCCCATGGACTAACATTTTTAACCTCTATGTTGAGAATTGTGCCACTGAGGTTTCCTCTTGGGTCAAAGCAGATATAGATGCTTTTATTCCTTCTCAGAAATAACAGGTGAAACCTCAATTTTCTCCATGGTTCACTCCAGCATGTTCTGCTATGATAACCCACAGGAACTACCATTTCCAGCTATATCAACGAGACAGTTCCCATTATAGCAGATGCTTATTCGTGGTAGCACATAGTAAATGTAAACGTCCTCAAAGGAACTAAGTCTATGTTTGCTGAAAGAATGAGGCACCATATTGCATCTAACATCTTGTGTTTATTTCTGGCTTTGTAATCATGTTCTAAATAAGTTTTATATTTCTCCTCTTTTCAATCAGTTTGAAGTGTTAACATCTTTTGCTGATAAAGCTGAATATTTTTCCCATAAATTCTCCTTTAACTCTACACTCAACTCATCTGGAGTATCCTTGCTTATCTTTCCACCTAGAACTGAGTCTGTGTTGATTGATATGGATATTTGGGAGTAGTGAAATTTTGCTCAAAGCTGCAGTCTTGATGGATTGTTCCTTATATATATCTAAGACTACATGCCAAATTTGAAGCTGATAGGTTGAGGTTTAGTCTGCAGCATTTGCAACTGAAATTTTAAAAAGTGTTATGTACATTGTACAAATGTACAATGTTTATATTCAATTTTGTTCATTCACTAACACTTTCTCTTTTCTTATCAGATTAACTACTCAATTTGCTACTGAGGTGGCTACTGTATTAATGAGGGCAGCCACAGATCATGCATTGTTTGGCTTTGCAAGTGTTCTTCGAGTGGGCAAACTTCCCTCAACAGGGATCCTGGTGATATAAATATGATGACAGAAAGTTTGCACATGTCTCAATGATTATTTCAATGGCTGTACAGGATTGTTCAGAAATATGGGAAAAGGTATTTAGAGACAGACTGTTCCTCTTCTCATCCAGAAAGCTATTGAAGAAATTAAGAAGTGTAATGGATATCACCTGGACTGTAATTGTGATATAAAATTTCCCAAATGTGAGGTTCAGTTCCTCCTTGACCAGCAAGATGATAAGAAGATGAAATTGCAGAGATCATCATGAAAGTGATGATGATGTGGGACAGATTGACACAGAGAAGCATGATGTGGACAAAGCTAGCAGACAGCTTGATCAAAGAAGCTTGATCAAAGACATAGAGATCTGGTAGCTGGATAATGTAATCCTCAACATGTTCCTTATGTTGAGGATTATTCAGGTGATTCAAGAGATATCCCTCCTGTCAATACTGATGCTGATTTTGTCCCTGATCCAAAAACTCTGACAGACGCCAGCTCACAGAACAGGACAAGACTCCCCACACTGGATGCTGCTTGTGACCGATGCTTGATTAGTGATTATACTGGAGCTGCCATTGCTACAGGTGCCATAACTGACTATGGCATTATTACAAAGGATGACAAGAGTCAAGTTAATGGAGCATATAGATTACGAGATACAAGACAAAAATATCGATTGAAGAGGCAAGAAATTCAGATGGCTAGTTTTGAAAATATGATGTCACTGTATTTTGATGGTAAGAAGACTGCCACTCATGTGATGATAAAGAACGAGAAGACCAATAAATGAAGTTCAAGGACAATGATGCAAGATTATTATGTCATCATGGTTGAGCCTGGCAACGAATATCTTACACATGTGATTCCCAACACTGGACACAGAAAATAGATTGCCAAAACTAGTCACGATTTTCTGGTGGAGAAAAATCTAACCTAACATCCTGTTGTATGCATTGATAGTGATGGAACAAATGTAAATATTGGATCAGAAAATGAAGCCATTCGCCATCTGGAAATGTTACTTGGTCACCTGCTCCATTATTGCATCTGTCAGCTTCACAGAAATGAGCTGCCTTTCCCCGCTGTCTTCTATCACTATAATGGTAAACCAAGTCCTGAACATTGGCATGGTCCTATCGGAAAGCAGATCAAGGAGCCTTTGTCTGAGCTGCCAGTTGTTGCCTTCCGACCAGTTTCGCTGATTTCCGTCCTGAATGAAGCAGTGGAGAAAGATCTGTCCTGGAATCAGAAATATATGTATAGGATTTGTAAAGGAGTTATTACAGGTGTTGAGGTGTTGTTGATGATGACTTGGCTTCTAATAAGTTAAGTTCTCCCTGCATGTCAAAGTGGAATACTTTATAGAGTAGAATCCTCAGGATGTATATGCAACATCAAGACCCAGCCATGAGCTGAAAAGAATCATCATTACAGATATAAAGTTCAGTGCCCCAATCAAGATGCACACTTACATAACACAAGGCTCAAGGAACGTATTCCAGTTGCTGCTATATATGACAAACCTGAATAGTAAGGAGATGATGATAGTGAAGAAAACTGTCCAGAGAGATGCATACTTTGCCCATGCAGGTCAACTTCTTCTTGGTATGTGTGCAGATGAGGACATGACTGTTCAAGAAAAAGCTGCTTAAATGATAAAAGAAATTTGAGAGAAGAATCAACAGATGGAAGAATGCAGTGACAGATCGTGAGGAGGAAGAACATTCTGATACTGCTTTTGATGATTTTAAACTACACTGAGGATGAGGAGGACAGTGAATATGGTGATGGAAATGAGGATATGCTACATGTAGTCAACAAGAAAAGTGGTGACTCCCAAACTAAAACGGCAAGCAAAAAAAACATCATTTCTTGATTAGCTGAATGAATGAACTTAAAACTGGGATAACTTACATTGCTTCTCAACAGGTTAATGACATTCTTGAGACAACATTCGTACTGCCCAAGTGGCCAAACAGTACACAGGCAGTCGAAATAGGGATAAAAGTGATGGCTGAAGCTGAAGTGACAGGATGCAAAGCAAAAGATGGATATATTGGATAAGTTTATTGCCTAGCAAAATGTTGCCCAGTTTCTGTACAAAAAAGATTTCACTATATTTGTAGTAATATTTTAATATGATATCCCTCTTAAATAATAATGGAATTAAATTGATGTCACCGATGTACAATTTATTATTCTCCTGGCAAACCATAAATGACACCTATTTTTTGGTGGACAATAAAAGTTGACAAAAAAGTCAATCACAATGCTGCAGGGAAAGTGGGTAAAAAATGCCCTGAAACTTTTCACATGTGTTTGTGGAAAATGAAGGTTGCAACTCAAAAATGTCTTTTCACTGTTCACTAATACATATAACCCCTTCTATGGTTTCTGCTATCATCTCCAATCTGCATCCCCACAAAGCATGTGGATCTGATAGTTTCCTAGTAATAGTCCTTAAGAAGTGCGCTCTTGAACTGGCTCCTGTTCTCTCAAAACTGTATTATAAATGCCTTACAACCTCTTGCTTTCTTGCATGCTATAGTCCTTGTCTGTTGTTCCTGTGAACTGTCCAACCTTTCCAACTACTATTAGCCTTCCACCTTTTTGGGGGGAAACTACTTATGTCCCTAATCAATGCTGAACTGGTTAAATATCTCACATCATAGGGCCTTCTTTCAGACAAGCAATATGGCTTTCATTTCTTTAGGTCAACTGCTTTATGTTCTGATGATAATTGCGGAAAGTCTCTCAAGCTGTATATAAGAATGGTGAGAATTGGGCTGCTGTTTTGGACATCTAGAAAGCTTTCAACAGGGTTTGGCATGCAGGTCTTCTTCACAGCTTAAAAAGCTATGGTGTCTGTAGCCAAATTTTCAACTTATCCAGAGTTTTTTATCAAATTGAGAAATGGAAGTTATCCTGAATGGCCATTCTTCTAAATCCTTTTGTACTAATGCAGGTGTCTCCCAGGTCTCTATGCTTGGTCCTACTTTGTTTTTAATTTTCATTAACAACTTTCTAGATGGCATAAACTCTAAACTTGGTATCTATGCTGATAACACAGCCATTTATACCTGTTTCAATACTAAGCCTGATCAGTCCTACAATGTCAAATTGGCAGCTGATGTCAAAAAGGATCTTCAGTCTGTTGTTAACTGAGTCATTGAATGGCTTGTTAATTTTAATGCCTCTCAAACTAAACTGCTTTATTAATCATTTGAGATACCATTTTCTGCCTTCCATCAGCATGGCTGATACTTACCTCCAGGAGAGTGACTCGTTGCACCTGCTTGGGCTGACATGAAGTGGAAAGACTATACTGAATCCATTGCTAGATCAACTGCTAAGAAAGTTGGCTCACTGTGCCAGGCTAGATAATTTCTTTCCATGAATCTATATAATATATCTATAAGTCTACTATTTGCCCATGCTTTGAATATTACTGCCGCATATGGTCTGGTGTTCCTGCCATATATCTTGGGATCTTTGATAAAATCCAAAAAATGAGCAATATTATTGATCCTGATCTGAAATCTCAGCTTCAGACACTTTCCCACTGTCATAAAGCTGCTTGTCTGTGACTTTTCTATGAATACTTCCATGTCTACTGTTTGGATGAACTCTCCATTATGGTACCTAGACTTTATGAATTTAAGTACAGTACTAGATTGTCAATAAGGTGCCATCAATTCACAGTTAAAGTGGCTAGATATAAGAATAAATTCTATGCTGACAGTTTCTTTTCTTGCTTGTGGAATTCTCTTCTAGCCCCATACTTTCCAGCCAACTTTGATTACTCTTCTATTGTTCTCACTCCTTAATAATATTTTTCTTTTTTTTTATTCTTCCACATTCAGTAACTCCATTGTGTCTTAGTGGCTTTACTGCCTTGCATTGGAAGAAATGATAAAAAAATGTGACCAATTGTATATGAAGCTTTTTATAACCATAAATTTGTTTTTATTTCTGAATATTTCAAGAAAAATAGAATATTCCTTTATCCAATCTGACATGTTTACTAAAATAAGTAAAATATTCTTATTGAAGCCTGCTTTTATAGTGTAACTATTAAATATATAAACAGTATTGATTTACAGGCAGTCATATGAGCAAAGCTTTTAATGCATTCAATGCTTTTCATCAAGTCAACTGAATCAAATAAATTCTAATTAAATTACATGCCTCTTTTCCAACCATTGCATAACCTTTTAATTGTCCAGAGTATTTTTGCTATCTTCCATGTTGTGCATTACAACAGAATTGCTATCTACAGTGTAATTCAATATTTGATTAGTTTATTTTTCATATTGTCAGCACTTGATGAAGCATTTCCATACATGTCATATAAATTAATCATGGAAACAACACAGTACAGTGATTTTTGTAACCTTTCTGATTGTTAAAGATCAGTATTTATGAAAACTCCCCATTGTCAGTTGGATTAATTGCAAAAATGAAATGTTTGCAAATTAAACTAACAACTGACAAAACTGAGTGATCATCTGATCAAGTTTTGGTGTTAGTTTAGTGATCAGAGAAAAAGAAAAAGAAATGCTCTATTATGAGAAGCATTTGGTGTATGAAAAGTGTTTCTAAAAATAAAATGAGTTCAAAAGTGATACATTTGGAAATGATGCTACCTAATACTTGGCAAGAACAAAAGACTTTTAAGTATTTTTTTTTGTTCTTGCCAAGTGCTGAGTTAGCACTCATAAATTAGTCAGGCACTCATTTCTCATTCAGGAAATGTGTTCATCTACTTAGGTAAATGTATTCAAGAAGCCCAATTCAGAATCATCACATCACAGGAACAGGTTGACTGAATTACTTCCCCATTGAGTGGTTGCCACAAAATCTGGACATTAGATCATGATGTGAGTTGGCACGTGTGAAAATTCTTATTTTGAGCAGGTCATTTTTTAATGACTTTAAAAGAAAGGAATGGGTTTTTATTTCAAATTCTCATTCAGTTATGATCTGTCACTGTGAAAATATGAATGAGGTCTCCTGATAATTGTAGAAGGAAGAGGCAGTGTACACTCGAGATGCATTAAGGGGCTGTGGCCAAGTAGACGTGTATGTGTACAGAGATGTAGATATGTTAGCATGGTTGAACATTGTGGAAAGTCTGCTGAATATGTAATTTTATTCCTTTTGACTATATAACTAGTTTTGCAAGTACTTGAATGACCACTTAGGAAATGGGAGAAGAAGGACTTATTATTTTCTTAATTTCTTTCCTTCTTGACGAGGAATATGTGTAAAGAGATTTCTAGCAATCCGACACTCGTTGAAACCTGTGATTTTTGTAATCTACTTTATTGTGCTGCACCATAGAAATATATGCTTACAAATGGCACATTTATAAATCTACCATTCATCCATGCATTGAATATTGCTACCATATCTGGTCTGGTGCTACAGCTATATATCTCAAGATTCTCAGAAAAATCACAAGAAGAGTCTCTAATGTTATTGGCCCTGACCTGGCATCTTAACTAAAGTCACTTTCCCATCACCAGGACATGGTTTCCCTCTGTTTTTTTTACTATAAATACTTTCATGGCAGTTGTTCTAATGAGCTCTCCTCCTTCATACATTAATTGAATTTGAGCATACTCCTAGATCAGCTACTAGGTCTCATTGTTTTACTGCTGAAATACCTAGATATAACCATAGTTCTGTTGTAATAGTTTCTTTTCTCACATTTCTCACCTGTGGAACTTTCTTTCCATTTCTTGCTTCCCTGCCACCTATAATCTTCAAAAATTTAAATAGGATGTTCATCTCAATCTTCTCTCTTCTTGGAACCTGTTCTTTTATTGTCCTTTCTCCTCACTAACGTCTTCTCATTCTCTTTCACTCCCAGTAACCCCTTGCATCTTAGTAGCATTATTGTCTTGTACAGGTGAAATGATTAAAAAGAAAAAAATTTTGCATGGACATAAGAATTAACAAATATATATGTATACATGCATATCACTCACACAGTTTTGTCTCTATTATACAAAACTAGAAAATAATTGTAAAACAAAACATTATTAAACAAACATATATATATATATATATATACACACTTTGGTGTAAGTAAAACAGTGCTCAATGCAAAATAACAGAACTATTAAGTATATATTAATAAATATACATAATGTACAACTCAGAGTTTCATGCACTATGCAATCATCAGGTAATCAGCTCTCAGTACCTGACGATTGCATGGTACATGAAACTCCCAAGTCATACTGTCAGCGTGGGGTATTATGTATATTTATTAATATGTGTGTGTGTATGTATTTATATATATATGTGTATGTATTTATATACAGAAAGCGAGAAGAGGAATTTTTCTGAAGATTGCATTGGAACTGACACTCACCTTGCAGCATCGCTTCCTGTGTCCACACTGTCTATATGTTAAACACTTTATCTCTGATATTTGAGCAATTTTGCCCCCTATAGATATAGCAAATTTTAAACTATATATGCACACATACACATATGTATATGTTAGAAAAATGCATATCAAGTTATATAATGAGCTTGTAATATATATACACTCTGCATGTTTAAATATTTCCAGTTGATAATACCAGGATTCATTATTGGCTGCTATAACAACCTTAACAACTTATGCAGATGACCCAGTGTTTATAGCAGACACAGAAAAGAAGCTGTAGGGACTCCTACATAAGCTAATGAAGGAAAATGAGAAGAAAGGATTAAACATCAATTACAGGAAGATAGAATGCATGGTTGTAAGCAAAAGCAATATTCCACCATACAAATTACAAATTGGAGGATCAAAATCAAACAATTATAAAAATTTAAATATCAGGAAAGTGTTTTAAAACAGCAGACAGAAAGTGTGACACTGAAATCTGCAGGTGCATTGAAATAGTGAAAAATGCCTTCCAAAAGCTAAGCAAAGTAGTAAGAAACAGAAAAATTTAATTAGAAACAAAGAAAAGAGTACTGAAATATTATGTAATATCATTTCTCCTACATGACAGTGATACGTGGACCATCTCCACACAGCTGAAGGAACTTAAGGTAATAGAAATATGGCTCTACTGAAGGATGCTGATAAAATTATGGGCTGAACATGATAAAGTTTTAGAGAAAATGGAAACAAGAAGGACACTTATATTTAACTTCTGAAAGAGAAATTTCTAGTTCACCTAATGAGGACAGAGGGCTTGGACAATTTGACACTTCAAGGATATATTGAAGTCAAGTGGGACAGATAAAACAATGCATTACCTACCTAACAAGCTTATGTAAGTGAATGGAAAAGCAAGGTTTAGGGGAGATAATAAAAAGAGAAAAATTATTAAGCACTACACAGACGGGAAATTGTGGAGAGCCATGATTGTCAACATTCTGAAGGGACACAGCACAGAGAAGAAGTATGCAGATTCCTTAAGACCTATATACCCCACATACACTCACAAATATATATAAATATTTTTTTGGATGTTTGTGTATATCTACAAGTAAGGTGCTTAGATATTTTGACTATGTATTTCCTCCAATCTACTTTGTAACCCTAGCCCTGTTCCTAATTGTCTGCATTCCTCTTGCCGCTATCTTCTGAGAGGTATGCAAAGTGCATAGTATAGCTGTCAGGAAGAATGTATATAATGTCAGAACCTGTAAATTTGAGGGTGGTGCTGCCAGCAACTTGCGAAAAAAACAAAAAAAAAATTTTTTTTCAAAACACAACTGAATTAATTGTAACCACACCCCCTTTTGCTTTCCTTCTCTTTTATAGTCTGTGCAATAATTCTTAATCTTTCAACCCCCTGCCTTTACTCTCTGATTTTCCCTGCTAGATTTTTGTAATTGGTCTCAAAGACCTCTTAATTTGATATAAGAACCAGACTTAGTGACTTTTCAAATTATAATTATATACGCTATACTCTCTCTATATATAATCTCTGTAAATGTAATTTATTTTACAAATCAAATTTTCATATGGTGGTAGGGATGTGTGGATTTGTTAATGTTGTATATGAAATCCTGAGTATGGTAACTAATTAAAAGAAAATGAAAGATAAATAATACTTTAATCATTCTAAATTACAACCCTTCCTCTGTACCAGATATAAATTGATAAGAACTATAATTTGCCCAATGTTGATCAGGGACACTTCAAGGTAACTGAATGTTGTTCGTTAAGAGATTTTCACATACTTTTATCACCTAAATGGAAGAAAGGAATGTGTACATCTCACAGTCTAGTGGATTACAGCATTTAACTAAAGTATGTATAGTGTGCTGACTATTGTGAGTTCAATCTTTGGGTCAGGTAGTATGAAAAAGTCATACCCTGTTTCAGTAGCAGAAATGGACAGGTAACACAACAACAAAAAGATAAGAGAATTAACTGATGTATGATATCTCCATGGAAATTGAAATGAGAACATTTTATCCCCATGGATTGGATAAAAAGTTTGATATAAAATTCAGTGAAGATCACAGTGTATTGGTAACAAATAAGGTCAAATTTTAAGTGCCGAAAAATTATGAGTATAGCAACCAAGACGAGTCCACTGTCTGAATAGAAGGGCATATAATAACGCCCTCATTTAAAAAATTCTAACATAAAAAAATAAATTGGTATATTTTCAGAACAGTTCATAAACATAGAAAATATGACTGCTTTCAGGTGGTTATTATTCATGTGTGAGGGTCTTTAATGAGACATTGATTGAGTGGGGACATTGGTTGCTTCAAACATAATAGGTACCCAAGATTCAAACCGAGAGAGTTAGGAGGAGGCAACATGTTAGGGATTATATGATCTTGAAAATTCTCAGCCAGTCACTCCTGGAACCATGTGGGGAAGAGTAGAGTCCTGTTGGAACATGTATGGCCATCCACTCAATCAACCCCAAAATCCGCCATCATGTCCAGCAGCTCCATGCAAGCAGTGGCATTGATCCTGAAGCTTTGTAGGGGAAAAGGTGGGGTTGTATAACATGGCTCTCTTTGTTCATAACACCCAGAATCATCAGAAACGGCATGAGCCTAGTGGTTACTGTCATTGCGTCCACAGTCACCTGTCAATTCTTTTGTTTACCTATCCACTTTAAAGAGGCTCACTATCTCTGAGTTGATGTGATTGGCAGTTACTGCCATCAGTACAAGAGGACTTTTCATTTCTTGTGTCAAATTGTTAATGTTCTTGATATCTCTGAATGAAGAAATGAGAATGTTAAAAGCTGGCACAAACAACATAACATTACATTAGATTGTCTTCTATTTATAATCCATTTATTTATCAAACTATATAATAATTATCAATGTGTATTTATATATTTCCTGTCCCATCTGTAGTGAGAAGAGAGGTAAATCAATTTGAGTTTATGAGTGATTACTTCCCTTAGTGGTTTTAATAATCTATATAAATAAAATATTTATCTGGATTTTTAACATGAAAAGATATTGAACAAAAAGCAATTTATATAATGTCAGAAATAATCAATGAACTATAGATACCATTGAATGTCTAAAAAAAATGTAAAGGGAACAGATTAATTAAATAGTTGATTTGGTCTCTATTTTCATTCTGAATTCTTTATCTCTACTTTATTGATTCTTAAGACATTGTTTCATTGCATCTCGCTATTAAAACTTTCTAACAATTACGGGTTCACTAGTGTGTGTGTTTGTATATACACACACACACACACACAAGTGAATGTTTGTTTACATTTGTGCAGACTTTAACTGGAGACATTAACAGCCATCTTCCAAAACTTGACCAAATGGCTTAACATGAGATATTTTTGGAAGAACTTGTTTGGACTGAAAACATTTCAGTATCTCCTTGTCTCTCACACACACACACACACATTAATATGAGTGTTGGCATGCATGTGTGTACATATATTTATATGATATATGCACACACATGAATTTATAAAATTGATAGTTGTGCTGTCTCTACACCCCTGCACCTTCACACTTACACCTATTACTCAAGAAAACAATGTTTACCACCCTCTATGCTTTGTTGCAAATATTAGTGTAAAGTTCAGTTCTAGCCCCTAAAATAGAATCCCCATGTGGGAGGGAGTTTTTATGTTTTGCAAGTTGAGAAGTAAAGCATGGCCAGGGGCGTGGTTTTATTTTAGGTATGTTAATAGGTTTTTCTGATTTATTTACATATTTTGCAAATTGTTTTTGTACTTATGCTGGTTGAGGTTAGCAGTTTGCAGTTAAAGTTTATGCAAATGTAAAGAACATATTCAGCTTTTTCTTTTCTAGTTTTCTGATATTTGTCTTTTCTTTTTGCTAATGGAAGAAAAATTATTACAAGAACAAGTTAAATAAATCAGAATCAGAAATTAAATTGGTCTTTATTTTTGGCTTTTATTTTAGTTCTCTCTTATTTGCTCTTTCTTTCATTCACACTTTATTTCCTCTTTTTCTCATCTCTTCCTGTTCTTTTCTGTTCATTTCCCCCTTTTCCTCCTCTCTCCTTATGTTTCTACAGTGTGGATGCCTATACTTCTGTTAATCTTGTGTGTGTGTGTGTGTGTGTGTGTGTGTGTACACACATATATATATATGAACTTCAATAAGTTAATGAAAAAAACATTTATTTTACACAAATAGTTTACAACATAATTTCACATAAATAGATAAATTATTTTTATTAAGTTTAACTGACAAGGTTTGTTTGTTAAATTTGTAATTGTATTTTCCAATTTTTGAGTAAGTTTTTCACATCCAAATTAAATTTAAGTTTAATAAAATTAAATTGGCAGGTGATCTCGAAAATAACCTCCAATCTGTTTTGAGCTGGGGCTAAAAATTTGTTAATTTTAAAGCCTCTAAAATAAAATTGCTCTCTATTAACAATCTTAAAGAACCATTTTGCCTTCCAACAGCATGGCTGATGCTAACCTCCAATAGATCTACTCACTTTGCTTTCTTGGTTTTACATTTTCCACTGAAATAAATTAGAATATTGAATCAATTGCTAAGTTTACTGCTAAGAATGTTGGTTCTTTGTTGTGCTAGACAATTTTTTCTTTCCACAATCTTGCACATTTAAAAAAATACCATTCGTCCATGAATTGAATATTGCTGCTGAATCTAGTCTGGTGCTTATGTTATATATCTAGAGATTCTTGACAGAATCTAAAGACGAATCTGCAATGTTATTGGTCTTAACCTGGCATTTTGGCTTCAGTCACTTTCCCACGACCATAATATATCTTCCTTGTATCTTTTATGTAAATATTTACTATTGTTCTAATAAACATTCTTATTTGGTACCTTGGCTTCATTAATTTAAATGTGGTACCAGGTTTGCAGCTAGGTTTCATAATTTCACTGTTGAAATTGTTCATTGTAATGGCAAATTCTATGCTGATAGTTTCTTTTCTCATACTTCTTGCGGATGGAACTCTGTTCTGGCCTTTTGCCTTCCAGTCAACTTTGATCTTCAAAAATTTAAATGCAATGTTAGTTATAATCTTCTGTCTCTTTGAAAACTTCTTTTATTGTCCTCTCTGTTTCTTTCTCTCTCTCCCTTAGTATCCTGTTGCATCCTTGTGGCTGTTATCACCTGGCTTGGGATGAAATATATTTTTTTTAAAAACTGTTCAGAGTCCATTTTCTTGTTATTTTCTTTCAAATATTGTCTCTGTCATTAACCTAAACTTTTCTCTATGTTAAAGATTGAGATGGGTGAAATTAACAAAAAAAGAACAAGACATGAAATTTGGGCAATTAATCCATGGATCCTATCGGATGTGTCACAGCTTATTTGGAAATTGGGAAAATATAATAAATAAATTAAACAGACGGATCTTCTCAGTTGAATTAAATAAAAATGATTTGAATTCTTGCTCCTTAAACATATCAAGAGATTGATACATAAACAGACCAATATATTTTACTCTCTGGGTAGGAGAATTTCTAAATGACTTGTAATCATTTAATTTGGGGTTTTGTTTAAAAAAGAAATGACAAACTTTTACCTCAAAATGATCAAGAAAAAAACAGCTCTAAAACATTGTAACCATTAACATGGAAGATGATGTCCCAAAGAATACAGAGAAAAACAGAATCTGTACTGAGAATGGTCAGCAACATATTGATTTATAAAATAAATTAGCCAGTGATATTCTGCTCATTCTGTTGTACTCTTGTTTTAGATATTTTATTTTATTTTATTGTTTTTCTCTATCTTATTGCTGTTTACTTCTATTGTAACATTTTGTATCAAGACACTTTTTGAATGCTAAAGTTGACAGCACAAAATTAGAAATAAAGAAATAGCTTCCAATATGACTTCAACTTGTGTCTGCCATCTCAGACATTTCTTTTACCACTGTGTGCCGCCCATTTGTTGCTAATTTTCTATACTACCTTTTTTGTTTACTAATTAATAGTAATCGTTAGTAATGTTTTGAAATTTTTGGTTTAAATATTTTACTATTGTTTCATTACTATATTTTCTCCATCTTGTTTTTTTGCAAATTCCTGTTAATCTTTCCTTTGCTTTTTTTCTTTATTAATATCTCATCACCCTATGCCTTTTCCTTTTTTAAATTTTTATTTTATTTTATTTATTTTTTTCTTCCCACTTTTCCATTTTCTTAACTTTATTTCATACTTTCTCATACTTTTTTCATGAAATAAAAACCAATGAATTAGACTTCTTTGTTTATATTCTTGTATGTTAGAAAAATTAATCTCTTTTTCTTTTTTTCTGCTGTCTTAAGTTATATTTCCCATCAAAGTGTTGATTTTCTACATTTCAGTCTTGGAGAATTGATTGTTTAAACAGAAACCTTTATCTGAGCAAAGTCACAATAAGTAAATATGTTTTGCAATATGAAGCCAAATGTTATCTCAGTTAAAAAACTTCCTGGCAATGGCTTATAATTGCTTCTCTTGATAGCTTAAACATAGTCAAACATTTGTATGTTTTCACTTGGTAATCAATAAGAGATTTCTATGTACTTAGCATTTAGTGTGTTTATCTCAGACATTTTTGAATTGGTCTTGTAAATCGCAAGTTGAGTGTTCAAATCCAATTGAGGCATTTCTTGTGTTAGTCACACAGTTTTCCCATTAAATTTTTAACGTAGTGAAACTCGGTTTGGTTGTTTCATGGTCATACATACATACATACATACATATATATATATATATATATATATATATATATATATATATTATTTAGTTCCAATCTAGTATTGATAGAATAAAATACTTTGTAGTGATTTGTTAAACTAGTAAGAGTATAATTTTAAGCCCAACCAAACAGTATGGCAACCCTAGTAACAATTATTTTGGCCTTAATTTTTCTAACTGGTTAATTTTGAGAAACCAGCTGTTAGGGACAGTTGTTAATCTACAGAATAATCAGCCTACTATCATCATTTTTCTTGTTTTGATCATGCTTCAACTGATGTTTTATTCAGTTTTCCTTAGGTGTAGGCCATAACTATTAATCATGAATAAAATTTATTACCACTCATCATTATGCATGTGCTATGTCTCTTCAGGATCTGGAACTTCCTGCTCTTTGTCACTTTAAGCAACATTTGACATTTTATCATTCTTCCTTGCTCTGCCATCCATTCACACAAACCCATTAAACTGATTGCTGTTTCCCTGTAAATCTCTTTCGATATGTTCTGTGAGCATTAATGTTTCCAAGCCATCTTTCCTTATAATATGTCCCAGAAATTTCAACTCTCTCTTTCTGATCAATAATATTTTTAATATATTTTTTTAAAATCAATGAAAATTACAAAAAGAAAAATCAAATTAAATAAAATATAGCATTATATTCAAAGATTGAACAAACTGAAGGAAGGATGGAGAACTTATTTACCAAAACAGGAACAAAAACAACAGAGATTAAGATAATTGTCTCAATAATGATACATCATTTCAAACAGCCCATCGTTGAATGTATCTTTGTGAAATATCTGTAAAAAAGTAAATTTCTCTCTCTACACAATTATAGATAATCTTTCAGCCAAATTTACTGCTGTCTTTATTTTCCCTAGTTAGTTGCAATAGTTTAATTAAATCTTAAGAATCTATTTCTGAACCAACTTAAAAATTTGGAAATGAAAACTAAAATATTTTTAAAAGTTTGTAATGACTAATGTTACAATTACATTGTTAATATATGACTTTTTCATACTCAGGCATCTGTGCCATAACACCAGCTTCTCATTATTCTTCTAAAATTATACTTTTTCAGACACCTCCCTATTTTATCTTCTGTTGTGAGAGAAGCTTTTTGTCTTTTTCTCACTTCTTGTATTCATGACATGCATTATAAGAAAGAAGATGGCTGCCAACTTTCCTCTTTCCATGATGATAACATCCAGTTAAAAGCAATCTTCTTACTCTGTGGTGCCATAAATTTTGAAGAATTGTACATATTTCCTTATCTTTTAAGGATTGCTCTCTGTTGTCAAGTGCAATATCCATCAGTTTCTTTGCTCAAGTTGATCAGTTGCTGTAGACAATTATGCCCTGGTTACCAGTCATTTCTTCATTTTTTTTTTCCTAGGGTATCACTTCAATTTGAACATGTAGGAATTGGGTTTATTCAACAGTTTATTTTACACTACAGTAGGCTACCCCTTATCTACTGGGGATATGGTTCCAAACCCCCAGTAAATGTTTGAAACCGCAGATAGTAGCAAACTTTATATATAAAAGGAAAACAACTGTATAAAGGAACAATTAGTATATATTAATATCACAGAAATGAAAGTCATATATTTTCATTGATAAATACTAGTTTATGGATGATGGGTAAAACAAAACTGGTTTAGTTTTTAAGAGTTAGAAAATAAAGCCTTATTTGTAAAATGTGTCTTTATCAGCCTCATTGTTGTTCTCAACCTGACTTAATGACTTTAAACTGAAAACAGTTTGCAATAGATAACAAAGTTCACTATCAATGATATGCATGCCTTGCATTGTAACAGTTGAAAATTATTTTTAAATAAAAATAGGCATGATAAAATCGAGCAACAAGAAAGAATAACAAAAAAGTTTACAATTACCTTAAAGGAGTAAAATAAAAAAAATGTGAAGTTAAAAAGTACATAAATCTATTTCTCTCACCATTTTTTGTTTTATCCCTTTACAGTAATTGTAGATATTTTTGTTATTCTTTCCTGCAGCTTGATTTTAATATGCCCTTTTTAATGCCATTATTAAAATTTGTTCCCTTTTTAAAATACTCGTGTTTTATTGATTATTGAAATGACTATTTCAAAAGTGTTAAAGTAGTTCAAAATCTCATCTGGGAAATTATCTTCATCTTTTTTTTGTTAAGATAATTCATATCAGTGTTTATAGGAGTTAGAATTTTGATCTTAATGCCTTAGATATTTACCTAAAACTAATTTTAGCCAATGCATTTGTGCCCGCTTCCCATTTTTCCCCTTACTGAAGAATAATAAGGATTTAAAGAATAAGCAAAAGAATATTTTTCACTTGGCACTCAATGTTTCACACTCATGAAATATGAAATAAAAAAGAAAATGAGTAGACAAAATTAAAACCAAGCACTTTAATTATATAAGTTATTTGAGTTGGTACGTTAGGTATGGAGCTTAGAAGTGTGCCTCTTTTGCAACAACACTCAATTCATGTGTATTATTGGTTTGTCGACTAATGTCTACTGACATTACCATCTTCTTCTTGATGACCATGCTTGCACATTTCCTCTGCCATGTAGATTACAGCTGTTTCCTTTTATGAGACTTCTAATAAGGAGTGTGAGTTTGTCTAGTTTATTTGCACACTGAGTGAGAAGTAAAAGTGAAAGTGTTTTCATTGTTCAAACATTACAGTATCTAATTGAAGTCTATTCGAGAGAGATTGGCTTACCCCCTCCCATGCATCTCCATTGCACTCTGCCATGTCTTGCCTTCACTATATGATATTGCTTTTTAACCACTTTGTGCTTTGCTTAAATAATTTAGCATGTGCTCTTTTATGATGACACATGCTAATTGCTGATTGTGGATACATTTCTTTCCATTCAGCTACATCCCTCCTTCCCTTCCTGTTGCATCTTCCAGTCAGTATAAAGATCTTTTCACATGTCTGCCAATGCCAGATGCATTTGGTATCCTGAAGAAAACAAGTATTTCTTATTATTCTCCAAATCAAAGCATTCCGAAAGTGAGGGATAAGAGAGAGAAGGGGGAAAAAACAGGAAACTAATTACAGAGGAGGAGAAATAAAAAGCAGAAGAAGAGAAGTAGTAGTAGACAAGAAGAAAGATAAGATGGAATGTAAAAAGACAAAAGAAATGAAAGAATCAATATTTCAGGAAGAACGTATAATGGTGAAAACTCAAAGTGGGGGTAATGTTCAAATCGCATTTTGAAAGATTAAACTTTTCTGCTTTTCTTTTGCAGATTGTTTCTACCTTCTGTTATTTTTGTTTTTATTGCCATTTAAATGATTTTTAAGAAAATTTGTTTTAGGAAAAAGTTCTTTAACTGGAAGACTTTCAATATCACAGCATATATGCATACACATAAATGTATTTGAATTATCTATGTAATATATGCATCTAATATTCAAGAAATTGGATGCTGTGGATGTTTGCATAATACAGAATCCTAGTAATAATAAATATATAAAATATGTAAATAAGAAAGATAATATACATTCTAATAGGCATTGACCATGTCTTAATATACACCTTAGTATGACATAAATGCATTATTCGTTCCATGTAAGCAACCTGCCTTGCTTCCATTGGCATTCTGCCAGTTGTGAACTGGTCTGTTTTGCCTATTAAAAAAAGGTTTGGTTGAAAATGACAACATGAAACCATTCTAGTTGTTTAAATTAAGTCTAATACAAACACATTTCATGTTAATTTGCCTTAATAATAAAGGTTGCCGCTGACTTCAGATATACAGAATGTAAATATGAATGCACAAATATGTTTGATCTCAACATTTTTTTTATACACGTCAAAGTACAATTATTTCCTGTCTTCTTGTCCTATTTACAGTTTCTCCACCTCCATTCCTTTCTCCCTCTGTAAACACTTCCATTTGTCATTCACACCCCTTCTTTGATGCAACAGTATAATTAACAGAATTAAAAATGTTATAAGACTGAAAGAATTTAGTTTTTCAAGAAATATTTCTGATAACATTTTATCAAAGCAAGAGTGTCTCTCAAAAATTACATTCTTTTAAAAAAATTTCAATATGAGCACAGAAAAATAAATGTGAAAAATACGACCAAATATTAGTGATTATTAATGTGTTGATTTTTTTTCTTTCATCCTTCTTCCTTATCTGCTATTATTGCAAGCGACTTTAAGCATAAAACCATACAGTGGCAATTACCATTTATACATAAGTTGATCTTGAACCGAGGAATTATTAGTTCAGTATAAATTAAGGTAACAAAGCATCATATTTAATGACATGTAAAATAAATAAAACTCTTCTTTTATAAAACTTGAGGCTTTGTCAACTTAAAACAAACTCTGTACCATTTATAGCACCTAATACTAAAATGCAAGAAGAATCAGATAAAATAGTCTATATTTTCTTTAAAGTTAATTAAGTTAGAATCATTGTTGTAGAAGTTTATTTTTTGCAACTGTTGAATGTTTTTATATATTGTGCCTGGAACTACTGCATGCTGCCTTTTTCATTATGTATAAATTTCAGAATACCACAACAGTTATCCATGTGTAGATTGGCATCCAAGCTTTTGTCTAAAAAGTTGAGTTAAAAATTCTGCTTATATATAAGTATATATTGAGTTACAAAAATCATTTAAATAAAAGAGTGAATTTAAATCATTTTAAGTGTTCTGTAATTCAGTCTCTACAACATTCCTTATTTAGGAAATCTGCAGTGTAATAAATGCATTGTGCCAACACAGCATTCACTAATGCTGATATCTGTCTTTGAAAGACGCTGGAACCCACAATTGAAATTTCTGCAAGACCAGTGACTGAATTCTCTCATAAGAAGAATGCATATGTGACCATTATTTAACTATCTTAAATGATGGACAACAGTAGTTGCTGATAAAAAGTTTTGAATTCATGTTTACTCACTTTGGTAATTCTGCTCTAAGAACTGTGTTAATTTTACTTAGGATTTGTTTTGAATTTTTTCTCTCTTTCTTGTTACTTACTCAAATTTCATTAGCTTTCAGGATAAATGCATTGATTTTATGGCAAGATTATCTAGTTGAATTTTAGCAAAAAGGAGAAATAAAAAGAATTAACTTTCTGAAGTTGAACGTTTGCTATTGAAAGGAGTCTTTCAGAATTGTGAAACTTTAGGAGGGAGCTTTTTTTGTCTTTGAAGAATATGGACAGAAATTTTGTGTCACCTGTGCAAAGAGAAAAATTGTGTATGTATACATACATACATACATACATACATACATACATATATATATATATATATATATATATATATATATATATATATAATGTGTGTGTGTGTCCTTTCAATAAATTTCTTTTCCAGCAATTAAAACTCTTTTTTTCCTTTTTGTAATTTTTGGAATGGTGTGTTGTATTGATTTCTTGATTTTTCATTTGTGTTTTATTTTGGTCCACAATTTTCATTACCAATTTTTGTGCAAAAATCTGTCAGAATTGCTTATTGTATCTGGTGCTAACAGAAAGTAGGAAAAATTGGTTTTGCAATTCAAAGTCTTTGAAGAAGGAAAAGATGGTCAGGTTTGGGAGGAAGCTGGGAGTATAAGGTTCAAAGAGCAGAAAAGTTCCAAATGAAAGAAGGAAAGAAAAATGGGTGATAAAAGAATTAAATTAGAAAAAAAAAATAATCTTACCCAAATCTTGAAAGTAGAGGTGGAGGTAAAAAAGAGGTAGAGAGAAAGTAAATAACTAAGAAAAAAGAAAAGTTTAAAAAATATTGTTAAGCATTTATCTCTTTTGTGTCTAAGTTAGCTTAAGGTGTTAAAGTATTTTTTCTCTCTTTGATCTTGATCTTGATCTGTTCCTCAGCAAAATTCTTTGCCAAGAGAAGGTAAAATTAAAATTTAAAAAGAAACACAAAAGAAAAATGAATACTATGAGAGATAGTGTGAACAAATGAAAGAAAGAATTAACAAATCCATGTGTAGGAATTAAATTTATTTCTAGGAGGAGGGGAAATAAAAGATAATTTTTTTTAAAATTGGGGAAAAGATCTTTTTGTTTTTTGCAGAATTGTTCATAATAATCTTCCATGTATGTCTTTCTCTTATCCATTTTCTACCCTTTCACCTACATAGCCAAATGCTATTTGCACCTCAAGGAAAGCAACCCTGATCAGATCAAAAACTGACTTTATATAATTTCAGATTACAATGTAAAGCAAAGATTATATATCTATTTATCTTCTTCTATCCATTAATATGTCTGCACACACACACACACACACACACACACACACACACACACACACACACACACACATATATATTTATCTTCTTCTATCCATTAATATGTCTGCGTGCACACACACACGCGCACACATACATATATATATATATATATATATATATATACACACAAATCCAGGGCCTTCTCCTGTTGGTAGAATCCCTCCCTGATTGAGCATGCTTTCAAGAGTATAGCCATACTTACCACACTTGGTGAATTGCAGGTTTGTGAGGCTATTTTACCCATAATCAGAGGTTTTCAATTTAGAGTTGTCCGCCTCCTGACTAGGTCCTGTAGCCAAGGCTATAGGACCCAGTCACATATATAATTGAAGATTCTGTATGAACCTATGCAACTTCTGCAATTGCATTTTTATGGAGTTTATATAAGATCATCTGTAACAGACAGAAGTAATCTATGAAAACATATTTATAGTTAATCAATATTTTTAACTGAGTTCATTAACCACTTTCTTCTGTTTTGTTTCTCCTTTGAAAGCATTCTTTCTCTGAAATATTTAAAAATCTTGTTAAAGTTTCCTCCCCAAATGTGAAAAGTTTTAGTTGCTAAATAAAATACTCAAATACCTATTTAAAATTTTTAGTTGACATATTTCTTGTTATTCTCATGATTTTGATTCAATCTAAATAGACTTCATTTTTTTTTATCTCAAGGCTAATCCTTCACAGATAGAACCCTTAAAGAGAGTGTAGTGTTTTTCCCATAAATAATTAACATAGCAGAATTAGACTGGAGATAGAGCAAGAACTGTGTGGTTTTGTTAAAAACACTGATACAAACTGCTTTAAACACAAATTGATTAAATTTATCATAAAATATGTAAAGAGGTGTTGAAAAGTTATCAGCCCTACTGAGGAGCCTGTTAAAAATATTTAGCAGGATTTAGAGAAATCAGTTGAATCAAAAACTTTACAACACCCCATCATGCACCTCCTACAACTTAAAATAAGATGTCTATCAGTACATTATCTCCCACCTGCTTCATGAGTATTCAGTCTAATTCTCTAGACCATTAAAGAATAAAGACTATTTTAAATCTATATATTTTCTGCCATTGTTGTTCTTACTTAATCCATGCCAAAAAATGTCATTCATATTGCTGGTTATAATATTTTGTCTCATCAAATGCCTTACAGTGCTCATATGAGATATGTGGAGTATCTCTACGATGTCTTGTTATCATGTGACCTGGATTATTTTTAATCAGCATTTTGATTTGGTCATTATCTGTAGGTCTGGCAGAATATTCCTGACTTTCCAGATCAAAATTTCAATGTCTGAACCTAGACAACCACTTTTATACAGTACTCTCAGCTATGGCACCATCTCCATAAATGGTACACATCTTTTTGTTGCTTGTACAGTGTGATTTTCCTTTCTGGAAATAAGAACATCAAATGATGAAAATGCATCTCATTTTCCTCCATTTTCACTTTTAACATAAAAATATATAAATGTCACCTTTCAGTATATGTATGTCATAAATTTCATTGATGTATTCAAATTCCACCTGTAAGAAAATGCTGTGTTCCAAGCCAATATATAAACACACTGACATACACACACAACAATGTCAGATTCTATTTGGCAAGTCAAAGTTTTCACAATGAAATTAATATTAACCAGTTGACATTGACAAAGTTTTTAGGTATAATTATATGAGCAATATGCTGGACAATACCAATTTTATTATGAAGTATTGACTGGAATAATAAAACCTGTATATAATGATGTAAGATACTTGGCCTAACCTAACACCAAATATGACCAAAGAAAGATTTTTTTTTGTGCAGGATATATATATATATATATATATATATATATATATATATATATATATATATAATATGCCAATGAAATAAATTCAAGAGATAAAAAAGCAATAATGATAATAAAATAATAATATTTATTGTATATTATTAGGCCTTTAGACAAAATAGAAGCATAATGGAAAAGACATTAAATTGGAATTTTTGAACACACTTATGTCCTTTCTTAATGAGAAATAAATGTGAAATTTCTTACATATATGACATTAGCTTTTTGCATAAATATAGAAATGTCTTATCTCTTGATGTGTGTATATTTCTGCTTTGATATGTGTATACTTCTATACATTTTGGCATATGTTTATCTTTGCATGAGCTTTTGATATTTTTAAAAAATTATTTGCCTCTGAAATGTATGCTTTTAAATTACTGAGGATGATGCATAGTCATTTGATTTTCTCTTTTTCTTTCTAGGTAAGTGTTTTTAAGCTTCCACTTATTAAATAAATTTCAACTTAAAGGTAAGGACCCTTCACTTTTAATCATAATTGAATGTTAAGATGTTTAACACAATTCTTAACAAGTTTTTTAGTTTGTTGTTCTTTCGTTTTTTTCTGATTTTACTTAAGTTCCTCATTTTTTATTCAACAATTCTGCTATGCACATAAAACTCTCATGCTTGCTTTTAGAATCTGGTAGGCATTTGTGTCTAGCAGGGTTTGGCCAGCAAATACTTTCTGCATTAATTTTTTCAGAAAGCTGTCACTAATTTTAAAAGTGAACAGGCTGCTGATATGGAAAACTTCATTTTTAATTGACTCTGCTTCAGATTCACAGGAAACTGCAGTTAACTAAGAAACTAAACAAAAAAAAAATTGATTCTCCAGTAAAATTGAATTTTCACTGATGCAAAACTTGAGAAAATAATGACCCCTTGCTAAATGTACATATTTGTGTGCTATAATTTTCTTAAAAGAAAATTATAATTTATATTCTTGTTACTGAAATAAAATTTGTGTTGAATATTGTAACTGCATAGAACCTACTATATTTAAGAAGAAATTAATAAATGTTTAGCTATATATAAATTTACTGGCAAGTGCAACAGAAAGTAACCTGCAGAAGTTTTATATTCTGAGAAGATAAATGAAGCAGGATAAAAATTTCTGTTTGGGATTCAAATGATTAATTTGCAAATTTCCACCAACCTATCAGAGCATGCCACACACCATGATCAGCAATTTGTAATTTCTATGCGCACTTTAAATGGTCACTGAAGCTCTGGATGACATATACAAAAGTTTTCACAATTACAAAGACAAAGGAGCTCTTTCAAGGATCTGTTGAAATGAGAAACTCTAAGTGAAGGCAGTAAAAGAAAGTGAGAAGAAAGGACTAACCATCAAATGTAAGAATTCAGAAGGTATGGTTGCCAGCAAAAGGAACAGCCTAAGATGTAAACTCTGAATTGGAGATGTCAGAATCAATTAAGTACAAAAATTTAAATATTTAAGTCGTGTTTTAAGAGAAGACGGAAAATGTGGTGCCAAAATCTGAAGGCGCCTCCAAATAATGAAATATGTCTTCCAAAAGCTAAGAAAAGGAACCGGAAAATTCCATTAGAAGAGTGCTGAGCTGCTATGTAATCTCAATCCTCCTATATGGCAATGAATGCTGGACCATCTCATCACAAATGAAGAAGAGACTTGAAGCAACAGATATGAGTCTACAGAAAGATGCTGAGAATTCCATAGACTTAACATGTGAACAATAATGAAGATTTAAGGAAAATGGAAAAAAAAATACTTCTAATTAGAAAGAGGGAAAATTGAAATTTCTCAGACCCATGCTGAAGAAAGGAGGCTTGGAGAATTTGACACACACAGAACTTATTCAAGATGAGGGACAGATCATGAGGTAACAAATAGCCTACCTAATGAGCTTGTGTAAATGGTTGGCAGAACACAGGAGGGATAACAAAAAGACAAACTTTATTCTGAGCTACAGAAGACAGGAAACTGTGGAGAGTCATGATCCTCATGTCCTGAAGAGACATGGCACATAAAAGAAGTGCAATAATATATTGAAAGCTCTCCAATGAGCTAAAGATTTCCATGAGTACATTTAAGGCCATCCTTTAAAAATGTTAGGTTATTTTTTTTTAACTAAAGTTTGCATAATATAATGCTCAAGAGCCACTCAAGAGCCAAATTTTGCTTGTTCACAGTTGATTGTCCCAACACAGAAGGCTGCGGTCAGCAAGACAACTACTCATGCAACATGATAGCTGGGCAAATGATTGCTTGACTCACCAACAAGGAACACAAGAGTCTAATTTTGGCTGCACCACACTCAAGAAAAAATTCAACTGGCTCATCAACTTGAAAACGATGGACAAGTCAGCTGCATGCTCATGAAATGATGCTAGCCTGTCAGCCTCATCCTACCTACAGGTATCTGACCACAATTGCATTGCACCGTGACAACCCTGAAAAGAAATAATGTGTCCACTTCTTCAGCAAATAAGAATCCTTGTGTGGGCTGTGGGAAGACATTCCACCCAGGTGGATCAATTAGTAGGAGTGATTGCCCAGCAGCTAAACTGGTATTTCATAATTGCAGGAATAGGGGTCACGTAAAAAGGGTATGCCAGAACTCTACTAAAATGGAAATTGGAACCACAAACTAATCAACACATTGAGAGACAGGATGTGATTCATTCACTTTCTCAAACATTAGTCTGAAAGTTCCTACCACCCATGCCATCTGCTATGATGGCAGATCAAAACAGAGCTATAAAACCATTTTGATACTGCCCAGTGCTGTGCCTTATCTTTCATGGAATGGAAAGCTACTTAAGGAGGTATCCCAGATCTACTGTTATCACTGACAACATAGGGGACTTTAATTCACGCTTCATTTAGATGCACACAGCCCCAGTAGTCATCACATCCTCATGTTTGCCGAAACAGGGGCTCAAACTTGTGGACGAGAGATATTAAAACTACTCAGGTGCCCAGATGAATATCTCATATCAACTTGTCATCAAATATATGGTATCATAGCTAACCAACTTCATATAAAGGCATGTTCTAGCAATGCTTAGTACATTTTGTTCCTTCCGACAGAAACCAATAGGCATCTACTAGAATGATGATTTTAAGTCCAGTGTATTTAACACATGCGTGCACCAACCCTTACAGACTATGACAGGAAAGCCATTGTATATTATCTTTGTCTCTGATGCGACTCCATCAGTGGTTCATATATGATCCGGGTCCCTCACCATTAGAAGCAAAGTGTGAAACAAGACTTTGATCGAGATGTCACATTGGGTATAAGTGAACTGGTACCAGTGGGCACTCCTACAACCTAGTGCTCAAGGATGGTAGTCGCACCCAAAAAAGACAGCATTTCTCCAAACATATGGTGGATTTACAAGAAGTGAATGCTACCTCCATGAGGGAAATCTATCATACCCCATTCCCATTTAATCAGGTCTCTATTGTTCTGGCTCAGACAAGGAAAAGAGGTCTGGACTCATGGAACAGTTACCACAGCTTACCGCTTTCACCAGCTGCACAAGATGCCAGTACAGTTATCTTCATGCTCTCCAGGGATTTCATGCATCTGGAGATGGATATACCTAGGTACCTCTATGAGATCACTAAAAAAAAAGCATAGCATGATGAAAAAGATGCCAAACTTGACGAAAACATATCGTCTAAATGTTTGTTATTATTAAAAGGAAAGAACAAAGTAATTTTTAGTTATTTTTAAAAAATTTTCCTTCTTTTTAGAACATTCTAACTTTTGATTAAATAGACCTTGTTTCTCTTTGTATCGGTGGAACTACTAAATAACATAAAAATTTTAGCATGTTTTTTTTGTATGACAAACATTAATTTGGAAAATCTTGCAAAAATAAAATTAATTGTTGGATTTTAATGAAACTTTCAGAAACTATTCACAAATGATGGAAATTATTTTAAATATGTTTTCCTTTTTTAAAGTCTTGGCAAAAATATTTCTTTTTTATATTTATTACCCTCCCCCTAACTAATTTTATGAAAACTCTAAAAATTCATTACTGTATTATTTAGTGATTATATTAGTTAAAAGCACAAGACTTTGAGGAAAGCAAATCATGTTTTCTTTTTTTTTAAATTGGACCACCTCTACCTGAAAATCAGCTCTGAATTATAATATACAAAACTCAATAAAACAAAGATATTATCTAATTTCAAATGCTTTTAGTTGCTTTTATGAATATGGATAATATTGTCTCAAAGCAAAAAACTTTTTTGATGAAAAATGAATTTTTAAAACAATTATTTGTTATTTCTTAAATTCTTTTATTTTTACATTAAAGTTGTTAAATATTCTAAAATTAGTGGAAATGGTGTAGAGTTTAGTCAATAATGTTATTAAGTAGATCTATCTTTACAGATTATAAATTGTAAAGATAATTACAATCAATGGACCACCACTGTGTTAAAAATCCAATTTTGCATGGCGTTTGTGTCCATAAAATGGCTGTGATTCAAATGTACAGAAGACCGTACATGAAAACAATAAAGCATCATGTTATTTGAGTTACTATAAGTGTTGTTCCCCTCTGTTACGGCCTTCATTTTTGTGAATTGTTTGTGCGAAGCACACATGTAGAAGTTAATTTGATTTTTCAATTTCAACTGAGAATGATACCTACAAGTATTAGGTACCTATCTTATGAAATTAATATGATCTTGTTTTTATATTATGTCAGTTATGACATTTTTCCATAAATGAAATATCAAAATTAATAATAAAATGAATGGAAATACAAATAACACTGTAAAATGCAATAAATGTACATAAAATTATAGTATTTTATGTACATTTCTGATAAAATTTTGTTAGAAAGGTACCTATAAATTAATTAGATACCTTTCTTATGAAATTTTATCTCACTCTCAACAGTCATATTTTAATTTTTTTTTTTATATATTTTATATATTTTTTCGTAAATGTAAAGGTGAAAGCTAAGTACAAAAAATAAAAACAAAAAAATTAGAGCACTGTAAGTTTTTCTTAAAAATAATGAGGTAAATGACTGGTTCACTTAAATCTAAATAATTATGTCATATAACTTTCCCTCATGTAAGCTGTCAATATGTGATGAAATCATCACTTATCACTTGTCAAGTGACACCAAATGTTAAGACCTACTTCGTTTTATTTTTAAACTACATTTCTTTTGGTGCAGAAAGTAAGTAATGTTTGTTTCAAAATATTTTAAATAAACTTTATAATTTCTAATTTTCTTAAAATAAATTTTGAAAAAATTATAATTGATTTTTAAAATTTACAAAATGGAAAAATGGTCAGTATGATCGATTCTCTGTCAATTTTGTTGAGTCAAATTTCAGATATGCTAGAAATGATTAAAAAATGTAAAAATATGAACAAAAAAATACTTTGATGTTTCCTCTGAATAATAATATAAACATTTAGAGAGTAAAAAATTATTTTCATCATGCTATGCTCTTTTTTAACATACTTTTTTGAGGTATCTAGTTATACCCATCAGTTCGATGATATTAAAGTGGACATGGTTCAAAGAATCTGTTGCATAGATGATAGAGTCCTTGCTCTGGCACACAATGGAATATATAACTCACTGTGGGAAGAATGGGATTGTGTTTAATCCTAACAAATTCCATTTTGTAGAGAATGAGGTGGGATTTACTGGGTTCTTAATAACGGCTGATGGTGTTGAAACCAATGAAGAAAATGACTGAGGCCATCCTTCACTTTCCTACACCTACAAATATCATGTGCATCAGGTCCTGGTTTGAACTAGTGAAACAGGTATCTTATACATTCTCCCAATCTGAGGTGATGGCCCCCTTCTGAGAATTACTGCACTCAAAGTACCAAAAATTTTATTGGGGCAAAATGCTTGAACAACTTTTTGAGGAGTCAAAATGAGTAATTGTGTGAAAAATTGAAGACAGAGTCAAGATGTTCGAGATCAATAAAACAACATACCTTTCAACAGATTACAATAAAACAGGAATCGGTAACTTTCTTTTTCAAAAACACTGTAATTGTCCAGACAAAGCAAACCCAAATTGCAGTGATAGGCACTGGAAAATTATTTTGGCCGGATCTTGCTTTACCAACAATGCAGAATCCCACTATGCACTAGTTGATGGTGAAGCCCTGGCTCTTGTCTGTGCGCTAGAATCATGTTGCATGTTTATATTGGGATGCCCAGATTTGCTAGTGACTGCTGACCATCAAACATTCATAGAAATTCTCTTGGATCAGGCCCTTGAGAACATAAAGAACTCACATCTCTTTAATTTCAAGGAATGCACACTAATGTACAAATTGTGCATTAAACATCTCCCGGGAAAACTTAATGTTGCATCTGACTGCACCTCCCAATACCCAGCATGGGTCTCATCATAGGACCAAATATCATATGCATATATACAACTGAAGTGTAGACAGTCATTCTATGAGGCGACTACAACTGATACAGTCGAAGATATTGACAGTGCAATCAAGACTGCATTCATGTCCACATATGAGTATGACCGTAGATTGAGAGCTATCACATAGGATAGGATCATTGCTATGGCAGCCATTGATGAAGAACATTGGACTCTGACAGAATATATACAGTCTCATTTCCCCAAATCACACTGACTTCCCATCAGTGATCTCTCAGTTTTGGCCCATGCACAAGGAATTGTACTGCATCCAAGGAGTACCAATCAAGGAGAATAAAATCCTTATACCTCAACAACTTCATTTGGAAGTACTTGAATCTGTACATTCTGCAAGCAAGAGTGTAAATAGCATGCTAGCAAATGTAAGACAACATCTATTTTGGGCTGGTTTGGGTGTCAGTGTCCAACAGACCAGAGCCCAATGCCAGATATGTAACTCTATCACCCTGTCACAACCTAAGGAGCACTTGATACTGTTGTCTAACCCTGAATTCACATTCCAACAAATTGTGATTGACTTTTTCAACTTGCATGATAGAAATTATGATATATTTGCAGATTGGTACACTGGTTGGGTGAAAGTGGCTTTAATGTCATCTGGGAAGGTTAGGGCAGTATGTGACATCTTGAGAACTTGGTTCTGCACATATGGTGCACCTGAAGAACTTTCTTCTGGACTACTTTTTGATTCCAAGCATATGACTTATTCCTTAAGAACTGGGAAGAACAGAAGCATACTTTGTTGGCTTACGACCCACAAAGAAATGGTCGGGCATAACTGGCTGTCAAAATAGCTAAGCATGTACTTGCAGACAACATGGACAGCTGTGTAATGATTGTGTAGCCCATGCTTTGCTGACCTAATGCAATACTCCATAACAGGAGTGAGATGGAATTGGTGTTAATTTCGGCAGGAAATGTTTGACAACAGTCATAGCAATGGATGTGCCATTAATTATTAAACACAAACATATTGTGATGTTGGAAACTTTTGCATGCTACTTTCTTTTGTATTAGTCCATAGGTAAACATTTCTTTATTTTACTATATTCAACTAAAGTTTTGGGGTTGCAGTAACAATAGAAATTATAATTTTTTAAAAGTTGTATATGTCCAATACTTTTGTATGTCACTATATTTGAAATCACGTGTATAATTAGAGAGCATGATTTAGGTGTGAATTTTAAAGAATGAATTTTATAAATGCCTGCAATATTATTTTTTACTCAGAGTTATGACAACAAAGTGGATTCTTAATGAACATTGAAAAAATAATTTTTGCACCCTTTCGAATGAGATGGCATTTTTCATTTGCTTTGTCAACACTTTCACTTGATTTTCTGTTCAGCCTTTTGTGTCTGTTTGTTTTTGCAATTGTTCTTTTCTGTCTTTGTGCTTTGTGTGTTTGTCAGTAATTTTTTTAATTCATATTTTTAAGAAAGCAAAAAAGATTCTGCTATGAATAACTAAGGCTGAAGAGAATAACAATATAAATTCTATAATAAGAATTTATTTTTTCATTTTCTTTCAGCCACATTCAGTTTCTCCTGCTACATTTATGAAATATTTTTAATTCTTAAATTTTTTCAATAGCATTTTTTTGTAATTCATTTTTTTACATTTCTATTATTTTTTGATTTTTCATGTTAAATTTATTTTTTAGATCTTTTCAGTTTATATTTTTGTTTTTCTTTTACATATAAATTGGTTTTATTTTTTTAATGATTTTTAATTTTTTATCATTATATCAGTGATATTTTTTCTTTTATCTTTGCCCTTTTTTATTTTTTGTTTTTCCTTTTCCTAATTTCCTTTCATGCTTAATTCATTCTTTGATTTATATATATATATATATATATATATATATAATGTGATGATTGATTAAAAAGTTTCTGGTTTTGCAGTGCATATGAGTGTCCATTTTTGGTTGTTTGTAATGGACCTCATGAATATTCATAAAATTTAAATTAGACATTTTGGAAGAATATTATTGGCCAATAAGAGAACTAGGTTTGGTTGGCATGGTATTTGGCATTAGTATTCAAAAGTGTTCAAATGTGAAATCTTTTTTGTTTTTTTTAATACTTCAAAAAGCTCAGATGTTTTTCCTTTGGATGGTAACTGAAAATTTTGTTACTTAGTTCTTCACCTTTCTCTCACTCCAATAGTACTTTTCTTTTTCTTTCCTTTGATTATATCTCAGTTTTAACATCCTTCCCTTTGTTTTTAATTTGCTTCCTTCCATCTGATTAATTCCTTTTTTCTTTAATTTCTTTTCAACAACAAAATTAAGAACTAATTTCTATTTCCTCTTGAGCTTGCTTTCTTGGATATTGTTTGAAGCAGTATTATTATTGTCAAGTTATAAGCTGCTAACAAAAGCACCTATCATGTTCAATTCATTGCACTTAAAAAGAATTTACTAATCAGTCTATCACAAACCAAACTCACCAAATAAACCAAGTTAGTTTAATTTTATATCACAAACTTTCCTTCTCTCATCTCAATTTCATTTTAAGCTGAAGATAATCACTTGCATATGACCTTCAGTATTGTCAGTTATTTACAGTATTTACATTAGTCGGACTATTGTCCTCATCTTTGTCGCCATATTTGTCACAACGTTTCGGCCGTTGTACGCTCCGGCCTTCTTCAGGTGGTTGGAATTTCGAACTGAACCCTTTATTTCGATCACTGGGGTAGACTGTTCTAGTTCCACGTGCCATGTCTAATGGATGTCAGTTATCAGTTATCTCCTGCTAATTTTCCCTCACTGCCTTAACTGGGTCTGTCACTGGATCTAACCAACGTCTTTATCCACTGTGCCATGTGTCCTTGAGGACATCTGGGTATGAATTTCTGGGTATTATAAACCTAATGTTTTCAGCAATCATTTTTTACCAGTGCTCATATTGCAATTTTGCAGTTATCATTGCATGTTTTACCAGAGCTCATATTGCAACTTTGTTATCATTGCTTTTCTCTGGCACTCCTTATTACTGGTTCCCATATTGTATTTATTTCTATGCTTGGTCAACTCAGGAGATTTTTGTGGCCTAGCATATGTGCTGATTCCTTAAGTTTACGAATTTTCCAATGGTGTTCCCTGTCTATGATCTCAACATGATCCCACAGCTGCGGAAAGGAATATAAAGGAGAGACAGGCCGCCCCCTCAAGGTAAGGCTTCAGGAACACCAGAAAGTTGTAACGCGAGGGGAAGTAGAAAAATCAGGCGTCGCTGACCACATATGGAGAGAGAAGGGAGATCACCATCCCCTGTGGGATCATGTTGAGATCATAGACAGGGAACACCATTGGAAAATTCGTAAACTTAAGGAATCAGCACATATGCTAGGCCACAAAAATCTCCTGAGTTGACCAAGCATAGAAATAAATACAATATGGGAACCAGTAATAAGGAGTGCCAGAGAAAAGCAATGATAACAAAGTTGCAATATGAGCACTGGTAAAAAATGATTGCTGAAAACATTAGGTTTATAATACCCAGAAATTCATACCCAGATGTCCTCAAGGACACATGGCACAGTGGATAAAGGCGTTGGTTAGATCCAGTGACAGACCCAGTTAAGGCAGTGGAGAACTTTCAGAGGGAAAATTAGCAGGAGATAACTGATAACTGACATCCATCAAACATGGCACGTGGAAGTAGAACAGTCTACCCCAGTGATCGAAATAAAGGGTTCAATTCGAAATTCCAACCACCTGAAGAAGGCCGGAGCATACAACGGCCGAAACGTTGTGACAAATATGGCGACAAAGATGAGGACAATAGTCCGACTAATGTAAATACTGTACATAATACCTCATCTCAGAAATATAGACAGACTCTGTCAGTTATTTGTTTTAAAGAAAGACTTTGCATATTTTGGGAAAACAAATAAGAAAGCTGCAATGAATTAAGAATGTAGACAAGCTTGAAAAAACCTAGTTGCCCATTAGCTGTACCTGTGCAAAGTGCAAATTTTTTAAAACCAACAAGAGCCAGGTGTATCCATTTTTGTATACATTCTTTAACACTCTGATATCACTCTTGTGTGATCCAAAAAGCATTTTAAGGTGCAAATAATACTTTTACTATTTTACAGCATGTGCCTACCTCCCATGGCTCGAGCCTGAAAATTATTTAGGATATTATTGCTTTTATCTATTTCTTTTTGAGGGGATTATTGATTAAGACAGTGCTTTAACTAAATGTTTTTTCCTCTTCTTTTGACAGTTCAAGATTTTTTTTTATTCCTAAAAGAAGAAAGTGAAAAGTGTTAAAATATTCTTCTCTTTGGCTTTTTTTGTAGTTTATAGTATGTGTGTTTAAATCCTCTAAACACACACACGCACGCGCACACACACACACACACATATTTTTATCAAGGTTAAACCTGAATCCTCTTCTCTTACTCTTCTTTTCCTGTTTGTGGCTACAAAGTGATAAGCAAAAACAAAAGCAGCATTCTTTGACATCCCATGTGGTTACAAGCAATCAACTATAATGGTGTAAGGAGACTCAGAAATGAAATGGGGCATTGGAAATTGTCTATTTTTTGTTGACTAAGAGGTCAAGATAGTAATCACTGAGACAAAAAGAAAAGAAAGATATGAATGATGATGCAAAATGGTGGTCACTGATCAATTTTTAGCCTACAAGACCTTATAAAAACATTTGGATCATTTCATATTAAAGAAATCTTTTTAACTTTTAACATTGAGAATAGTTTTTTTTTTTTTTTTTTTTCAAAAATATCATGTCTCCTTGTATTTGCAGTTCTTCATCACTACTAAAAGGGTTCTTGGAAATTTTATGGTGTATCTTTGTATTTCCAGATTAAGATACAAATAATTCATTTATCTTAACAATTGTTAAAAGAGAAATTATATAGAATTTTGATAGTAACTTATTTATTTAGAAATTGATAAATTTGATTTTACAAAATAAAATAATCCATTTCTGAAGATTTAAAAAACTTCTTTTAACTTAAAGAACAGAAATCATCAATTTAGTTTGTATTATGAAAATACACAGAAAACTGCACTTTGTTTGAAGTATTATCATTTCTCCAATTCTGGATTGGCATCACCTTAAATAGTTGAAAAGAAATTGCTTATGAAACTCATTTTAATATCAAAACTCACTTCTACTACATGGATCTCTCATTAGATGTCCCACAATTGTGATACCTGATTCAGATTAAGCCGAGCTTTGTAAATATTTCCTACATCTGTCTCCAAGCCGATTTGCAGTGGACAAATGTCTGCCTTATCTTAATCAAGTGGTTGGAAGTCAGGAAAAGTAAACCAATACATTACAGCTTTATTGTTCATAAACATAATTTCTTGGGAGGATAAAGAAGTGTATGCTCAGAGTCTTGAGAAGCATATTTGTACAGTGTTGATGAACCAAAACATTATGACCACTTGCCTAATAAGATGTTCATCTTCTATGTGCTCACAAAACTACTATTACTTAATTAGGAATGGTTTTTACAAATTCCTCTGAAACTTTCCTCTGGGATCTGGTGCTAGGATATTAACAGTGTGTCTTTTGACCACTGCAAATTATATGGTAAATGTTCAAGTGACCTTGTTCATACAGTCTGAATAAGAAGCCTTTGCTCTCCCCAAATATTTTGTTAGATTTTCAAAGTGGATCAGGCTGGACCTTTTCATCAACCCTAATATATACAAGGTCCAATTTTATAAATATAATAGTCTTTCTCAAGTGTCCATCACATTGAGTAACATGTCCTGATGTACAAATCTGTGGTTCAGACTACATCAGGGAATTGTTCAAATGTAGTTCCATTTTTTGGATACTTCATTAAAGTTAAACTTTCACCAGAAGAAACAAATGACCAAAAACTCCACGTATAAGATCCCATGCAGTTGTAGCAGATAATACAAGGGAGGAAAAAAGTTGTTATCTACTAGTAAGATTTGGGGAGTATCAGTAAGTTGTAATCTTTGGGAAAAATGTTGAAATCAGGTCTAACTGATCATGTGTGGAGGAAAGAAGAATTACTTCAGAAAAAATCAACATAATAGTTTTAGAACACTTTTTATATTGTTTGGACTGTTGTCCTCATCTTTGTTGTTATATTCACAATGTTTTGGCTGTAGTATGCTCTGGCTTTCTTCAAGTGACTGAAATTTCAAACCGAGCCCTTTATTTTGTCCACCAGCATAGATTGTTCTAGTTCCACATGCTATGCCTTTTCCAGATATCTCCATTTCAATTATTTCCCTTTAGTAACTCAACTCTCCTCTGCTGTGGTTAGGTATTGAACTCACAACTCTTTGGGTCAAGTCACTTGATTATTTCAACCGATGCTTTTATCAACTGGGCCAAGTGTTGACAAAGATCAGGTCAACAGTCAAACAATGTAAATAGTGTAAATAGTTACAATACCTCATCTCAGAAATATGGACAGATAGAAAATAGTATTGGAATATATAATGATCGAAAGTATGAAAACATATACTAAATTCAAATAATCCAATTTGTATTCCCAGTATAGATAGGAACACCATTTCTAATTAGAAAATATGTTGAAAACTCCCCTCAAAATGTTTGTCTTTGTGTAAAAAAGTACTGGTAAAAGCTCACATAGTTTTATCAGTAATGAATTCCATTTATGACCAAGTCCAAAGAAAAGACAGCAAATAAGTAAAATCATAAGAATTGTAGACTTTTTTATTGATCAAATAACAACTGTTGAAAGTTTCTCAAACATTAGTGAGAAAGGCCAGAAGGTGCAGTAGCCAAAAAGCATTGTGATGAAAATGACAAAGGCAAGGAAACTTATCCAGAACTGATTATTATAATATTTAATCTTAGAAATTCAAATCGCGGTTAAAAAATTGTGAATAAAATAAATTAGTTTCTCTTGGGTTATTTAAAAAAAAATTTAAGAAGCTGCATAAAATGACACTTGTAGGCACATTGCACTCCTGCTTTAAAAGATCTTTCAATAAAATCAAAAAGACCAGATTTAATCTGCACAGCAGGGAAACTAATGATAACAGATGTGTGTGTCTCTTTGTCTGCATTGGAAGAAGCATCAGCCTGGAGACTGAAGTAATTTACCTTCCCTACTTTGTTTCAATCTTCAAAATTCACACCATGTTGCTTTTGTATGATATTAAAACATGTCCATTTTTGAGAGAAGCACTTGGTTTTACAATTCAGCTCAGTTTGTTTCATTGCAGATGTTTCATGGTTTGGAGTTTAGGGTAGAAGAAGGAAAGGCAAAAGAAGGCAAAAAAATTAGATCAAGAAATTAATAGCTGGAAGTATTTATTAAGAGGATGAAAATTGAAGGTGGAGGTTGAGCAGAGTGGAAAGGAAGTTTTAAAAAAATAGAAAGAAATTAGATTAATTTTTCAAAATTACTTAATTTAATTCCTCAGTAAATAATCTGTCCTTGAATATGATATTTTTTTATTTTTTATTTTCCTAAGTTAGATTTATTTGAATACGGAAAGGAGACTTTATTTAATTAAAAAGTCTTTTCCATATCTACCTTGTCTAATTTTTGCTCTTTTTTACTTATATGTTTCAATTGATTCCTTCTAACCTTTT
>OZ038480.1:65533900-65543900 GCA_964036315.1 Acanthosepion esculentum | reverse complement strand
CACGCTCCTTAGAACCTCCTGATCATCTTGCTGTTGGACGTAGTTTATTGTCTTACCCAGGACACAGATGTAGTTTATCATCTTACCCAGGACGCCTATAAATAGGTGAAAATGGTCATGAAATCATGCAACATAATGGTCACTAGTGAATAAAGTGTTTAGTTGGACCAACAAATCCAACTCATGTGATGTGAACACACCCAACATCATCATGGAACCATCACCAGCTTGTGCCATGATCTGTTGACAACTGGGATCCATCAGCCTGAAACAACTGTAACTCTAATGAATGCCAGTCCTATTAACTATCCATTAAACTATTAGGGAATTTTGAACTGAACCCTTTATTTAATCTATAGAAGGGAGTCCCTGTTCTTCTGTCCATGTCTAGGAATATCTTGTAGCACACTTTTTATCTTTTTCCTTAAATTTGGGTCTGTACTACCAAACATAAGGATTGAATTCATAATTTCTATGCCATCAAATTCATGAACCATTGATTTAATCTGTTAGGCTATTGTTCCTGAAGCAAGAATTGGAGCCTTAAAACTAATGTTCTTTTTGCAGCCTACCTACTATGTTTGTTTTCTTCTGTCACCACTTTTCTTAGTACTGCTTCTGAATCTTAGGTGTTGTTTCTATTTCTTTATGGTATAGTAATTGTTAGTTCAGTCTTTGGGCTGGATAGAACACTCGAACTCAGTGGAAACAGGGTGAGCAATAAGTGAGCTGTGTCTATTTTATTTTTTTTCCTTCAGATATCAGGCTTTGTTTTCTGTATTTTCAATCAAGAATTTCTTCACCTAAAATGTGAAGGAAGAAGAATTTAAAAGCTTTTAAAGCTAGTTACTAAACTTACAATCGTCAATAAATGCTATATAAAATCAAGAAACAAATGATGCTTTCTGAAGTTGGAAAATTCATTAATATTCAAATTATTTTTTTATTTTTTTTTTTTTAACAAGAGGTGATTTTCATAATTTGAAAATGGATCAGCTAAAGTTCATTAAACATTTTCTAAAGATTAATGAAAAAAATGCTCAATATAACAAAATTGGAAATAAAAAGAGAAAACTATTTGATATTTGTTCCAGGGGAAAAGAAAAAAATGTTTTAAGAATTCTTCATATTCCAAAAACATGAGAATCATGCAAAAAAAAAATGCCTCAACAATTCTTAATGTCAGCTGTAAAAATTAAGATTTTAAAAAATTTTTTTTCTCCAAAGGAAACTGTGCGTGTTGATAATTAAATTCAACTCTAAAATTCCAGTGACATTAAATAAAAGTTAAACCTTGCAATCGTTGTCAAATTTACTTTTTTTTTACCAGAGTGAAATCAAAATTAAAGGATTTTCTTTTATATTCCATTTCAAAATTACAAAAGTTAAATAGTGTAAAGAAAAAAGGAAAATCTCCAAAAATTAAAAGAAAAAGCAAGCCAAATTTTCTGCCATTGAATAAAAATAAAAAAGCAAACTAAATATTAGAAAATGATCACAAAGGAATGTTCTAGAAGTATGATCACAAAAATATTCATGGGCTAATTTCATTTTGGTGTAAGCATTCTTAAAGTTGAAGAGAGAAATGAAGTTGGAAAAAAATAGTTTTAATTTGAAAGCAGAGAAAAAGGAGTGACTTGTTTACTTTGTTGAAGTTATTTTTCTGAATGCAAGATTAATCAAATGAAGAAAATGTGGGAAGATTATATAGCACCAAACATTTGAGTGGGTCAGGTTTGCCTTCCTTGAAAATAAATATTTGAAACCCTGATATTTTACCTGAAGAAATATGTAACTGTTTTGTCCATATTTATAATACTCTACAAAATCTTTTTGACATAAATTGATTTGGTAAAAATATTTGTTCTCTCTTAAATTTGTTTAATTCATGTCTATTGTAAATCTCTGGATGCAGGTAGCTTAATGGTCAGTACCATAAAGAATGGAATCTAAGACAGTCTTAGCATTATGGCACTTGCTAAAGGCTTGAATTGAAATTTTCCCTTAGCCATTTAAGGCCATCCAACTTGGGAATCTGGAGAGCAAACCAAGCTGCATAAGAACTAAATTGGTACTGAAATTGAAACACCAACACTTTGTGTGGCTGCAGTCCTCTTCTCTGCAAGAAGCCTGTAGGACTAAACAAACATATATACATTCATACAAATTGTTGTTTATACAAATGCATTTCTTTCTCATTCTGTATACATATGTGTGTGTATGTATATATATATTATTATTTTCTTGGTGTCAAATTCAAGTTTTTATATTGAATGGGAATTTACAAATGAATTGTCTGTAGTTGAAGTTGAATTGGTTGAAAGGGTGAGTCTTAGCACTTTTGCTCATTCCATTGGTCATCATCAGGGGACTGCCAGTGATAGGTGAAAATTGATTTGTGTTTCAGTCTATTGAGAAATATACCATTAGTTAGTCAGTTAAGATCAAACATAAACATCTTAAATCTACTTCAATTTCCCTTATGCAATAAATTTAATGCTGAAATTATTGCAGAAAAATACTTGCTCAAAATCTATGCAAGTACCGTCTTTAATGCTCTGATTCTGAAGGACTTTAAAAAGAAAAGAAAGAATCAGTGCATTAAAAATGGATAACATGTAATCAACTACAGCGACTTAATAAATGTATAAACACAGTTATTGTAAAGACTCTGTTTTATTGATGAGAATTAATGTATTTGTCTCTACCTAATGATGTTTACTCCTTGATTCATGCCACCATTTTTGTATAATTTATTAATATATCAGTTTTTCTGACAGATAACTTTGGTAAGATTATTTTACTAATCAATGAAAATACTCATGCATGATTTTACAAGTATACTGCATTCTAGAACCCATTCTTTTATTTTGTATACTTAAGGTTTGTTTGATGGCAGTCTAGTTGCCATTGTAGATTTTAGTTGCTTGTCTGTAGGATTAAACAATAAAGCTGCTGCTCAGTTTCATTATTAATTTTCCTTTGTATATAAAGATAACTGAAATTATCAAGTGTTGCTTAAACAGTTTTATTTTTGTGAAGTGTTTTTTGACAGATTTTCTAGGCATAGTTTTCTTTTTTCTGCTGCCTCAGACTGTCACACCTTGTTTTCTCTATTGCATTGTGTCATCGTAAGTCACTGATCTGAAATACAATGAAATTGTTTGATACAGAAAGGAGATAGAAAAAAGCCAAAAATTGCAAGAGGATAGGCAAAGATGACTTTAATCATGAAATGGCAAATAAGAAAAAGAAGCAAAGAAAAATCTATCAGTTTGTTCAATCACCAAAATTAATGAATCAGTTTTAAGAAAATAGCTTTAATGTCTCTATTTCATAAGTATTTTTCTCTTGCTTGATATCAATTGGAAATTTGTGGTTGTGGCTTTTAATTTATTGTGAATAATATGCCAGAATCAACTTCACACGCAAATGGTCTGTACATGGCTCCTCATATTTTCTCATCTGTTTGGTATATTTTTTATTACTTTATACTACAGTAATTATATACAAGAGAAATTACTGAATGGATCTAGGTACAGTAATTGGTCAAGAATAAAAACTCAAACCTTCTCATCTATAAATGTATCTTAGCAGACATAGGGATACTCTGGATCATGATGATGATCCTGTATCCATCAAGCAAAAGTACAATGTTTGTTCTCCAGTGGCAACCTGCAGAAACACTCAACAAAAAAGTGAGGAAACAGTGAGCTGAGCTGTGAGTTAAAAGGTGATGTTGAACCAAATAGAAGAGGACATAATTGAGGTGAAACCGCAAGCAGCTTCAAATAGGCTTAAGGAGAAACCATATAAAGTTGCAGTTCTCACAGAAATGGTTGAAATTCCTAAATTTGGATAGGTATTAACTTGAAAATGCTCTAAGGAAGAAGATGAAGGAGAATGAATGTTATAAGTCTGATAGGCAAAATAATGGGAAGAAACAAATTTAAGATGAATATTGCTATTGATCAAGGTGATCCCTGTTGGTTAGACAAATGATACAGAAATTATTATAATGTTATGATATTAGAGTATAAAGCTTGTAAATTAGAGGAGTGAAAGAAAAAGGAATTACAGAGTTATTGACAATGGTCATCCAAGAATACATGCAAAATAGATTTGTACAAAGAATTTGATGATAAAACAGTTATTTGGGCAAGACTAGGAGATTATATTGAAAAATATTTCTTGTGTAAAATGAATGCTTTTTTTTCATTAGTAGGTTTTGGACTTAATGACTTTCTTTTTCTGATGAAAGACTTTTTTCTATAAATTGTGAAAATAATTTACCTTTTTGTTTTTGTTCTCTTAATTGTTCTAGCTTCCATTGTCAAGCAATTTCTTGTACAAGCACACTTATTAATCACACTAAAAAAAACAAAAATATACCAATCATCTAAATGCTGCAGTATTTAATTTTTACTGGTATGTGCTTTTATTATTTTTTATTCTTATGAGAAATATTTTTCTTATTGTTTTTCCTTTTATCTATTATCACATTTTAATAATGATTTCTTTTCTTGATTAATTATCACATTTATGAGCCTATCTGATACAAAGCCACAGACATGAGAAATACTGAAAATTAAATATACCTATGCAAAATAATAAAACATTGCACTGTACATTGCACTTGTATTATAGCTGGAAAGCAAATCACTGAAAGCTTGATCTGTACAGTTTGGTATATGTTACCAAGGAGTAAAAAGAAGGTGCATTTTTAGATAAACATGCTAGCGAATATAATGCACCATTGATTATAAGAATATTTTTATCTTGTAGATGTTTATAACTTACATTTTCTTTTAAGGCAACAGGAAAAATATTTTCTGTCTCCATGAAAGTTTACTGAAGCACATTCAAAGACTGCACAGAATGGCATGACAGTTAAGAACTCCAAGATCTGATATTCTGGATTTCTGGCAAGATGGATGAAATTCTCTTGTCAGTCATGTTATAGATGAAGATGGGTCAAATGATTTAAGTATTGTTAAAAAATGTAGTGTTGTATTGACCACATGATAAACAGCACCATCTGGATTTCTGGTTGAAGCAGTGTTTTGTACCATTCATATGAACACCTTTCAGCAAGGTATAAATCCTCCATTTCTTCCTTCTCTGGGTACAATGTATACTAGTATAACCTGTTGTATTTTAATCAGAGTAAAATGGAAACTTGGAAGTAAAACCAACTATTTTGAGAAATGTCATGACCCAGCAGGATATCCCCAGAGTCAAGTAGGTCATGGGATAATGATATTTAAACTATTAATAATTACCAGTATATACTTTCTCCTAAATGGTGCACATTTATATGAATTATGGTGAGATAAAGGAAATATTGGGTATGAACGAATTGATTTTAAGAGAGATATGTCAGTTGTTTGGTAAGAAAATGCCAAGTAAATTATCAGTAGAACTGATTGATCAAATTACTTGAAAATTTGCGTCACCTCCCTTTGCTGGGCAATTGAATAACAAAGGGGGAAATAATTTGTCTAAGCTTAACATAAAATTTGTTACAACTCCTGAAACAGTAAGAGACTTAATTAATACAAAACAAAATAATAACCACCAAAAACCTGAAGCAGGTATTTACTCTATAGCCTGTAATGAGTGCCACAATGACTACATAGGAGATACCTAGAGGAGTTTAGATAAAAGATTATATGAACACAAAAGACATCTGTTACAAAACAAACACTTAATGCATTAGATGCCCATCATAAGGAGTGTGGCCATAATTTTGATTTAAAAAATGCTACTTTAATTAAAAGAAAAGCTATTTACTAACAGAAAATGTGTAGAAAGTGCATTGATTACTAAATTATCCATGGTAAATTTGCATTCAGGTTCTTACAATATTTCAGTTTTTTTGACTGATCTTCTGTCATTATAACATGGAATATTTAAAAACAAAAGTATAAGGAAACAGAAGATGATTGGCTAGACTGTATCTTACAGATATGTCAGATGAAAAAAAAAAAAGAAAATCTTTTTAAACTTAAATATTTAAAAATTTTAAATTTAACATTCCCTTTAATGCATAATTTTAACCGATACTCATGTTTATATCTCCCCCTTCTGACACAAATATAATTCCATCAATAAAAATATTACTTTAGACTGATGAAGTCATTCAAAAGGATGGAAAGAGTTAATTTAAGATTCTTTCATTAAGCCTGCATACTTTTTCAAATGGGTTTCCTTGAAAACAGTTTAAGGCCTTCTCCATTTAATAAACACTTTCTCATTTATTTATTTATCCTGACTAGTTGATTTTCTCCATCCTGATCTCCTTTATCCATTTTGCAAAGTACACGTTCTTTTTTTTTATTGAAAGGCATTTGTGAGAGGTTCATTCAAGCAAGAGATTTGCCACTGATAAGTTCATGTCCTTGCCTTGTATATTGAGAACACGTACAGCTTTTCAATAATTCATTCTCCTTCACAGGTTGTAATATATGAGTAACTGACTGACAAAAGTCATTTCTCATATAAGCATTGTAGAGTTTAGTAATCAGTTTAAAACATTACTGAATTGGTAAAGCACCTATGTCTCTGCTAACATCAGTGCTCCAGACAATTGGAGCCAAAGAAGTTAATGTCCTGCGCTAAAGAAATAGTTTATCCTGCAATGCCAGTATTTCAGACATCTTTACTTTCATTCTCATTTTTTTCCATTTGTTTTTTTCTTTTGATTTTTCTTTCATTCACTTTTCTTTTAGCCTCTTTTCTCTCTCTCTCTATGTTCTGCCTTCCCTTTGAGTGCTATTCTCTTACTCTGATCTATTTAGCTTGCACAGTCGCACAGCTACAGTGTGTTATTTACAACTATTTGGAGAATTTAAAGGAGAAAAATGGGTTTTGCCTGAAGTCAGAAGAAAGTCAGAAGCTAGTCACCGGTGATGAAAACCATCCTATCATCTTACAGTTGAAATAGCGAGATGTAACCATAAGTTCTATGTTAACAGTTTCCTCCCACTTATGGAACTCTCTTCCAGCCTTTCCAGGCAACTTTGATCTTCAAAAATGAAATGTCAATTGTTATCTTCTATCTCCTCAATTCCTGTTATTTTATTGTTCTCTCTCTCTCCCCCCCCCCCTTAATAATGTTTTCGTTTTTGTCTTATTCTCTCACACTTAGTAAACCCTTACATCTTAGTGGCTTTAAAGCCTTGCTTGGGTTGAAATAATTAAAAAAAAACATTTGAACAAGATGTTCACTGGTGATGAAAAACAAATTATAAGAATCCAAAAGGAAAGTGTAGCTTGATCCAAAATGGCCCTCAGCAACTCTGCCTAAAAAGAATCTAGTGGAAAGGAAACATGGTTTGAAGGGAATTTCTTTTCTGGATAAGGTAATCAACTGCTTATTTTATTGTCTTCATGTGACCATTGTACTTCAGCAAATGGTTATGAAAGTGAAATGGGATGTTTTACCATCTGCTGTATTCTTTTAGTTTGTCACCTTCAAACTAATGTTTTTTTCCCCATTTGATCAGGGTTTTTATTCAGCAAGTTCAAAAATATCTGAAAATTCCTTGAAGAATTTATGAAATTAAAATGGAAATCATTCTTTTATGATGAAATACACAATTTAGCTGAAGGTTAGCTTAAAGTTACAAAAAGCCAAGAAAAATATATTGATGATTGAGTAATGAAGCTTTGAATTTATAGAAATAAGATTTTGTCAGAAATATTTCAAACTTTTGTATCAGCCTAATAAGAATTCTTTTTCTTCTTTTTTTTCCCTTTCCTCCCAATAACTTTCTCTTACTCTCATTGCTTTTTCTTCCTGTTGCTCTCTTAATTTTCTTTCATACTCTTTCTACCTTTGATCTTCTCTTTTCTTCTTCATAGCTATTTCCTTTTACAATTGACTCTGCATACTTCCAGGTCACTTTGGGCCATGATGGTTGCAGTCGTCATTTTTTGCTCTATTCTACAGAGTTTTTACTATTTAAAGTTTTGATTATTGAAAATAAAACAAATTTTGAAATATAAATAAAACTCCAAGATTTATGTAAATAAGGAAGGGATGTATGAAAGTTGAATATTTTTTCTTTTTTGTTTACTTTTCATCCCATTTTCAATTTGCCTAATTTTTAAAGCTCTCTTTTTATTCCTTCCAACTTTTTCATTTTTTGTCCTTTTTATTTATCTCTTGGGGACAACCATTCTTTTGTAAATAAGTATTTCCAATTCTCAACATTTATTAAGGATAGACCCCACCATTTTTTATTTTGTTAAAAGCCTGTTTGCATTTCCATTCTAATATTTTCTATTACAACAGGTGACCCATCCTAGTATCAAACATGCACTTCTTCCTAGATATGCTCATATTTTCTCTAATCAGGTCTGTTCCATCCATTTCAATCATTTTTCTTGTTTCCAGATATCTTAGAAAAGACATTTGATCATTAGAAGGGTATTTGCCAGGTTTTAGGTTACTTTTCTCTGAGAAAGAAGTAAATAAATAAGATTTCCAAAGTGTTCATAATTTTGGTCAGTGTGAAGATGGAAGGAGTCAGTTCAATAACATCAAGATTGGTAATTTCACTTATGTGATTTTACAATTCATTAATGAAGGAAAGGAAGTCATTTTGTCCTGTTTTGATTGACCAACACAATCAGACAAATGTTTTATTGAAAAGAGATAGAAAAATGGAAAAGTCCTTGTGGCAGGATATACTTAAGAATGGTAATGTAGTATTTTTTATCAAATGAAAGATACTTTTTATTCTGGTCAATATTCAGCAGAAAAATACTGGACAATTGAGATGATTGACAGATCCTTTAAGTCCAAGAACTTTTTATACGAGTTCTTATTTCAAATTTCAGACAGTAGCTAGCTTAACTGAAAAAGTGTTTGAACTATCTGAAAAGCACTATCAGTCATGACAGATTTTCAGTTATGGTGTATAGAACAATTTGAAGCTGGAGGTTGTTCAAAGTTTCTAGAGTGAATGAAGAATATAAGTTTATAAATAGAAAATGGTGAAGATGAGCATTCTCTCAGTATTCACTGAGAATTAGATAAAAACAGCATCTTTCTTAGAGAGGATACAGCTTCATGCCAGTAAAAACAGAAAAATGACAATCCAAAAAGCTGTCAAGTGATTCTTATAACCAAATCCTTTTTTTGTCATGAAACCTACAGATTATATTATTTGGGTTACTTTGGATTTTCAGTGATGGTAAATAACCCATGTCTCAGTATTTGGGGCTCTTCTAGCTCCATGTCCCACTATTTTTGGCTCTTTTTCTTACCACATGTGTCTCATTATCTTGCCATGTCTAAGTGTCTGTCTTTGTACCATCTCTCAGTGTCTGGGGTTCTGCGCCATGTCTCAGTATCTGCTCCATGCTTCGGGTTCTGCACCATGTCACAGCATTTTGGGCTCTGTGTTGTGTCTCAGTGTCTTGAGTACTGCACCATGTCACAGCATTTTGGGCTCTGTGTTGTGTCTCAGTGTCTTGAGTACTGCACCATGTCACAGCATTTTGGGCTCTGTGTTGTGTCTCAGTGTCTTGAGTACTGCACCATGTCACAGCATTTTGGGCTCTGTGTTGTGTCTCAGTGTCTTGAGTACTGCACCATGTCACAGCATTTTGGGCTCTGTGTTGTGTCTCAGTGTCTTGAGTACTGCACCATGTCACAGCATTTTGGGCTCTGTGTTGTGTCTCAGTGTCTTGAGTACTGCACCATGTCACAGCATTTTGGGCTCTGTGTTGTGTCTCAGTGTCTTGAGTACTGCACCATGTCTCAGTGTCTCAGCGTTTGGGCTCTGAACCATATTGCAGTGTATCAAACTTATCCACTTTCACTTCTTTTTTTTTTATATATATCATGTTTTAAAATTTTGATATCTCCGCAACATAGAAAACAAGAAATTTAATTTATAACAGTATTTAAATCTTTATTTTTTACCTGACATGATTATTTTCTTAATTTGTTTAGAGAATGATTTTTAAATCCGGTGGTGATCAGAGG
>OZ038480.1:65493900-65528900 GCA_964036315.1 Acanthosepion esculentum | reverse complement strand
GCACCATTCATAGAATATTTGCAATGCCAAGCAATGCAGCCCTCTGAAGATACCAGATCTTATTCTGGTTTTCTTAATATAGAACCTTAAATTCGATGGTATAGCCCCCAATGATAACTCTGACAATGGGAGCCTGAATGTCTCATATTCTGTCCTGATTATTATGATTATTATTTTGGGTTCACACTAACCTTACACAGTGTTACAGAAGTGAGAAAGATTAATCTGTACACAATCTTCTAAATAGGGCAGTCCTTCCACCCATGTTTTGAAAAGCAGCATTCAAACTTTTGGCTTTTTTAACTGAACTGTAGAGCCTACAGTTTTTTACTTGTTTTTTTTTTGTTTTGTTTTTTTAAATGCAATTACCTCAACCATCAGAACACTTATATCAGTGCTTTTTGGGATGTTATTTTCTCTATCCTCACTGCTGTTGATATATTAATTCATGGTACTTGTAAAATCTTGAACCACAGAAATTCAAATAATTATTTGAAGAAGAAATATTGACAGGTGCTATGGCTGTTTTGCAGTCAAATCCTATCATGCTCTATTTGTAATAACATGGATTGAGAGTGCTGTCAACATTCTACAGAGTTTTCAGTGCACACATGATTAATTCAAGATCCCAACCCATGGCTCACCTGATGTCGGCATGTGTATCAAGTCTTTAAGTTCAAGATGAACAAAAGTACCACTTACATATTAGTCTTGCATTTAAAATGATTATGCAATCATCAAAGGCATGTTAATAGTAGAGATAATTTACAACTTCAGTTGTATCTATCTACATTATATATATATATATATATATATATATATATGTGTGTGTGTGTGTGTGTGTGTGTGCGTGTTTACTTTTAAGATATTGCACAACAAGTGCAAATGGTGTAAAAGAAATGGAAATGCTTGCTGTATAGAACAAAACTTTTTTGATATGATTACAGTGTGTGATGGATAAATTGACATCTAAATTATTCAAAAATGAAAATAACACTGACATCTCATTTTAAGATATATTTACCAAAAATACACAAAAATATCTTGAAATACTAAAGAGTAAATTTATTCAGTAAAATTACCATTGCCTTCAACCACCAGATGTAAGGGGTGATGTGGTTGCAGAAATTGTCTGATAGCCATGAATGGATTATCCTGCTTGTGTGGCATAATGCAGAGTCATGTTGCCAGACATAGAGTTTTTTTAGCAGCCACCTTCTTGATCCAGGCAGCTCTACCTCCTCAAAGCACTTGATATAGGCCTCCATGTTGAGTCTGAGGCCCTGTGGAATGATGAATTGAGGCATAACGTCACCATCACTAGTAATTATGCCAAACACCTTCTTAATCACCATTACCCATCTCCCATCATGAAAATTTTTCCCTTTGATATAAATTAAACTTAAATTTGAACAAGGAATGACTCCTATCCAAAATATAGAAGGAGAAAAACCAGAAGATAGAGGTCACATTAGCAAGATCATTGAGTAATATTGAAATGCATCATTGTTCTCCACAAATTATAAGAATGATTTGAAATCAATCAATCATTTTCTTACAAAAAAATGTGTGACACGCAACAAGGCATGGGTAATTTGACTAGTTTATAGATATAGAGAAAGTAGTTGGGCCAACTAAGAAGCACTTCCAAAAATAATTTGGTCAGATTGGAGCAGTGGGTTAGGGATGTTGGTCAAGCCAAGAACTTTCTTTATTATTTTTTGATAAAAGTTAATTCATAAAATGAAATGGGGATAATTCTTTCTTGGATAAAAATTGTATTGACAAAAATATCAGAATATATTCCAAAGCACTTCTAATCATTTCATGCCAGTCATAATAATTGTCTGCTAATCTCAGAAAGATTTTCAAGACTAGTTCTTTTTTGCTCAGACTGTTTTCTACATACTGAGAGCTTTTATATGCAGTCAGCTGACACATAATTTAAACTTTTTAAAACATTTTTAGAACTCTTATGTAATAGGATTGCATGACCTCTTCAATCCACTATTATCATTATTTTCTTCACTTGTATTCTTTGCAACAACAATAATATCATATACTGAAGTGTTAGTTTTTGCTATTAGCTCAGTTTAGTCCTTATTCTGAGTTTAATTCCTATGCAAGTTATATATTCCTGTTTTTAAGCTTAAACCGGGCATCTAATGTAAGAAACATACCGACAAAAGAGTCTAAGATAATGTAAACAGTTCCTAGAAGTCATTGTCTCAAAAACCTTTCATTTCAGAACTTGTAAAAAACATGATAAAAATAAACAAGTAAAATTATGCTAACTGAAAAAAATGTCTGAACTGTAAAATGAAAATATTTTCATTATTGATAGGGACTGATATAGATCACATGAATACACTGTCATGACTGCTTCTCCTCTGCAGTGATAAATTTCAATTTTTTTTTCAATTCATATTAAACCCCTATTATACTGTATATTAATATTGGTTAAAAAAAATTCTCAAAAATGAACATTTTCTAAGTGAGAATTTTTTTATTCACACCTTAACTACCATAAGGATGATTGTGGATATATTGAATTGTCAGATTTTTGCAAAGTCAGTTAATGCTTTTTGATACATAAAGCCATTTAAAACTTTACTGAAAATTATGAAAAAAACATTGATCAGGTGTTGAATGAATTTTGCATCATTATTGTATGCTGTTGTCTTTGTGATATACTCTGTTACAATGTCATGTGTTTAAATTTTTAAGTGGTGAATTGTGCTTTCAGCAATTACAGAAAAGTGGTGTCTCCTTTGAGTAAAAGTTAAAAACTTGTCACCTGTTGCTGCAATTGTTGGAATGAAATGCAGATTGTGAATGCATTTCAAACTTGTAAAATATCTAAATAAACAGAAATGACAAAGGATGCCTGACATACCAAAATAAATTTCAAATTTGGTTAAGTGCCCACTTTTAATAAAATTATTTTCTCTTCAAAACCAAAATGTTTTTCATGGAAAATCAGAAATACTAATGTTTAAATTCTGAATCCTCCATTAGTGCTGTGGGGTATTTTTGCTTAATATTTAACAAGTGGCAAATCAAATGTTCATGATTACTCAAGTAGCTTTCGGAATAACTCTGTCATGTTACTTCAAGGAGTTTCTGGTTTTAGTCATAATATTTTTGGAAATTGCAAGTAGTTTTTCTGTTTACTGGTAATAAAATGAGACAATTTTGAAGGTTTGAACTTTTGAAATTCACAACTTCATTTTTTAATATTGGCCTTTTTATTTGATTTTTCGGAATAAAGCCATTTTTTCTTTTTTTAAAAATTTCTATTTGTCCTATTTATAACTGCAAAGAACTTTCAAAACTATATAACAAGAAAATTAAAAACTAAGTGATATTTCTGTAATATTTTAATGTGGGGTTTGAAAGCCATATGGTAGTAATACTGTGACAATGTTGCACATTACTAACACTGTTAATTTTTATTTTTCATTTTATTTCTCTCTGGTTTGTTGCTTTAATCTTATAGATTCTTCTTTGCTTGCTTTTTATGAGATATCTTGAAATAATTTCCAGTGTCCTTAATATGGCAATTACTTTTACATTTAGTTTTTTTTTTAAGCCAATTCTTAATGCATTTTTCTTTTCTTTTTGTCAAGATCAAACCCATGTCCACTGTTTGACATTTCCGCTTTTTATCAGTAATAATGTCAGCTCTGTGTAATTATCATTTTACACTTCTCACAGGTCGTTGGTTTCTCAATGTTAAAAAGTAGAAGAAAGAAGCTTCTATTCTTTCACTTTCCAAGTTCATTATAATCCTTAAACAAAAAAAATTGCTCTTAACACTTTGAGCTAATCTCTATTTTGGAATGAAAAGCATTCTTTTATAAAATCTTTGGATAATTCTGTAGTTGTTATTAAACAATAAAACAAGCAGTGTTGATCTGTTCAAAATATTCCAAATAACTTTGACTAAATTCTTTTCCGAGTCTCAAAAAGGAAGCAAAGAAATCTTGCTGAAAATTTGAAAGCTGCTTCATGTTTTCAAGTCAACATCTGAAGTAAATATTAGTTTTTGTCCACATCGTTCAACTTCTTCATGTAGCTTTCTTGCAGTTCTCTTGTTGATAACATGTGTTTGATCTTTCGGTCATTTCATAGAAGTCAGTCTCTTAGACATTCAAAGGGTTTTGTAATTAGTAATAATAATAAAGTGATTTTTAATTACCAAAATATTTTGTAATCGAGAATGTAATGAAATCTTATCCTGGTTAGCTTTTTATTAAGATCATAAAGAAGCACTTCAGAGAATTGTATTACTGTCTGTGATAAAAACAATTGTCTGTGACAAAAAACAATTCCTGTATCTAATTTTGTATTTCTTGTGAAATGACTGAATAGATTTAAATGAAATTTAAAATTTGTATTGTCTATTCATTGTGTAACTTTTTGTATTTTGAGTGATAGCTTACCTTATTTTTAGTGTATAAGAAAATGAAAGGTTGATCCTCCTAGTTTTTGACCTTTCTACAATCTACAAGGCACCTAACATAAATGAACTTTTGATAGCTAAGAAGCAGGAACATTTGGAAAACTAACTTTAAAAAAAAAAAGCAGGACATTTTATAAGTGATATAAATTTAGAATTACTTTTATTTTTCTAACTCTGATTACAACCTTTATTTATTTTGTTTTTATTTTTTTGTTGAAATTTCCTTTTTGAGTACTTATAATTCTTTGTATCCTCAACTATATTTGGTTGTGAGTCATGGAAAGTTGTCACATAGTTTAAGAGATTTATATTTTTTTAAATTATTTATTTTTGAAATCAAACTTTTTAATTTCTTATTGAACAGAAGTGAATAAGTTAGGCATTTTGAAAAATGTTACCATTTTGAACTTCCAAGTCATAGCACACACACACATATACATATATAAACATGAAATCTTTATTTGAAAAGTTCTTCAGCATTTATCATGGATAAAAATGTATTTACTTTCTGAGTTAAAAGAAATCAGTTTTTAAAGTAACAGGAAAGGAAAAATATTCCAGGAGATTCTGACTTCTGTAATGAACAATTTATGATGATTTATATTTTATTGCCTCATTGTACACATAGAAGTATTTGGATATAGACAAAGGGGTGCTAAAAAATTCTTAGCTTACCCCCCCTTCCCAAAATCAATATTTTAACAACCCATAATCAGAATATTGATTTTGTGAAGTGCACTGAGACAATGACTTTTCAGCACCCCCTTATGCTTTATTCAGTATAACCGGCTCCTCCCCATTAAATATGCTCTTATCATTCAAGGGGTTAACTGTAGAATAATAGAAAGTCTGTTTATTGCAAGTGGAGTGAGTTTCAATTACCCATGGCACTCTGCCGTTGTGGCTCTGTACCAGTCAAAGCCAATGCTACCTGCTTGTAGAGCAATGGTTAACAAGCTTGTCTTGTAGCCAATTACATATGAATACAGTTTAATCCTCGTCATCTCTTTGATTAACACATTGTCAGATAATACTGAGCCTCTACGAGTATCTATCCAGTTTAAGCATTTCTCATCTAGTGTGATTTATGCCTCTCATTTTTACAAAGTTTTTATTCTTTTCCTCCTTTCTAAAATATTTCCTGCATATGAAAGAATAAAATTATGAATAAGTTGTTACAAAAACTGATACTAGCAATTAAAATTTTATCTTTTTTCTTCTGCATTGAGATGCAGAACAACCTAATATTATCTCTATATATAAAGTTGTAACCTCTGTCTGTCTGTTTATTTGTTATCAAACTCCTCCTAGGGTTTTTGGAAATAGACCTCCATAACTATATATATTCTGAAACTTCATTACCTAGAGTACTGGGTAATGTAGTTTCAGGTAAATTTGTAGTTTCAGACTGATTTTCAAATAAGTATATTTCATTTTGATGGTAGGGGGCAGTGGTTACAAAGCCCCAACTGATTTTTTTCCTCTTTGATTTAAATTAAATTTAAATTTGAACAGGGGAATGACTCCTATCCAAAATACAGAAGGAGAAAACCAGAAGATGGAGGTCACATTGGCAAGATTACTGAGTAATATTGAAATGCATCATTGTTCTCCACAAATTATAAGAATGATTTAAAATCAATCATCATTTTCTTACAAAAAAAATGTGACACAGCAAGGCATGGGTAATTTGGCTAGTTGTTTTTCATAAGAATGCTGCAATTGAAAAATTACTTTAAATCATTTCTATGTTTATTATTTTGCTTAAAGTAAGAATTTTTGCAAAGCAAAAGTTTTTTTTAAAGAAACCTTCAAAAAGAATAATTCTAACTTTTTTGTTCTAAACAATATTTTCATGTTTAAATTTATTAAAAAAAATGAAATAAGATTTTCTAAAAAAACAGTTCACTTGTTGACTTCACCTCCAAGACTCTATGAAATTCTTTTTTTTTCTGTATATAAGGCAATGCTGAAAAGTTTATGATTCAACCCAGTTCCAAAATACTGACCAAAGGAGAAAACATCAGAATTTGTTTTGGAATTCCTTTTTGTTGTACTGACAATTTTTTTAACATTCCTTGATAGAATCTTCAATCTTCTCATTATTTAATGTTTGTTCCACTTATTGTAAACATATATGATAGCAACATCTATTGTGCTGTTTTAAATATTAATTAGAAAATTTCTAAAATGTTTAAGAATAATTCTCTTTTCTATAGATTTTCTCATTTGTCTATCAAATTTTTGGCTTCATATTTTTTGTCTTTCTTTCAAATTTGCTTTTTCCCAAAACCTTTTCATTTTTACTTTTCTTATTGCACATCTTAATATTTTTTATAATTTATTTTCTCTTTAATCTCTCTTCATCCTATTTTGATCATTTCTCTCTCTCTCTCTCTCTCTCTATATATATATATATATATATATATATATATATATATATTTGTTTTGTATTTATATCACAATACAGAGAGGTTGGTTCTTCTAATTCTGTCTAATTGTGTATTCATGACCAACATTGATTTTCTTATGATTTTGCTGTTTGTTTTTTTTTTCTTTGTTTATTTTATAAATCTGAGAATTTTACTGGGTTGTATTCCTAATTTTTGGTTCCTTTTTCTGTTAATGTACATTGTTAGTAAAAAACAATCTCAAATCATTCAATAGAATTCCCAGTTATGCGTCAGTTTATCTGATTTTTGTATTAACTTTCTGCTAAATTGTGTATTCCAGTATATTGAATTTATTCAATCAACTTGTCCAAATAATTTGTTTGGAGGTGTCAGGTTTTGAGAATTTATCAGATGTAGAAGAACTTCCCATTCCAACTGTATCATCATTTGCTATCTTGCATTTCTCAAGCTGTCATGCAAAATCACTAGCTGACTTCTTTACCCAGTGAAAAATCTTTCTATTTGAATTTGTTTTCAAACTTGCTAATTCCACCCTGTCATGATATTGATAATTGATATTTTATTCTTAGAATTTAATCAAGAAAACTTTTGTCCCTGGGAAATTCTGTTTAAGGTTAATATGAGGGTTGGCTGAAAACTTCATTAGCTGAGAAGATAATCTTGTGGAATGTTACTAAATGAGGTTTATTTTTCAACATAGTTCCCCTTGCAGTGTTGCAGTGCTTGGATCCCATTGGCAAAGAAGCTTTCATCCTCTTTGTCAAAAAAAGTCATCAACAGCAGATATGACATCATCATCATCACTGCAATACTGGTTCCCAACCGAGAGTTTTTTTTTCATGTTAGGGAACAGATAATAGTCAGATGGTGCCAAATCAGTAGAATATGAGGGTGATCAATCAGTTCAAGACCACAGTCCTTGAAACCAAAGACATGTGCTGTAGCATTATTCTGATGAAACGAACCCTTTTGCCAGTTTTTCGGGGATTGATGGCTTTTCATAACTGTCTCAGCATGTTTGCATAGTATTCTTTATTGATGGTATGGACCTTTTGAAGATAGTAAGCACAATGCCTTTTGCATCCCAAATACTGAGACCATCACCTTCCCTGCAGATCAGATGATCTTGGTGTTCTTTGGAGCAGGTGAGGAGGTGTGTTTTCACTATATAGATTGTCTCTTTGTCTCTAGCTCAACATTCATCCTGGGTGAGGAAACCAGCTGGATTTGTCTCAAACAATGTTAGAAATTCCCGTGATGTGATAAGCCTGGTGCTCATTTGATCAGGTATGAGAAGATGTGGCACCTACTGGGCAGAAAGCTTTGTCATGCAAAGTTCATTGTATTCTCACCTCTCTCAAAGTATATACTAATAGCATTGGTTATTTGATTTATAGTCAGTCACCTGTCATCCCCAACCATGTGGAGAACACAATATTTTCCTTGGTCGTGGCAATTGCAGTATACCCAAACCTTGGGTCATCTTCAAGACTCTCTCTTTCCCTTCTAAATTCAGGTGCCCACTTTTGCCCTGTTGATAAAGCATCTTTCCTTAATGTAGCAACCATGTCAGCATGAATGTCCTTGAAGACTAAACCTTTTTTCTGCAGATGCTTCAGAAGTCACTAGTTACTTTTGATGTCTTCTTTAAACAGTCAGATGTCAGTTTACCTGGAAATAAACAATGCAGTTATTAATAAGAAGAGTTGAAATTAATGCATGCAATATTTCACAGCTATAGTGTCACTCCTTCATAGTCAGCCAATTAACTTTTCAACCTAACCTCATATGTCTAAGATTGGCCTACATTTAGCAATGTTTTCAATCTGAATTCTTCTAATAAATTAATATTTCATTATTAGTGACTGTTTTGCTCATAGGTGACATTTGTGGTGATTAACACTTTCACTTTGGCATTGTGGTCAGATAGTGCTGGCCTATTTGGGGATAAATAGGTGATTATCATTTACTGTAAATGAATGGCTATAAAGACACCGATGGTCATTTCTCATGGGCACTGCCATTTTGGTTTTGAGTAGATACTCTGCAGTGCAGACTAAGATAAACAGCACCTGCAACACACAATGAAATGTCACAAAACACGTTGCTCCTGTATGTCTATGTTGGTTTAGAAATAGCACTTTATAACACAGTTGCTAGGAGGCTGACATTTCAAGCTGTTTTGAAAATGTTTATATATGTTGACAGCAAACAATGTAAGTTTTATATACATGTACAAATACACACACAGCAGAAGTGTTAAGAGAAAGTGTTTAAACACTGACTGATATTACTTTTTCTAAATTCAGGTTTGACACCTTTTTCTAGATATTTAATGTTTCCTAAGGCTAGTAATGATGTTTACTTATTGATTCACTTTTTCTTTTTCTGAAAGTTAGTATGCCTCTGCTAAATTTTCCTACAAAATTTATTTTCTCAAAATTAGCAATTTCCAAGTTTTGAGCTTTTCTTCAGTGTTGCTTTTTAAACTTCATAAACTGTTTTGAACATGTGCTTGCATCTGTTGCCTCATTACTGTCAATTTCAGTGATCCATCAGCTGCACTTTTTCCATATTGTACATGAAGAGTAAACTGTGTCAAATACTGATTTTATATTCTGTCATGAAATTTCTCTTTTCCACAAACAATTCTTAAAGATCATTCATATACAAACAGTAAAGAGCGGAGTAAATTTACAATACACTTCTAAGATTTTTCTAACATTGTATAAAAGGTGATGCTGAAAACTTTTGCATCAATCCTATACTGCAAATGCACTTATGCTTCCTTTGAAAAATATCTCTTTTTTAGAGAGAGAATTTTATTTTGGAATATACACTAACATTACCAATATTCCAGCAAAGTTTAATCTGAACAAAATTATAAAAATATACTTAAAATTTATACCTTTTTTTGATTTTATCAAAGTTCAAAATTATTTTTATTGTAGATAGTTTATAAGTGAGGTATGTTGGTGGTAATATCAAATGCGGAAGCACTAATCTGTATTTTGTTATGCACCAGTTAGCAAACATCTTAGTATGGGTTCAACTATTCAATGAAATCTGCTATATTTGGCTGATGTCAAATATTGGTTTATCAACTGCCTGGAATGTGATAAAATTGTGTGTCATGATTTTCAGATGCAGATACACATGAGAAAACTATCAATGACACAATGATTCTTGAAATGGTGGATCAGAAATCTATTGTTATGGTTTGGCAAAGTTTGAAACATCTGGTGCCAAAGAATGAGTGGCATACCTGCAATCCAATTCCAATGAAATTATTACTATTTTTGTTTATTCTTCTAAAGTTTGAAGTGTAGAATTAGACAGTATTTTGGCATTCTGGATTGCTAGATTCTTTTTTTAATTAATTTTACTTTCTTTTCATATTTTTTCTGTTCATTTTTCTGTTTACAGCCTCTAAATTTCCCTTCATTTTTTCAAGCATTTAACTTAAAATAATTTCTAAACAGCCATTCTTCTTAGAATTTGATGTATGTTTTTATTTTTCTTTGTTAAATTTATTTACATTGAACAAAATATTTTGTGAAATTAAAAAACAATCAAAATTTTAGTTCTATTCATTAGCAAATCTATTTTTTTCTGATCTGCACTCCATCAACAAAATGTGTAGTAGGAGCATTTCCAAACAGGATTCCTTAAAATCTAAATTAAAGACAGTTAAAGAGGATGCACAAGTCATCTGTATGTCTTGATTTGCAATCATAATATGCTTTTAATAGGTTTACTCCTTTTTTTAATTTTTTCAATCAAAATTGAAATCATAGTGCCTTATGTTTCTCAACTGATAATAATTAAAAACAAGAAGGGTGTGGTTGACATAGGGCTGAGATATTTTGAATTGAGCATGAGATTTAAAAAAGCAGGAATTCAAACATTTAGTTTTCTTTTTCATGAGATGCTGTATATATGTACACCTATCAAAACGTATATAGGTACATATGCCTACAGGAATTTAACAAGCTAAAGTTTGCTATAGGCACAGGCAAGGGTTTAAGAAACCTGCTTAATGGCAGTTGAAATTCTAAGTTCATCTTCATCTGGCATAAGGTAAAATTGTGTTGCACTAATTTTATATCTGAGGATATATAAGCTTAGTTTTCTCTAAATTTTGCACTTGAAATTCTCAGTTTTAACTGAGTTCAAACATTAATGGGCAATGGTATGAAACGTTCAACTATATCAGCTACTATATCTCTATGACTGACTCCTGTCAAGGGTGATAGTGTGTTTACCAGCTTTTTGCCACCACTGTAAAAAGGAAGTACTTGAGAGCTTTCTCAAATGTTCTTTTCTCTATCGACCATTATATCCACATTATCTGCTAAAACAATCGATAATCGACAAAATCGCTTATGATTTAGGATCAGGTATTCTAAAATATATTTAAATGCTCAGAATCCATATGCCATGTTCATGTGAAATCAAAAACCTTTAAAACTCAAAAATAGAATCATGTTCATGTGACATGTATTCAAAAATAGAAAATTAACCCATCATATTTAACGACTAAAATTTAAGATAAAGTCATTATTATTAAGGAATGCTTGTAAAAACCAGAAGGATTTTCATTCTTGATAGTGACTGAAGCCAACAAAAAGTTTAATTTTTTTTATAGCTTTACATGAACTGACTTGAACTATGGACAGTTTGTCTACATTATTAATTCAGATATGAAAATTAATCCATAAATTAAAAAGGTTAATTATAAAATAGACGTAACTTGTCTTTTATCTCTCTCTCTCTCTCTCTTTCTATATATATATATATATATATATATATATATATATATATATATAGTGTGTGTGTGTGTGTGTGCTTGCATTCTTGAGGATGTGCTGGTGGTTTGATGAATAGTGGTTCAGAATGAGAAATCAGAGAGGCAAGTTTGAATTCAACAAGTTTGTTACATTCACTTTCACGCAGATACCCTTTGGCAAAGACATGAATTCATCTCTTCTTCTATGTATGAGTTAAATAGCAGGGCAGACTGGGTTGTGGTTGGCAATTAGTCTCAGAGAAAGACAACTCTGAATTCAAAACCAAATGTGGCCCCAATTCTTCAATAGGTTTCAATCAGAGGATTTCATCAAAAAACAACTCATTGAACATTGGTCTTGTTTTATCTCTAATTATTTCTATGCTAGACATGTACATGTTTTCTTTTTCTTTCTCTGCAAATGTTATTTACTCCTCTTAAAAACTACATTTGTTCCTTTGAAATTTACCTATGAACCTTTTGTGATTTAAATAAAAATAGTAGGATGACCATTTTCATATCTAAAAAATCTCATGCAAGAGATTTTATATAATAATCAGTTGGCATCATTCAGAATACTGCTCTTTTGAATAATTTAGGGTATATTTAAAAAAACAAAACTTCTTTCATATCTGTAATTCATGTTTGTAATTATAAATGTTGATATTATACTCTGTTTCATTAATGATGTTAAATGTGTTTTAGCAAGTTCTTTTCTTTCACTTGTAACTGTAAACGTCTGCAACCTGTGGTGTTTCACTGAAAGAAATAAATTGCCAATTAGCATCTCAAAGTTCAACTGAATTAAGCACAGTGAGCCTGTTATCTTCACATTAAGCCAAAAATAAATTTTATTTGAATTTGGGTTTAAAACCATGAAAAGGTTTCGCCTTTGTGTGTTAGATAAAGCAGATTACATCCCTGTTGAATATATGTATTGATGTATGTATACATTCTACATATGTGTGTATAGTTTATTTATATATATATATATATATAGACATATCTCATTAAATAATAGTTTTGTCTACTTATTTTTAATAGGATCCTCTCATAATTGTGAACAAGTTTCTTTGTATCCTTATTAAAGAAAGAAAAAAGTACCATGTTGATGCATATTCATTTTATTCCAAGTACTTTTGACATTAGCACAATGTCATCATCACAGTCTTGTTTTTTTCTAAGACAGAAAATTGTTGTGTTCATCAGAAAAGTAATTTTTTATGTGTGATGTAAAAATGCTAATTTTATGTACTATACAATTTTTAAATTTTATCATATAGACACATGTGCAAACGTCAAGGAAGGTAACAAAGTTATTGAAACATCTAAATATTTTTTAAAAAGAGAAACTATTAGCAAAAACCTAGATATTTTAAACTATCTACTGTAAACATTTTAAAACATTTGTGCAGTAGTCATAATTTTATTAAAGGTTGGTTTCAATTTTTAATATAGATTGCTTCAAGAATCTTTAATATAGATTGCTTCAAGAATTTTTTCATGAAAAAGTATAGATGTATTTTCAACAAACATTTTCCTAAATTATGAATGTAGTCAGGCATGCTGTTGTAAATGTTGAGAGATGTTAGATGCATCATTCAAATGAAAACTCAACCTTTGAGACAATGTAGTAGTGGTATGGCCAACATATATATTATTTTTTCTGTTGGAGATACAATCTCCCAAGGGACATTTAAATTTATATATAGTAGTGGTTTTCTGCAACATGTTAGTTGGTGGGGAGGAGTCATTAATTGGTTATATTGAATTTAGTATAGTATATAATTAATTTTATTTTTTTACTAGGATCTTCAGTGGATATATTACTATTTATTAGTTTTTTTAGGATATTTTTGTCTTGTTTATAATTAGAATGTATTTGATAGCAATATAAAAGATTAATATGTTTAGGGTTAATTGAAGAAGTATTCCATTTGCTTTATATTAAAATTATTAAGAGATCTTATTAGTTCATCAACAATATAATTAGGGAAGTTATTATTAATAAGATCTTGTTTTATATTTTTTAGTTCATGGTAGAAAATCTGTTTTGTGGATGAATTAATTTTTGCACAGTTTTTTTATAATTGCAATTTTATAGTAATTAGGACATTCACTCTTATAGCTAAGAGTGTATGAATTTATGCTAGTAGTTTTCTTATATTTATATATATATATATATATTTGGGTAGTAACCTTTCTTTTAAGCATCTTTCATTGACTATGACAGACAAGGAAAATTTAATTAATTTTTTTATTTAGTTTTTCCAACATTCTTTCATTTTTTTTCATTTGGTGGGAGTAAGGGAGTCCCAGTATTGTCCGTATCGTCCATTGTCCCAAGCACTTTCAGCCCTTCTTTAGCCATATTCAAGGGGATTTGTTTTTAGGTCTTATTAATTTCTCTTTATATGTTGTGAATATGAGTTAGAGAGTTTATTCCAAGCTTTGCATGTTGAGTATTGTGTATTTGGGCAGCAAATCCCTGTTTTATACAAGTCTTATTACATACTACCGAAAGTACTGTGGCTGAGTTTAAATAAAAAATCTTAATCGCACTACCTTGTCAGTTGTAGTTCATGAAACTTGTGTGTGTGCATATATATATATATATATATATATAGTTTTAAGGTATGCTATATTTATGGGATAAAGTGCTCAATGTCAGAGATAGAGCATATGTAAATATAAAAGTGAACATTGAAATCAACACTCAGAAATGACACTGTTTCATGCTAGATGCAATCGTCAGGCCTGAGTGTTGACTTCAATGTTAACTTTTATATTATATATGTGTGTGTGTATGTGTATATATATATATATATATATATATGTGTGTGTGTGTGTGTATATGTGTGTGTGTATGTATATATATATATATATATATATATATATATTGCTGTGAAATGTGTTATATACAGAAAATATTTAAAACATATGTATGAAAATAACTATCATGTATTTAAACATCAGACTTGTTTTAAAAGCTTATGTGTATAGTGAATGTCTTCTATATGACACAACAAAATAACACTGAAGATAAAATAGTTTCAGAGCAGAACAAGAAAAATGACTTCAGTACAAAGATTAATCTAGACAGAAGCTTCCAATATTATTTTAATCTTTATTTTCTGGGTTCAGTTCATATTTGAATTTCATACATGCAGAGGTGTCCTTGTGCATTGTTACAATTTATTTCTATTAAAAAAAAGAATTGTCAGCATGGGAAATGTCTCAAAATGTACACATTTATGCATTTAGGTGATGGAGCAAGTAGTAAAAATAGGTTGTTCAGAAAATAATGTCTGACTCTAGAATAAACCTTTTGTATTCTAGTTTATTGTTATAATAGTTGCACAAAAATATATTACATGTCCGCTTTGTTAATTCTATATCAATCTCTTTCAGAATTTAATATTATATACCCCTCATCTTAAACAGGAAAGAAGAGATGTGTTTAGTTTTTCTGCATAAGTTCATGCTTGATTAGAATGCCTCTAAAACTGCTGCTAGCATTAATAGTACATGGGATGAAGGACCTACAAGTAATCAGACAGTATAACCCTGGTTTCTGAAGTTACAAAGATCAAGGTGGTAGAGAATGTCCACCTGAAAACACTTGTTGAACAAAACCCATATCAAGGTGTCAGATAATTTCAACAATATTGGACTATCTCAAGAAAACGGGCAAGAGGATGAAACACAAGGATTCCACATGAACTCGATGAAAGTCAAAGGTTACAATGATTTTTTTCTTGTTTATTTTAAAAAATCTTTTTTTAATCATTTCACCTTATGCAAAGCAGTAAAGTCACGAAGGCACAAAGGGCTACTAAGTCTGAAAGAATCAAAAAAAGCGAAACATTATTCAGGAGTAAGAACAAGAGAAGTGAGAACAATAGAAGAGTAATGTCTTCACAATAGATAACAACTGACATTGCATTTGAATTTTTGAAGATCAAAGTTGGCTGGTGAGCATGGAGCCAAAAGAGAATTCCACAAGCAAGAATTGTGAGAAAAGAAACTCTTAGCATACAACTTACATTTACATCTAGCCAATTCAACTGTACATTGATGAGATCTTGCTGTCAAACTAGTACTGCGCATGAATTCGTAAAGTCAAGGTACAATAGCAGAAAGTTCATCAGAACAATTATCATAAAAGTATATCAATACTTTTATGATAATTGTTCTGATGAACTTTCTGCTATTGAAAATGTACATGGAAGTTCCATTATGTCAGTGGGAAAGTGGCAGAAGTTAAAATGCCAGGTCAAGACCAATAATATTGCCTATTCTTCTTTGGATTTTATCAAGAATATCTAAATATACAGCAGTAGCTCCAGACTGTATGTGGCAGCAATATTCAAAGCATGGGTAAATGGTAGACTTATAAATAAAATAGATTCTGGTGCGAAAAATTGTTTAGCACCACACGGTGCAACAACTGTCTTAGCAGCAGCCCTAGCAATTGATTCAATATAATCTTTCCACTTCATGTCAGCAGAAGATTTTAGCCTGAGAAGGCACAGAGAGTCACTCTCCTGGAGGTTAGCATCAGCCATGCTGATGGGAGGCAGAAAGTGTTCTTTCAGATGATTAATAGAGAGCAGTTTTGTTTTGGAGGTACTGAAATTAACAAACTATTCCCTGCCCCAGTTAACTGCAGACTGTAGGTTATTTTTTGATTACCTTCCAATTTGACTTTATAGAACTGGTTAGATTAAATGAAGTGTTCAGTTCAAAATTCTATGATGGTTACATAGATTGAAAGACACCTGAAGTAGCTTGGAGAGCACAATGGCCAAAACATTATGATAGTAACAAGAAAATGAGGACATTAATCCAAATGTGAATAATGGAAATAGGTTTAGTGGCTTTGAGGCCCAGTTAAAATCATGTCTCAAAATTGCCAGAATTTCAATTCTTACAATTTTCTATTATAGTTCAGCTGACAAGTAGTAATAAATGATACAATAGATATTAATAAAACTCTCCAGATATTAATAGAATACTTTATATGTGTATGTGAAATAAAGTTTGGAGTTTGTAAAAAGCGAAAATACTTTTAATACATCTTTAAATATATAAGGGTAAAAATGAACTGAAGATTATGAGTGGGATGTAAAGCAAAAACTATTTGTGGAACAATGAAGCAAAATCATAAAAATCGCTAGAGTAAAAAGAGGAAGATGCAATAAAGAAGAGATATTAGAGAGAGATAGTAAAGAAAGTATGTCATTATTTAAAGCAAGAGTGGGAAATAATTAAAAAGAGGAGAGAAAAAAAGGGGGAAATAACAGGTTTTTCTTGAGGGAAGAAAATGAAAAGGTTCAGTGGAAAAAAGTGAAGAGAGGTGAAATGGAGAAAGAGGACAATAATGACATTGGGGGAATAAAAGAAATCTGGCTGATGATGGGAAGAATATCAGTGTGCATTACAATAGCTACAGTTGAGAAAAATGAATCATGACTATATATATATATATATATATATATATATATATATATATATATATATATAAAATAATGTTAGAAAAGGCAAAATAGAGACATTGCAATTGCAGCATGACAGTTAATAATATGATGCTAGTCCTCCAGCCCAGAGATGCTAAGACTGCCTCTGCAAAGAAAAGAGTGACTATAGGCACTCACCTGTATCAAATGAGCTGGGGACTATATACAATAGAGTCTTTGAGAAAGAATGATTATAGCAGTTAAAAGGTGCAAAATAAAAAGTTGATAAAAGGACTGTAAATGTTGAATTCCCTAAGATGAAAAAGCCAAAAATTAAAAGCAAAAACATCTAAATAAATAAAAACATAAATGACATGAGCATGGTTGTGCAAAGGATACTCAAAATGAGAAATGGGATCTCAAGCTATAGCAGGCTAATATAAGTGAATCAGAATGAGCTACAATAAAGCCAAAATAGATGAGATTTAACTAAACCATAAATACTGGCAACCTATACTAAACAAATATAGCAAATTATACTGTCAAGTAATTGTAATATTTAGCTCATGAGTGAATCGAAAAAGTGACTGACTGAGAATTTTGCAAACAGTTGGGCTTTGACTATGTAGACCAGTGATATATACTCAAACCAGAATCTATTCTAAGGCATAAACAAAAAAACAATTCACAAGACATTTTTCAAATTTAAAGCAGATCTCCCATTCCAGGCCAGAGAGCCATATCTCCTCATAAAGAAAATGTCAGATCATGAATGTCACTGGTTTTGCGGACCATGGGATGTGAAAAGCAGAAAAATATCTGGACTATGATAATATTGAAAAAAGGATGTATCATTATCTACACATTCATAACAGTATTTAAAAAAATCACAAAAAATTAAAATAATTTAAATCATCCAGATAACAACATTACTTAAACCAGCACAGACACTGAAGAGAGTGTTAAAGACTTATTACCACCTGATCATCTGTGAGAGAAGTCACCAGATCTGCCTAGAGTGAAAATTCAACAAAATAATCATAATTATGAAATGTAATGTGACAGGAAGAATAAAACACAACCAAGAAAAAGAGGAGAAAAATCTTGGTTTCAGAGGGAAAATATTTATAAAAGATACAAAATTTCCATCAAATTTTGCCCTTTTTTTTTTTACTTTCTCTCCCTGCATTTTTCTGACATGCTGAAGCACCATTTGCAAAAAGAGAGAGAAAGAAAAAACTGTACACTTTGAATATAGCTCGTTCAGATAAACATTTGATAACTTCAAAAGTGAGTCTTTTTTTTCATTCTCCCCTCCACACACTTTTTTAAAGCTGTGTGATTTCCCATCTATTTGCTTATTTTTACATATGAAAATATTTTCTCGCTCTTCAAGCATGTGAAAACCTAATGTTTATTTAGCAAGCATGTAGTGACAGAACCATATGTTGCTTATGGAAAACAACTTTTGCTTCTACTACGATGGTGGCCAATGGCTTTTATCAAAAGAGCCAATATATTACAAGCTTTTAATCTACATTTTCTTTACATAATTTTCAATATAATTTATGATTCAGAAATAAATATTTTGTGTGTGTGTGTGTGTGTGTTTGTGTGCTTTTTGTAATGTAAATAGAATAGTAATTAATTTTTTTCCTTACATTATATTTTAGATGAGTTTTTAAAAGTTATAAAGATAGTTTTATGAGATTATATATAAAAATACTAACAAATTAAAACTAATAATCAATATAAAAGCTGAAAAATTTAAATAAAAAATAAATCAGTTTTTGACAGTCACACTTTAACAGTGTTTTATTTGTGGTGGATTATAGATGATGTTGTTTACCTCTAATGAGGGATGTCATCCATCTATCTTCTCAAGTGCAAATACTACAAAGGCTGCTCCTAAAAGAATTATGTTTATTTCCATAGAAACTAAAATGGCTTCAAGGAGCATAATCACACCATTGGATAGAGCATATTTTCAGTTTAAAAAATGCTACTTTTTCACATTGTCACCACAATTGATATGCATTTTTGCCAGTAATTGATAAAAGACTGTATATCACACTTAAAAAGATGTCTTGTCACAAACGTCATTGTAACCACTTCTGAAACACATTACCCACTGTGCTCACATCTACTGTTTGATCTTTGTAAATGTCCAGTATGCATCATTGATTATTCATTGTTGCAATTGGTTCTTTCAATGAAACACTGCTGCTTTGTACACTTTCATGTCAGATGCCATTTTGCAAGACTAAACTGCAGTCTAAAAAATCTGAAAAATTGATGAGTTATGGACAGAAAGGTTCAATCTCTACTGCCTTACCACAAACAACCATTGTTATAGATAAACAAAATAGAATAGAAGATTTTACTTTCAGAGAAACTCTTTTAAATATTACCATAACATAGAGAACACTATAATTTATTGAAATCTGCTCTCACCATATAAGTTAAACTATTCACAAACTTCTCCTCCAAATTCACTTCTAAGCATTTAAAAGAGATACACCAGGGTATACATACATATGCATAGACACATCTTTTTAAAAAATAATAGGATAGTTACTGGAGCCAGTTGGGAGATAAGACAAGTGTCAATGAAAGTTTGTTTTGAAACTGCCAATGTATACCTATTAATTATTACAAATAAATATTGGTTATTAATTAACTAAAAGCAGCAAAGATAATCTATTTTTGGAATAATATTTGCATTGGATTGTTAGCATTGTTAAATGCATTGTAAAGAAGCAGCACCCTTTTTACTTTTTCTTAGGAATCATCAAAGTTATAATTTCTGTTTTCTTAATTTTGGTCATGACACTGATATTTTTTGTTTGTTTTTTTAAAAAGTACTTATGTAGTGAAATGTTTAACAGGCACTGAAAATGAATCTAGCAAAAATATCTAGAATGTGGTTTGCTCAAGATAACACCAGAATATACTTTGCACTTAGTTTTATGTCAGAAGCCAGGTACTTCACAAGATAGACCTGAAAGATGACCTCTTAACCACCAAGTGCAGGTCTAGGCCTTACAGGATGTTCCTTGCTAACCTTGATAGATAAACACATGGTCAATCTATCTGTGTGTAGGCTGTGCACCCATGGGAAAAACAAAGAAAGCTTTGTGACAGATATATAAATACCTAACCAAGACAGTAAAGGGTTTCTTACATCCACAAGAGAATGTAGGATCCACATTTGGAGAGGGATTCCAAAGTCACACACCTATGGTAATTGATAAACTCCAGAGTTGAATAGACAGTGTAATGCAAGGTATGAAAGATTAAGTGTCATATTTTCATTAGTTCTGTACAACAATAACCTTAAGAACATATTTTCTTTTCTTGCACACACCAGTTTCTTCTTAAAAAGGAATTTTCATTGTCTTGTAGTTAGTGATTGCCACTATAACTTTTCCTTAGGAGACTCATCAAGTGCTGTGATATATATTTTGATTTCCTATTCACATCCACTACCTAAAAGATAAGACATAGTAATATTAAACCTGTTGCATGAAGTGAAGCAATGCTTTTTCAAGGGTTAAAGGCAGAATTTGATTTTTGCTTATTTCTCAGTTGCACACAACAAATATTGACTATATTCAAAAATATAGTAAGACTTTAGTTTCTATCATTTCTCTCAGTTGGTGGGGGTATAACCAAAAGATATTAACTGTCATGAATTTTTTAAAACAATTTTCCAGGTTCTTAAAATTATTTTTGTACTTTCATCTTTAAGCTTAGCACTGCTGAATTTCTAAGGCAAAATTTGTTTATTCTCAAACAAGACATTTTTTCTTTTTACTATGATGTTCTTTGCTTCAGTGTATTGTTTTCAATTTGGAAGTTGTCAGAGGACATCCAAGTTTATATTCACATTATTTTCAAACTGAAAAATATCTACATACTTACGTGTATTTGTGTATGTATATACAGTCAATGTTGAAATTATTTGTACAACCATCAATTGTGAATATTTTTATCCATTTCTCAGAATCTAATGCGCATATGATGTCAGGTTTTTTGTATGTTAATAAGCACAGAAAAAGGAAAATAAAACTCAATTTTCAAAACAATAGGTTGAATCCAACAAATTTGACAGGCAAATTATGCAAAATAGGGTAAGACCAACTTTTCAATCTTCAAGCAGAAAAACTGAAGGTGGGTACAACTTTTTACAAAAACCAGGTCAAAGTTACACATGAACAAAATTTTTACTGGATGAGCTCATGTTCTTTGAAGTTAATGCTAAAACATAACTCATGTTACAAGGTTTATATAGAGTGCAAAGATTGTCTGAAAAGGATTATTGAAGCATTAAAAGGGGAAAATTCCCAAAGAACCCCTTAATTAACCCCAGCTTTACAGTAAATGTGTGAAGAAGGAGGGGGTGTTCATGTGTTTTCACTTGCAGTTGGATCAAGCTCTGATGATTCAGCCATGTTTTCATTTGATTATTAGATTTGTGAACAATGCCATACTGTTATTATGGCCATAAGAAATTTACTGAATATCTAAAACATTGTAACAATTGAACTCCGAGCAATGACCACACAAGAAAGTTTTATTGATAGAATTACTTTATTAAGAACAATTAAACACTTGCAAAAGACATGTCATAAAAAAGATGAGATGGGGGAGTAGATTAGTATATCAACTGGTGGTGCATGCAAAGAGGGATGCAGGCAAACATTTCTAGACAGTCGGGCTGCCGTTATACAATTGCAGTCATGTACACCTTAGCAACACTGGTTACCTCAACTAGTGTGTGTGTGTGTATATATATATATATATATATTCCATGGGAGATTTTTAAAAAAATAGCAATAATATCTGCTCAATATTAGTTATGGCTGCAATAGAAAATGTTTTGTCTCTTTGCTTGTGGACATTTTCTGAAGCAGTTCCTCCCAAATCATTTCTGGTTTTCCTCTTGAAGTACAAGTAGTCTCAAAGCTAAGAAAGGATTCTGTTTTGATCTCTTTGTTGTAAATTAACAAAAGTTGATAATTTTCTCCACTGAGTTTTACTAATAGTGTCATTTAACATCAATGGCTTGAAAATATTTCTTTTTTCTTTGTCTTTAGTGGTCAGTAAACAACAATAAAAAGATTTTTCTCAATATATCCCCTTGTCTCAGGTGCCTACTGATGCTCTTTATTCACTAAAGGCTGCCGGACATACAACTATAAAAGCTGACTACAAGCTTATTTGTAGGGTATCACTATGAAGTAGTCCTTTCACAATCTGAGATAAGACCAAGAATGACTTGCATGTGAAGCAACTATTCATCCATTCTCTCTCTCTCTCTCTACCAATAGTATGCATTTCCACTTTTCCAGAAGGCAAGGGGAGGGGTGAAATGATATATTTGGAATATATCTTGCCAGCATCCCTATAATACAAGCTCCAGCAAATAATGTCAATTTTCTTTTATATAGGAACATAAAGCTTGAGTTACATAAAAGCGATGGTAAGGTACCATTATCCTTTATTATGTTAAGAGGACGCAAGAATCCCTCAGTGCCATATTTTTTGAAAGAATAAAATTACAGAAGTTTGTTACAATTTATTATGTGAAGAGATGACATCTTCTGAGCTGTTTGCACCTTGTGTAATACTGCCTTTATATTAACTAACTCTGATCAGTGCAGTCCTAATTTCACAAACGGCATTCACTTTGCATTCATCATTATTGTGATTTTTATGTTCTGCAACCATGAAATAAGCTGCATGGATGGGGAAGAAGTAGTATCCTGTATCCTCAGAAACCTGTCATAAAGGTATTTCAAAATGTAAATAAAATTAAAAATTGTGGTATCATGACTTTGGATTTCAGCTCTGTGTGTATCTGTGTGAGTAAAATGCAATGTTTTATACACTGAGACTTATTTTCTGTTTTTAATATACTTTTATCCCAAAACTTTATCTTTTCAAAGACTTTTCAGACTTAAAGGATAAAGGTCAGCCTTGAAAAACATTTTGGTAGATTTTGTAAATATTTTGATTACTGACATCATCTGTCAGAATATTATGAATAACATTGACTTTTGAAAGCCTTTACATATAAGAAGAAATAAATGGCACCAAATGAAAGAAGGGCTGTAGTGAAATTCTCTCCTCCATGGAATTGTAAAGTATATATAAAGCAAAGTATGAAGAGATAAGTTATTTTTCTCCTGTGTAATGACAAATTTTCTTTCAATACAAAACTACAATCAGGCTTTTGTTAGAGGCTGTGCCAAGATATGAATTAACCTTGAGTGAAACAGCCACTCAGCTTTGCTGTACTACCTGCAAGATAAAACTATCTTTTTTAACATTGTTTTTTTAGCTTTGTTTTGACACCTCTCTCCTAAAATAGGTTAGGTTTCGAAGAAAAGAAAAAACAAAAAAAGTTCCTTTTTACTTTTTCATTTTTTCTTTATACGAACCAGCCAAAGAAACAGCATGGATCACCCAACCCTTTTGTATTATCAGTGTCACAGAATTCATACAGCAGGCCATGTAGTATACACATCCAATAAAAGATGCTGAGCTGTTGGTTGATCTGCTTGAATTGAGAGCCAGTGAGAAAAAGAATTATGTTTTGTTTTTGTAGTTGATAAAAAGACAAAACAGTATTGTCAAGTTCACAAAAGAGAATGTGATGTATGGGTAGGAGTGAAGAGTTTAGATGCTGTAAAAGTCATTGCATATTCTATGTGGGGACATACTGCTGCCTACAGTGGAAGATTATCTGACTCTCCAGCCAAGCAAATATAGCACATTTGGGTTGGCATACCAGCTGAGAACCACTGATGTGTACATATATTAAATTTATAGCTACATATTAGGAACTCATTTGACAATGTATGTTTTCCAATCCAGGGAAATCATAGTCATCATTGCTGACTGCATCGATAATGGAGGCTCAACTTCATGACTAACTGGAAATAATTTAACTCCATTTCCAGCTGTTTTGACATTGATAACCATAGGCTGTCAATTATCATCACATGAAGAAGACTGGTATGCCAAAACTGTAAGGAATTTAGTTACCTCTCCAAATTTTAACCATGAAAGAGGCCTGCTGTAAAACCGAACATAAAGCAATATGATCTCGTATCCATTTCTGACATGGAAATGAAAGCCTCATCTATGACCTGGATGAAAAATCTGGTTAAATGTATGTCATACCGCTCCCCCAAATTTTTCTATAACCAAAACAGTCATGGTAACCCTAGAGTAGTAAAAAGGAGTGTGATGGAAGATTTAGTCAGTGGAAATTCAATCTTACCTTGGCCTCCATTTCAGTGATGTAGAATGTCCCAGAGGCAAGACCTCACAGTCATGCTGCAAGAATAAAGACCTGTGGCAGCTGTACTAGTCTGGAATGAGTAGGTAGGAACCATGACTTAGGATTAAAAAAATGGATGCAACCAAAGACAGACTAGAAAAGGAGACTGCCTCCTCAATTACCCTGTCTTCCTATAAAGATACAATATGTCCTCTCTCAACAAAAATAAACATAGTTTGAGCTTATATCCTCAGCCTTACCATTTCCTTTGCAGTCTCCCTGCTTAACAACATCAAGAAAACAAAAGCTTACTCATTGAAAGCATGGCAGAAGACCAACCACTAAAATAAATGTCAGAGGAAGACTTTTGTTATGGATAGAAAGTATCATCATCCTCAACACCTGAGAGATTTCAAGATATAAACTATAAAGGACCTTACAAATTTTCCAGATATGCTACACCTGCTGAATATAGACATGGTTGATCTGGGTGCACAGTAAATTTGGGGTATGATGGAAGGGGTTAACAACTCTTTCAAAATGTAGTCTTCACTAGCAGATAACAAAAATAAGATAAATCTTAAAATAGAAAATTTTGTTCAGAGAGAGTCTCTTTATTCACATTTTTCCTTTATAGGTGTTCTTTAGAGAGACACCTTGACCTTGCTCTGGGATAGCCCCATCAAAAATGATCAAAGGTCCATGAGACAGGTCATCAGTGTCCTTTCTTGTGTTATATTTATATCTCCTCTGTACAGCATCAATAAACTAATTAATAGCCTTTTGCTTAGCTTATTTAAATGGCTGAAGTTAGAGTCTATGAGGTCTATCTTCATTTATGCCCTTCAATGTATAGGTGTGGAGGAAGTTTCACCTCTTTTCAGCCTATTTTGATGGTCATTTGAGAGGGATTTATTAGCTGCTTAACTCCTCTCCAAGTTCAAGGTGTTTACTTGTCTTTACAGATCTGGTAGGCAGGCCATTACCATAAAGAAGAAAATGATTCATTAGGTCTTATGTGCCCAAAGAGGGTCTGCGGAAATGTTTTAACAAATCAATCCCATTGTGATATTGTCATAGCAAATATTATTATTCGGTGATTAGAATGTCAGATTTGATCCCAGGCATAAGAAGGATTCTAACATTCATTTGGATGTAAAATATTTTTGTGGTTTTATAGGTAGAATTGATCTTGCAGATACATTTTGAAATTAACATCTAAATAAGTCAGAATAGGAGCTGCTTAAATAAAATGCAATGTTCCAGCTACATCAACTGAGAGTCAACTTAGAACTCTTAGCTTGTCTAAGTTTTCATAATAATGCTTATTTTGACCATTGGCACAAATCAAATAAACTGAAACCTAGGATTTCTGCATACTGAAAATTCAGCATATTTTTTATTGTGTGTGAAGGATTTTCAGGATAAACAAATACTAACAAAAAGGCAAGAATTGATGCGGATTTAGGTTGAGAAAAATGGTGAAGCAAGCTAGAAAGTAGAATTAGACTATCTGTTGCTAATTATAGTCAGATTGATAAATGAACAGTGTAAGATGGCAACCAAATCTAGAAAAACACTAGTGTTAAATCGTAAGGTGAAGTAGATGTGCTTCAAGCAGTAAGACTAAGATAAACTGCATTTGGTGTGCATAGTTCTGGAGAAAGTCACATGGATTAATCATTTAATTGATAAAGTCACACTCATCAGTCAGTCCAAAAAGTTCATCAGGATTGACCATTGTTTTCTGGAGGTTGTCTAGTCTGTGATTGACTTCAAGCTAGATGTCGCCACTTGAATTCCCATTATATGTAATCTTTAGTGCTGTGATGAAAGCAAAGTAATGCTCCAGTCTATTCATCAAGCTTAGCTGATTTTACCCATGCTGTACATTCTTGTGTTGGAACCTTCCCTGCACAAGTTGAAGACAAACCCAGTTCTGTGCTGATAACCTTTCCATACTAGTAATGAGCAAGTTCAACAGAGTAAGTTTCAAACCCCAACTGGGAAAAATTGGTTGAAGCTACTGGAGAAGTTGAATGACAAAGTTAATATGTGATTTGCTGGTTTCCAAACAATAGTATTTTTTTCTTAGTTATTTGTAATGATAAGGGTGACAACAGAAAGGCATTGGAAATCTTCAGAGAGCACTATTTATCAATCGGAAAACCCAAAATTCACTTCCTAGATACACAGAATTAACTTCTTTGAGGAAATCTGCAGTGGAAAGTGTTACTGATTATATGAGGAGGTTCTGAAAAGTTCTTGGCCTGACTCACTTTCCAACATCTAACCAAAACTCAATATTGTTAAGGGCTTCTTGGTTACACTGAAAACTTTTCAGCACCAACTTGTATGCCAAGTGGGGAAACTGTTGCTACTTCTTGAACAATGTTGAGAGAAATAGTTAGTGACAACCTATTGATTACCATGCTCTGAAAGGCACCTCTGTCAGAATTCAAACCTTTTACTACTGTTGTCACTTAAAAAGAAGAGTTTAACATTCAGTGGATTCAAGGTAGCACCAATAAGTTCTGAGGAGATGGAAAGAATGCTACCAGAAGACTATGAAGAAAAAACAGTGTCATGAGAATGGAAACAGAATAACTTGAAAATAAACAAAAGAATTGTGCATTATACATGTGGCAAAGACATAGCTGTGAACAGTAGAAGCAAAAACAAAGAAAGATTTTATCAAAAAAATGTTTACTCTTTTGAAATGGAATCTATTCTCTGTCAGAATGCACAATGTCTATAATATAAATAGTATTTTTGATTGACTACAGTAGATAAGTCAAAATTCATTAATTTCAAGAATAATTTTAACCTCCAAATCCACCTTATGAAGTTGACAGATTTTCAAGCAAATAACATTGATTTGTAAAAAGAAAATTCCAATATTTCTTTGATGGTTTTCAATGAGAATATCATCCAGAGGGCTTCTTTTTTTTTTTTTTTTTTTTTTTTTTTTACTAAGGGTCACTTAATACAAAGCTCAAGAGCCACTCAAAGTAGAGGGTTACTGAATGAGTTGTGTAATATGAATCAGGAGGTGGAAGGAAGTGAAAAGCATTGGGACTATTGGAATATAAACATATGTGATCATATATCATTGTACATTTCTGATAGTTCCTATTACCACATGATGACGTATGCAAATTTAAGTAGTAATGGGTGGTGTTTTCAGGACTGCATTCTTTTTATTATTATTACTTCCCTATTTAATAATATTCATCTTTTTTCTTGATGTAAATCATAAGAAAAAACAATAATTATCAGGAACTTTGTATTTTTGCTGTAAAAATTTAATGGAAAAGTGTAGAACAAAAATCTCAATATCTTAGCTATTCTACAGTTCGTGATGCTGAGTAGTTGATTGAGATGTTGGCTTTTAATGATGCATAAATTCTTTGCAAAATATTTGTGAGCAACATGTTATTTATATCATTTTCATTTATCAAAAAAAATAACAACTATTTTAACTGATATGAAAATTAAAATAAATGCAGTGAAAATTTTTAGCCTTTGCAGAAACACATACTTCAGAACAATTTTAAAAAAAGCTGAAATTCAAAGCTTAAGAATGTTTAAAAATAATTTAAAAAGACATTAGCAAATACTTCATAGCAAAAAGAAATAAATGATAGATAACAATTATGAAATATTATTAATAATTAAAATAGAAATAAAAATCACTATAATGTGGTGAAATTTAAAAAAAACAAGAATGTTTAGTAAGCCAAGTTATTTCTTTTTGAATATCTGTATAAATAAGGATAAAACATAAATGTGAAATGTTGTAATAAAGACCATTAGGAAAAAACAAATTCATTTTACAAATTTAAGGTTCATTGCTATTAAAAGCTCTCAGTGAAATCATGCATTGCTCAGCTTCTCCACTCTTAAAGAGAATATCAAAATGAAAATTGAAATCAAGTATCAAAAATAATGATAAAAATTTTGCTCCAGGGAAATGATGCAGCAGAAGCAAATGATGAAAACTTTAAAGAAAAAAAAAGAAAGAAAAAGCCCAAATTGAAATTGATGTGTGAAAATGTGGCAACAGAATCAACTGAGAACTCTGTCGGCCATTTTGTTTGTTTCACTGGTTTTTATCCTTCACTTCATTAAACCACTCTCAAAAATTAAAGAATTATTCAGACAAGGAAATAGTCAGCAAAATAAATACAAAAAAATATAGTTTGAAACATTTTTTCTTGAAAAATATCCAAATTTACAGCTATTATTTATTCACTGGCAAGCTAAAAAAAATCACAGAAATAATACATTTTTTTTTTTCTCTTCCTGATTTCTTAATTTAATTTTTTAACAATAAAAATTGTCAAAAAATAAATAATTTTTTCAGTTAAGAAAGTTTTTTAAATAATTTGAAAAATTTTTTTTTAAATAAATCAAAATACAACCATAAAATTAAAATAAAGAATAAAATCAGCTATTGAAAATAATTAAATTTTTTTAAAAAATTGCTAAAAACAGATTTAAATTTGAATAGAATTTGAAATTTCTTTAAAATAAAAAAGAAAAAAAAATATAAAATGTCTGAAAGGCTGGAACACTTTTCTGTAAAACTCATTAAGTCTTGTCCTCCTTTTGAAATGAAGAAACTAGCACAGTGCTAATAAGCAACATCCTGATGACACAGGTTGACCAAAGAAAACAAAGACAGCTCATCAGACACTGAATTGATCACAAAGAAAAGAAAACGAAAAACTTGATCTGTTTAACTTTGTTCATCAATTTTTTAAAATAATGTACAGATTCTTTCATTTATGAAAGTTTAAATAGCATAACATCGGTTTTTGCAAATGTCTAAAACAGTTTTAAAAAATTGCAATCTGGTTTTAATAAATGTGTTTTTAAGCAAATATGAGAATTTGAGTTGAGTGCAGTAACATTTAACAGTGAAAAACAAAATTCTGTGCTATGACCATGAAGCAATTCTCAGAATTTACAAATTTGCCTTGTCTATCACATGGCCAAAATAATAAGGATCCACATATTTTGAAAGATAACAGGAGATAGTTTGTTTCACAATGGAATTGCACTCTCCTCACAAAATTACATATAATTTTAATACAAATGGGGATTATGCTCGACATTATGAGCCATGTTGATCATCAGTAAGTAAATCAAAATTCTTGGAGTGAGGGAACAAAATGTTATTCGGGCTTTAAAAATAAATATTTTAAAAGCAAATATTTATATACAAATATGTTAAAACAAAGGTGGGGAGCAAGGATAAGGAAAAAAATATTACTCAGCATGATGTGATGGATTTAAAAATTATGACAAAAAAGAAACGAAAGGGCTAACTGTTTATCCCTCCATACTCTTCAGAGGTCAAAACATATAAATAAATTAACAATTAAAAGAAAAGGAAAGAAAAAATATACTACCAGAGAGGAGAGTCAGCAGTATTAATCACAGATATTTTTTGATCTACCACTTTATGATGAGTATGTGTCATTCATATATATATATATAGATATATATAGATATATATAGATATAGTGTTAAGATGTACTATATTTATGGGATAAAGTTCTCAATATCAGAGATAGAGCGTGTGTAAATATAAAAGTGAACATAGACATCAACACTTAGAGGCAACAGTCTGTTTCATGATAGATGCAATCATCAGGCCGCAAATGCTGTTATTTTTCTTGGCTATTTATATATACCGGTCAGTGGTGCATTGTGGGTAGTCTATTTTGGCGGTTATTTTACCGTAAGTCGTTTATTTGTTTATTTATTTATTTGGGTTAAAATGTTTTGCTTGTTTTTATTTTATTTTTTTTATTTTTTTTATTATCTTATATATATATATATATATATATATATATATATATATATATTTTTTAATCAGTGTTTTTATTAACATAGTAAAAATTTGTTTATATTGCTTATTTAATAGTTTTGTTTTGGTTTGGGAAGATAAAGCTATTTATTCAATTTTGGGGTTGATTGTTGTAGTTTATTCTAACTGTTATTTTGGCAGGAGCAGTTTTTAATTTGTTTATTACTTCATGTATTTATTTGGATTGATTGTCTTTATTTGTTTTTTCTGACAGTTTATCAGGATCAGTTTGTTAGTTTATTTATTTATTTGGATGAATTTAGATTAATTTATTTTACTTGTTTTTCGATTTTTAAGTAACTTAGTATTTTTTTTTCTCTTTTACCGTTATATAACAGTTATAGCTATTTTTTTCATCCGATTTTTGGTTTGATTTTTATAGTCTAACTAATATTTTGGTCATAATGGTTTGCTAATTTGTTTATTATTTACTTTATTTATTTGGGTTCGTTGATTTTTTGATTTTTTATTCTATTTTGTCTGTTCTAACAGCTGTGATTTGATAATTTGTTTGGGTTAATTTATTTTGCTTATTTTTGTTATTTATTATAATATTTTGGCATTCTGTTTATTTATTTTTATTTTATTTTATTTTTTCCATTTTCGATTTTTAAGTAACATAGTAAAAATTTGTATCCATGTCTGCATTTTGAGATGAGCTCGGATCTTTTATTTAATCATTTATTTTGGTCTGTGAAGGTGACGATAGCTATTTTTTCCTCCAAGCAAAGTTTACAAGTTTTTGATTGGGTCTTGTAGGCTGATGATCTTTTCCTTATTTCCCAAGATATTTTTGGTGTGATGTGTATTTTGTTTTTAATATCCCAGATATACTTAGAAAGCATTGTGCTGTTTGCATATTTACTATTTGTGAAAGATGTTTTGTGTGCATAATTTCTTTGTTTCCAGGGTCCTTTAGTTACTCCTATGTATACTTTTTCTTCATTATCTGGTGATTTTATCGTGGCTTGGTATATTACATTGTTTTGGAAACAATTACTGTTTAAGGGACAGTCATTCTTTATTCTGCAGTTATATAGCTTCTCCTTACTCTTCCATTTCTCTTTGTTTTCAAACAAACATCTTATTTTAAATTCTTACTGATCGTTAGGATAAACTGGCTAAGTGAGTACTTGCTAAGTTTAGCTTAGTCTGGTTCATGTGTATTGAGTTAATTACAGAATATTGAACTCCCAATAGTCGTAATAGTCTGTGTGATGACATTTCAAACCACTACACTGACATGGCACCAAGCTTCAAGTTGCTTTGCTTCAACTGTATAGCATTTTATGATTTATTCTTCACTGAGTTTTAGTATTAAGAAATATAATTATTTGGTTTGTGAACACATCAAAGAAAAACCACTTAATAGAAAAGGTTGATTGCACTATTATTAACACTAATTAACAACTAACTTCTTTTTGGTTTTTTTTAAAGAAATCTACTGAAGAAGATCCTTGTGAAAGCATTAGAAATTTATTAAAAAGGCACATTTGAACTGTTTCTGAACATCTCACAATTCAGTAAGAAATCTAAGGAAAGTGTTTTGGGTGGCTTGACAATTGCTTCCCAGAGAATCCTGTGCACATGCATCCATTTGCAACAAGTCTACTGACGAGAAATAATAACCATTTATTTTTGTCATATTCTTACAGCTAGTATATATTTACAAAGAAAATTAAAAATGCTAATTATCATCTTGTGGCAAAGTGAAACCAGGACGTCATTGGCAACAACTCTAATATATCAGTGGTGTATTACATCAGAAATGTGCAGGTTTGCTGAACAAAAACAGTGCAATTCTCTCACATGACAAGGTCTCACTCACTAATAGTGCCATTCTCCAGCATCACAAGGTCTTTCTCAGCAAAAGTAAATCCCAGAAGAAAATAGTCATAAGGCTGGAAATTTTTACCCCATTTTTTCTAATTACCAAATTTGCCACCTTCAGATTATCATTTCTTTAACTTGCTATAATTTTTTTTTTTTTTGCAGTTCCAGGTCATTTAAAAGTAAAGAAAACATTTTAGAGTCATAAAAAATCCAACTGGGAATAGAAAAATGGTCTTTACATTGGACTCTTGTAATTGCTAATGATTGCAATAATGTCATTTATTAATAAAATGTAACTTGATTACATTTGTGTCTGTTTCTGTTTCTTGAAAGAGCTATATTACTTTCTGAACAACCAAATAACATTTTAGCTAAATTCTATATTAGTATTTACAGACTGAATTTCATTTTTTTTTTTTTTCTACCAAAGAAAAGTTTTATCTCATTCTTTTTTAATATATTCTAGATTCCTTAACCACCACCACCTTTTTTTGGTGGGGGTCTTTTTTATTTTGCTATTTACTGAAAACCTGATCCAGAGTTCCACTGTTTAGAGAATCTCTATCTTACAAGAGGTTCAGGCTGAAAAAGACAGGAAAAATGTTACAATGAACGAATATTTTTGTTCACACCTTGAACAAATAACTAAGTATGAAAATAATATTTAGTTATTTGTTTGTTTTTTTTTTATTAATTTCCAGTACAAGCAACGTAGATATGAATTTACTTTTCCTTCCACTCTAAGTTTGTGATAACAAACTTCAACATAGAACGAAAGAAATACACCTAAGACTTTTTAACATTTATTCCTTTGCTCTGCTACAGTCAATCATGCAAGTTCAAAATCATTCTTGTTCACAAAGTATCAATTGAACTTTTACAAATTTGAATTAAAAAAGAAAAAACGAATTTAAAAGCAACAATTTTTTGAAACTTACATAGTATTTGAGCCTCAGAATTTTGCTACTTTAAAAAAAAATAGTATTTTATCAAGAAAAATCCAGGAACAGTATGTTTTCCAGTTGACCTAAGATAAGTGTGTTGGACAGTAAATATCATCCTCCCTATTTGATCTCTATAAGTAGCTTTAAGTTGGTAAAGTTTGGAATCCTGGGAACCCACTCAAAGAGTAATGTTTTTGATTTCTTGTCTGCTTAACGCAGCATCTCTGCTTACTAAGTCACTTGACTGTCCGATAATGTGGAGACTGACATTATCCTTCAAGTGGACGTTCCCACTTTGAATAGGGCCTCCTGCTTGTGAGTTTGTAAGTAGCAGCCTTAAGGTTTTCAACTGATTGCTTGCCCTACCTGCATCAAGAATATCATTTCCTTCCACCTTTCTCTTAGCTACTGAGACATATTCTCTTTGACTTGAAGAGAGAACTCTCCAGCTGCTTTTGGTTAGTTACAAGTCCTTGAGTCAAGTTGATGTCCATCTTCATATCTCTACCTGCAGGCAGTCAGCAATTTAGTATCTCTCTCTTTTTTTTGCATTGGATAACCACCATTTTCACAGATAAATACTTTTCTTTTCACTACTCTGTGTGTGTATATACATATATATGTGTGTGTGTGTGTGTGTGTGTGTGCATGCACACACCACTGCATGCAATATATGTGTAGTTTTATAATCTATATATGTGACTAGAATTTTTGTCTATATGGAAAAGATAATTTTCTTTTATAAATGTGTGTACTTATCTTTGAAAGAAACATGTCTGTTTAAATGAAGTGTACAGGCATGTATTTACGTTCAAAGTGATGTATATTGTGTGTTTACATGTGTATATGACAGTGCAATAAGAAGTCAGCAGCTTGCTATGTATTTCTTTGCTGGAGTTTCATTTGACATTTTTACTACATAATGTTCAATGCATACAAGTAATATTCACCATGGAAGCATTGACAAAATATGTTTTGTCTAAAATAAATGGTCTTATTATCATTAGGCTACAGTATTATTGATGTACTTATGTATACAATGGTGGGATGAAAAGTTCATAGACTGACTATGAAGGATTGATGCTGCAGCTGTGAAATGTTGTATGCACTCTTCTTATTAATAACTGCATTGTTGCTTTCCAGGTAAACTGACATCTGACTGTTCAAAGAAGACTTCAAATGTAACTAGTAGTGACTTCTCTTGAAAATGGACAAAATTTGGCATTGTGGTATTATCAAGTACCTGCAGAAAAGGGTTTATCCCCCCAAGGACATTCATGCTGACATCCATTGCTACATTAGTGGATGCAGCTCCAATTTTATCAACAGTGTAAAAGTGAGCAGCTAAATTTAAGAGGGGAAGGGTGAGTCATGAAGATGACCAAAGAGTTGGATTTTCTACAACTGCCACCACCAAGGAAAGCATTGATTGTGTTCACCACACGATGATGATGATGATCATCATCATCATCATCATTTGTTGACCTTAGTCGGGATCATGAAGCCAATGCGAACAAACCTTTCTTTAGCTGTATAGTATGTGCTGCACCAGGACTACTTACAGTTTTGAATTCAGAGTTACTTTCTCTTAGACCGGTTGCCAGCCAAAGCAATAGAACCCAACCTGTCCTGCTGAACTGGGGGAGGGAGAAAAGGATTCATATATTTCCCAAGGGTATCAGCACATAAGTGAATATAATGGGTCCAACATGAATTTGTACTTGGCTGTCCGATTCCTCAATCTGAGCCATTATAGATGGAAGGCAATTGACTTAAATCACCAATGATATTAGCCCATGAGACAGTTGAGAATATTCTTCACACTGAACTTGGCATGACATAGGTTTCTGCTTGGTGGGTCCCACATCTTCTGCCACCTGACCAAAATTGCATCAGGCTAATCAGATCATGGGAAAATATGACATTC
>OZ038480.1:65368900-65488900 GCA_964036315.1 Acanthosepion esculentum | reverse complement strand
TAAGCTAGTATATATATATATATATATATATACACACACACACACAAAGATGCAATATGAAAATTTTTTTAGAAATATTCAATAACTTTCTATATGGGTTATATATTATAATAAATATAAGTGTTATGCATATCTATATCTGCATGTATATTTAAATACATAAGTGAAAGAAATCTAAATAAATATGTGTATCTATGAATGTATCAGATAAAAGACTTTCTTCAAAAGAAAAGACAACACAAGTACAAATATATTTTCATAATGACTACATGTATCTATTTGTGTTGGTGCAAATACAGTTTTCTAATACATTGCAGAACTTACAAGTTGCATATGTATTTGTGCGCTTCAGCAGTTAAAATTAGTTCTGCATAATTGTCATGTCTCTGGTTAGTTGCTTCTTTCTCTGACCAATCTTTCTATTGCTACCCACAGTCATTCAGTTTTGCAGTAAAAACATGGACAGAGTAATGTAATTGCCTTTTCTCAACTCATAAATAACTTGCAGAGAGAGAATGAATAAAAATGATGCACAAGATGCCTATTCTGTGATCTTTTCTTTTTTTAAATTATTTATATACCTACATTTTCATATTTCTAACTTTCCTTTTCTTTTTATGGATTGTTCTTCTTATTCTTATTCTGGTGTTATATAATAGAAAGATAGTTATGCATTACATGTTTTACAAGTATGAAAATGTAATGTTGATATTAACTGTTTTCTTATAAGGAAACATTTGGCATACATTGACCACCCACCAGTAATACTGTCGGTTGAAATTTTGACCAATGTCCATCACTGAAAGCATCTTCAATAGGAATGCTGATATTGAAACAAGGCCTATCAGCAGAAGGTGATCCCCTGGTTCAATGGTAATGAATGGTAATAGCCATTTCCTTATAAAGAAACATTTGGAGTTCATTGACTGTGCAGCTTGTACTCCTGTCAGTTGAAATTTATAAATCTTTCTCTTAAAGCAATTTTCCAGGAAAATAGGTTACTCAAGTCCAGTAGTGATGTAATGAATATGCATACACCTGTGTTCCCCCTCACAGTAATATGATTGGCTGGTGTCAGCCATAAATATAGGCTGATGTGGAGGTATAGGGACGATGCCCATTGGACTACACAATTGGCTATCCTATTGGTCTGTGCCTATTGACTATGACTACGACGAGTATGTGTCAATTATGGCTACCTGCTAGATTGTACTACTCGGTTACAGTAGCCAAAACCACTTAGCTACTTCGAACAAGTATATCCCTTTCCAGGACATATCAAGTAGCTGTTGTTTCCAGTATTGATAGGGGCTTCTTCTTAACCTTTTTGTTTTTTCATTATAAGTTGTGTTATTTTTTAAATGGTAGGACCTACCTGTCTTTTTTTCTGTCTGAATTTCTGAGATAGTGGGATAAGGAGTTATACTTTACATTTAGACTAATATCTTCATCTTTCTTGTTATTATAACACCATCTTGGAGGTTGTGTCTGCCATCTTCCTGCTGATCTCGGTAACTTACTGAATCCTTTATTTAATCTCTGAGGGTAGTGTGTTCTCATTCCATCCTAAGTGATGTCTCGTCTTGCTCTTATTACTGCTCATTTATTGGTCAACCTCTTCCCACTGAGTCTAAGTCTGTACTGCCCACAACCCATTGAACTCACAATTACTATGTCACCAAATTCACAAACCAGTGATTTAATCCACTAGGCTATTGTTTTGTTTCCTTTTTTTGTTTGTTTGAACACTAATCCCAGAAACCAACAGCAAGCAGTTGTCAACCTCAGACATCAGTAAATATCAGGATATATTATATTGACACAGATATATAAATGAGTAAATTACTTAACATGTCTTCAGCAATGCTTTAATTACCTATTTTTCTTTTCTTTTCATTTTTTACAGCCACTTTAAGTATTTGTGTATTATAGAGAACATAAGGAAAATATCAATTTTATTTTGTAATGCCAAAGTGAATATTTGAAGATTTGAGAATTTGCTAAATTGACTCCATTCTCTGTCTTCCTGGAATGGGAAAACAATTTTAAGATTTTATTTGATAAATTATTTCATCTTGTGTATTCTTTATATATTTGACTTAAGGCTACTGAATAACTTTGGATAAATTTTGAATTTAGGCAATTTGCTATTACTTTTTTGTTTCTTTTTTTTAATAATTTTGCTATCTGTACCAATTTTTTTCTTGTGACAGATGAAAATGATTAAACCATATTGGTTTCAGGTTTCATAAACAGCTTTAAAAACAATCTGGGCAAAAAGAAAGTGGGGCTGGGGAAATGAACAAATAGATAGCTGGAGACATAGCAGTTATGAAAAGAAATTTTATTTTTATTTTCTGTCTTTTGCAGGCATATTTTCTTTTTTTTCAGGAAGTGTTAAATTTTGTCTCTGTGTCAGATTTTAAGTGGCAAAAAAGCTTGTTGATCAACAGGAGGTACTTGAATAGCTTCATGATGAATGCTGCCATCTCTGATGGTTACATTTGTTCCAGTTCTCACTACTGTAATGATTGTTGGCACTGGAGATCCACCCTTAAGATTGTACCTCCTTGTACTTTGTAGAGGAAGTTAAAGGCATTCTATGATATCAGCAACTAATGTGCTATATGATAGTTTGCTGAGTGTGAAAATATAATGTTGCACAACATTCTCATTGAATTTATTTGCATTTATCTTAAGAGGTGATCTTTTCTCTCTCTCTCTCCCTCTCTCTCAGCACTTATAGTAAGGAAGGTGTGTTTTGTTTTTTTCTAAACTAGTTATGTCTACCTCCCCACACTCTTACTTATTTTTATGATTTTTTCTTTTCCTTAAATTAAGTACTTCCTTATTTCTTACATTTTTAGTCTGTGAGTGAGATCTTAAGTATTTCTTATCTGAGAGCAATTACTTATTTATTTTTTCACCTACATATTAGATAAAAATGGTTTACTTTGATCTATACACACTCACACACACTATTTTGTATATAAAATTATTGAATTAATATACGCACATTTAAAATCAGATACTTGTGTATATGCAAATTTATACATGTATAAACATCCATATATATAAAAATGTATATACTCATGCAGGCATATACATCTAATTATATTTTTTTAATAATATATAATATATATATATATACACACACTCAGACACACACACATATATAATGTGTGCATGTATATTAAGTATGAGTTTATATAAAATATGGTTCATATTAAGTATGAGTTTGTACTAGCATGAAGTTAAAAGTCATCGTGACTGAGGGTTTGAGCATACTGGCCTTGTTCACACTGTTGAACATGCCATATAATGAGCTGTCTCTCAGAAACTGTAACTAAGGTCTGCTCAGCATACTTGTAGTATAAATCACAGGTAGGCTCTATTGGTATTTGCTTGAGCAGCCATCTGCAACAGATATTGTCTAGTTGTCCTAGTAGATAGGCATACTCGGATATGAGTGGCCAACTATTAGGTATGAATTTATTTATATATATATATATATATATTGAAAGAATGCTTATATATGTGCATATGTATATTTGTATTTTTATATTTTATTTCATATTTGCCATGATTAAAGTTTCAATGTAAAGATAAAACCAAGGGAAGAAAGGTCTGTCTGGAATGTATCCAGCCATTTTAAATAGCTGGAAAACTGATTGTGCAGCCTTGATATAACTTAGCAACTAATGAGAAGAGGCCTTGCTGCACATGTATAAACTAACACTCTTCTATTGGGTTACTCAGCAGTGAGATTCCACTGTATAAGCTTGTTTACTGTGTTACATACAAGATTCCTTATTTCTTGTGTAAATGTATTTATTTTTTGCAAAACATCATATCATATGGGTGTGTTGGTTTTGATTTCTGACTCTCCCCAGTGCTAAAATCAAATCTGAAATGCTGTGAATGAAATTGAGGAAACTGTGCAAGTACTGTCATGAAAGAAGAATTGACAGACACTTTAGAAAAGTAGAAGTAGTGCTTCAACAATTGTCAAGTCACAGTAGGAATACTTTTCAGGGGGATAAAGGTGCCATTGACTTAGGCAGCCTTTTTATTTTCATTAATATATATTTTTAAAAAAATGTCTTAATGAGTTGTAAATTTTCATTTCAATATTTAGTCCACATTTGAGATAAGTGATTTTCTTCTTGAATAATTACTTCAACATTAATTATTTCTCTCTTGAAAATCTTAAAATGCAAAAATGATAGGAAATGTTGAGTATTTAATTTAACATTCACATTAAAAGTTTTCCAGCAAAGTTGTAGTCCTAACAGTTTACCTACCGTTAATGGTTCTCTGTCAGTACAAATATTCAAGAGTTTGCTAAAATCTAATGGTAGATTTTATTAGTATGATGCATCTGATCCTTTTGTTCTTCCATAAAATGATTTAAGTCTGATGACTTTTTCAAAGATATTTTTAAATTATCATCAGTTCCTCTCTGAAAAATGCTTAAATGGGTTTCATCGCATAATGTCATCAGATTCATGTAAGGTTAAGAAAATAAAAATAAAATCATTCACAAAATCTTTTAATTGTTACATCATGAGAGAATTCTTTGCTATGTTTTATGACTGTTCTGTTAAGAGCAATTTTATGAAGTTTACTTTCAATAATTTTATAACAAGACATTATATAAATATTTTTGAAGTGAGGCTTAACAATTTCTTCAAATGAAAAAAAAAAAATAACTAATGGTAAAACAGTTTGGTTGGATATCCCACTCATCACTACACTTTCACATCTCTTGAGATATATATATATATATATATATATATATATATATATATATATATATATATATATATATGGTTAGCTAAATGAGATAACTAGATATTAGCGACCATATACGTGTGTGCTGGTGTGTATACGCTGGTAAGCAAATAAATAATTACCAAATTTAGCCAAGAGGTGTAGACATAAAAGTGCTCAATGTGATTAGACAGAGCTAAGAAATATATGTTAATAAATACACATATACCTACGTTTCATGTGCGACTAGAGTTTCGTTGGTTACCCAATTCATTGGGCATGAGTATTAACATATATAGTCTTTTTTATTTTCTTTACTTTTTCTTAAGTATATATTCTTTCCATAACTCAAGTCCAAGCACTAACTTGTGTTTCATCTATCTCAGTCTGATGTTTTTGAAAGTATCTTCTGTTATACAAAGAAATATTTTCATCAAAAAATGGTTTCCCTGAAGCTTTTGCTATAAATAAGGACTAATTTTCAGATTGTTTACTGAATTCATATTTATTGTCATTGGATGTTGTTTTGCTCATTATCTTTAAAAAAGACCAAATTTTTGAAACACTACAAAATTACAAATGTTGATAAAGAATAAATAAAGCCCAAGTTGATCGTGTATGATTGTTAATTAGCAAAAATCGCAGGACTGTATTGCACTATATCTAATCATGCCACTTCAGGCACATCTATCATGAGTTGGCCATCCTTGTGTTAGACAATGAGAAATCATAAAGTTTTCTTAATCAGGCTTCAGTTTTACATAGTCAAAAAGCTAAAACCAAAAATAATTTTTATCTTTTTATGTTGTACATACTATTTAATGAAACACAAAATCTAACTTTTATCTACCCATAAAAATCTTGGGTTATTGTCTCACTTTTCATTAAATTCAGTTTGTCATTTGGTTGAATGTTTCATATTTTTGACTGACTTTGACTTCTTCTCTTTCATCATGAGGAACTTTGGTTCCAGCAATGCAGGGTGACCTTGCTAGTTAACAATATTTTCACTCTATTTGTTATTTATAATTTCAATTACATATATCAGCAGAAATTCATCTTTTTTCTTTTTTTGCTTTTAAAGCATTATGATAAATACACACACATATATATATATGTAAAAAGAGAACGACAGTTTCTTTGTGTATATTTTTGTGTAAATATATGTATTTGCTGACTTAATCATATGCATATATGTTCTATTGAATCCTGGGTCCCAGTGTCAGAATATATGCAACTCCTTTATCTCTTCATCTACACAAAAGAGAAAAAAAAAAGAATTCTTCAATACACAAAGTCTAGGAAAAATAAATCACTCTTTTGCATTTTCTTCCATGACCAGTATAATTCAAATATCATATTTGTTTTTGTTGCTTTTTTTTAATATTTATTTTTGCTCTTTATTTTAAGAACATCTGAGTCATGTGACACATTTCTTTCCTCCATTTTTGGAGATTCAGAGAAAAACAAAAAAAGGCATAAAAAAAATCCAATATTTCTTTTTGGTTCCAATAAATGCTACAGTCACAGCTTTCAGGAGTAATTTGTCTTAGATTCTAGTTATCCCATTTCCTTTATGTTCCATGAAATTTAATAAATCTAGCCTTGCCTTCAGCTACCATCATCTTTCTTACCTTCTTCTCTCTTCACCTACCAACCATCCCCTACTACTTTCATAGCATTTTATTCACTCATTCATTCTTGTAATGTCTGCTACTGCTGCTCTATGCTACCTTAATTCCAACCTCATCAGACTTTTCAAAAATTCATCATTTTTAATATATTTATATATAGCTTTATAGATAATAATATATAACATATATATTGTGTGTTTTAAGTTTATGTGTCTATATGCATGTTCAGTTGACTCTCACACAGACCTTGATGTATACCTGACTTATCATTTGAGGATTTAATATATATATATATATATATATATATATATATATATATATATGGGAGTCGAAAAGTTCTTGGCACAATCTACTTTCCAGAATCTGATATTTGATTATTGAAATATTAGTTTTGAAAAGTTAATCAGGATGAGAATTTTCAGCATCCCCTTTTCCTTGTTTGTGGTTATATATATATATATATATATATATATATATATATATATATATATATATATATAATACCACACTGTTGTACCAAATGGTGAGAAACAAAATGTATATTTATTATTAGAGTGTGTGTATATGTATGTATATATATATATATATATATATATATATATACACACACACACACATATATATATATATACACATATATATACACATACTCACATAGTATTTATATGTATAAAACTCTCACTCTTTCATTGAAATGTGTGCTTATGTATGCAATTGGTCTGTTGTATTTACCCTATGTATATTGCATTTAATATCATTTATAAATATAGATACAAATTTCAAATAGATATTTATTCTTATAATTCATTGTTCCTCCCCATTTTCCTTCTTTTTCATCCATTACATCCCAAAACTTTTTAAATTGTCATTTTTTTCAACATTCAATGATTTTTGTATTTTTCACTCAGTCTATTTTTTATTCATTCACTGACCCCATATTTTATCAACCATTTTAAAAAAAAAGTCTCTTGTCTTTTCATTTCCTTTCCATCAATATGGACAGATCCTAACCAATTTATTTCCTGTTTTGCACTTTGGATTTTTATTTGGTGTTTTTAACTTTTTCTTTTTTTGTCCATTTGTTTTATCCATTTTTATTCTTAACTTTCCATTTGTTTATTTCTTTACTCTTTTTTCTTCCTTTTTCCCTCTCTCTCAATTTTCCTCTTTGCTTTTTTTTTGTCCCCCTTTGTATTCTTTATTCTCTTCCATCCCATTCTATTACACTTTCCTTGCATTACAGTATCTGCTTTTCTTTCCATCATTTCACTCCTCCTTCTTGTCTATTTCACTCTCTCTCCCTCCACCCTTTCTTTCTCCTTACTCTTACATTTTTACTTTCTCTTTCCTTTAATATCTTTCTTGTTCTCCACCATCTTTCATACTCTTCATTCTCCAATTATACTTTCTTTTGTTCATCCTTTTTCCTGATTGCTCTCTTTCTTTAGTCATAGTCTCTCCTTTTATATTTCCCTTTCTAAATAGACTCTTGTTACTCTCTTGAAATGTAATTTCTCTTCTTTATCTCCAACATTTCACTGTCTTCTCTCCTATTCTCATTTGCTTTGATATTGGTTTTTCTCTGTCCACTCCATTATGTTTTTCTTTATCCTTCTCGGTTATTTCCTCTCTTTCTTTACCTTCTCTCTTTTTAATTCACTTTTATCCTACTTTCATCTTTACTTTCTTTCACTGTCCTCCTCCTCTCCTCTTTTTCTTTCACTGTCTTCTCTCCTTTTCCTTTCACTATCCTTCTTCTCTCCTTTTCCTTTCACTATCCTTCTTCTCTCTTTTTCCTTTCACTATCCTTCTTCTCTCCTTTTCCTTTCACTATCCTTCTTCTCTCCTTTTCCTTTCACTATCCTTCTTCTCTCCTTTTCCTTTCACTATCCTTCTTCTCTCCTTTTCCTTTCACTATCCTTCTTCTCTCCTTTTCCTTTCACTATCCTTCTTCTCTCCTTTTCCTTTCACTATCCTTCTTCTCTCCTTTTCCTTTCACTATCCTTCTTCTCTCCTTTTCCTTTCACTATCCTTCTTCTCTCCTTTTCCTTTCACTATCCTTCTTCTCTCCTTTTCCTTTCACTATCCTTCTTCTCTCCTTTTCCTTTCACTATCCTTCTTCTCTCCTTTTCCTTTCACTATCCTTCTTCTCTCCTTTTCCTTTCACTATCCTTCTTCTCTCCTTTTCCTTTCACTATCCTTCTTCTCTCCTTTTCCTTTCACTATCCTTCTTCTCTCCTTTTCCTTTCACTATCCTTCTTCTCTCCTTTTCCTTTCACTATCCTTCTTCTCTCCTTTTCCTTTCACTATCCTTCTTCTCTCCTTTTCCTTTCACTATCCTTCTTCTCTCCTTTTCCTTTCACTATCCTTCTTCTCTCCTTTTCCTTTCACTATCCTTCTTCTCTCCTTTTCCTTTCACTATCCTTCTTCTCTCCTTTTCCTTTCACTATCCTTCTTCTCTCCTTTTCCTTTCACTATCCTTCTTCTCTCCTTTTCCTTTCACTATCCTTCTTCTCTCCTTTTCCTTTCACTATCCTTCTTCTCTCCTTTTCCTTTCACTATCCTTCTTCTCTCCTTTTCCTTTCACTATCCTTCTTCTCTCCTTTTCCTTTCACTATCCTTCTTCTCTCCTTTTCCTTTCACTATCCTTCTTCTCTCCTTTTCCTTTCACTATCCTTCTTCTCTCCTTTTCCTTTCACTATCCTTCTTCTCTCCTTTTCCTTTCACTATCCTTCTTCTCTCCTTTTCCTTTCACTATCCTTCTTCTCTCCTTTTCCTTTCACTATCCTTCTTCTCTCCTTTTCCTTTCACTATCCTTCTTCTCTCCTTTTCCTTTCACTATCCTTCTTCTCTCCTTTTCCTTTCACTATCCTTCTTCTCTCCTTTTCCTTTCACTATCCTTCTTCTCTCCTTTTCCTTTCACTATCCTTCTTCTCTCCTTTTCCTTTCACTATCCTTCTTCTCTCCTTTTCCTTTCACTATCCTTCTTCTCTCCTTTTCCTTTCACTATCCTTCTTCTCTCCTTTTCCTTTCACTATCCTTCTTCTCTCCTTTTCCTTTCACTATCCTTCTTCTCTCCTTTTCCTTTCACTATCCTTCTTCTCTCCTCTTTTTTGCACTATCTTCCTTCTTTCCTCCTTCCACTTTCCACTTTGTTTTATCTTTACTTTCCTTTGTTTTATTTTAACGTGTCTCTTTTTTTTATATTACTGCTCTTTTTTATTTCCATTATTTAAATTTTTCTCTTTCAGTTTCCATTGTTCTTAGAATTTTGCTGTATTTTAAAAAAAAATATTTTTGATGTTCATTTTGCTTGAATTTTATCTTGTCAAACAGCATAACTTGAATCTGTAGATCTTGTGAGTGCCTTTCCTTAAAGCAGGGAACTTCCATCAATGCAATGTACAGACTGATCCTCACTAATATGGCATCATTAATATTGAGATGATGTCAGATTAGGGATTTTTGCCAGGTTGTTAAGCTTAGGTGAACATCTTAGTTTGATTCGTTGACATTGGATAATAAAAGCAATCTCATTTAACTAACATAAGCTTCTTACACACAGCTCTTTTTTCCCAGATCAACTTTATCTGTTGTGGACAAGTTATATCACAAGAAGCACTTTATTCATTGCCAGTGGTGCAGCAGCCGGGGTTCTAAATATGAACATGTTGTTGCTATTAGCATTATAAAATGTACAAAAACCAATTGGAATGTCAGTTTTCAATATTTGTTCCAACCGCTGATCTTTTTCATTTTTTTTTTCTGGCACCAAAACTAGAGTGGCATTAGATGAAGCAAAGATGAAGTTAAGTCAACATGACTGTTGAAACAAGTTTTGATATGAACACTGATCAATACAAGTGGAACAAAATAAAGACATTCTTCTTCTCTATTAACAGTCTGCAAATTATTAGAGAATGTCTGTGTTGTTTATTGAAGTTTAATCTTGGTAGAATGTATTTGCATAAAGTTTTCAGATACTTGCATTTTGAGGTATTTATACCTTTTTATAAAATAAATGTTAATCAAGCAATCAAGTGGGTACATTTGGACGACAATCACTTATATGAAGGATTTCTGTCATGAATTTCAGATTTTACTTATCAGCTATTTGGGAATATGTCAATCAAAATACTTTGCTGGTTTATAGCTGGGTATGTGAAATACTTCAGCAAATTCAGGGCTGTGTGAATATTACACAAAACAGCAGCTAGAAATACAAGCATCCGACTTCTTGCAGGTTTGTGATGATATACAACTCTATTTATTAAATTGATAGTGGTAATTGAATGACAAAATGGAAAAAATCCCGTGTTATATGTTTTGTCTTTCAAAAGGACGTCTTCAGAATAATATGATGGAATATGTAGGGGGAGGAAACAAAATATAACAGATGCTGGTTCTACATCAAGGAATGCTGATGTTTAACTTTAAATTTATATCTTCATGATTTCTTAATGCAGAATTATAACCAGCATTTGTTTCATTCCTTCCATTTACATAGTTTGAAGAAGTCCTTTTAAAGGACAAATTGTGTAACACAGGGATTTTTCTCCCATTTTCTTATTCCATTACTCTTACTACATATGTATAATTTGTTTAGTTATAGATTTTTGATTACTAAATATCATTCTGAAATCATCGTCATCATTCCTATATTTTGTTCATAACAATGAAATTATTCTAAGCACCTTGGAGAAAATGTTTGCAGACACAAATATTGACTCTTGAGAACTGACGTAATAGAAAAGTTTGTATTTTTAAACAGATGAAGGTTTTGGAGAGTCCTGGAGTATTGTTGGGTTTTACTGTTTCAAATGATTTTTACATAACAAACATTGCTTTATAAACTTCTGAACTAAGACTCATATGCCCCACTAATGTATGAAAAGTTATACATTCAAAAAAAAAATGAAAGGTGCTATATAATTTATTTCAACTATTTTCCCTATGCAAAAACTGAACTTTAATTCAACATTAGTGATCAACAAGTCTCAGAATTTGAAGAACAAAAATAAATAAAATCAAAAAAAAATTGTACCAACCTGAACCTCAAATAAAACAAAAATATACTATAAGGGAGATAATTTATTGTCTGTGATGTAAAAATTAGTTGAAAATTTGACTATACCTGAGGTGTTTAAATACATAATGCATGATTTGAAATAGCATTATCATCAGGCTTTTTTTCACTCCTGAAGTAGAAAGCCCCACCACCCATTGTCTTATCCCACAGATGTTTTGGATTGAGCAGTGCCATACCTGCCATGTTTGGCCTGCAGGTTGGTTAGGGAGTGCTTTTGTCAGCTACCTTCCATTAACTGTTGAAATATATATGAGTGTAATTTCATGTAATTATTATTACCTCACTTGTTATTTCATAAAAATTATTAATGTGTGAGAAAATTTTCACAAACACATCCAAGGAGAATGAACTTAGAAGATGATTAGAAATGGTCAGATGTTTTCTTTTGCCATTCAGAACTAATTTCTTTTTATTGAAATAGATTTTTTATGCTTTTGTAACTGAAAGTAGAAAGTTTTATTCAAATTTGTTTTGTATTTTTTTACCTATTTACCCAATACCTAACATCCATCTTCCTGTCTGCAAGATATTTGCATTCTCAGACAAATGACTCGTATGTTTAGAAGGTAATCACCAGCTTTGGTGATGTGGCTCTTTTCACAGTTCTTGTATTCAGGTTGTCCACCCATTTTGCTTGAGGGTGTGAGCACTAGGCCCACATGATTTTGTTTTCTCTCTCTTTCTTTCTACACATGTACACTTGCAACAGTTGAAGATTTGAGTATTAACATGCTTTCAGGTTAGCCAATGTGTATATATATACATATATATATATATATATATATATATATATATGAGAGAGAGAGGTGTGTGCATACACCTGAAGATACTTATATGCACATCTCATATTCATTTTCTAAAATGTATATACATATATATAATCCTGGGTAGAGGTTGCTGAGATATTCTTGACCTGACCAAGAAACCCTTCCCCCAAATTTTCTTGTTATTCCTTTGGTTAGATAAACGGAATCACTTTTCAGTAATCTCTCATATATATATATATATATATATATATATATACATACACACTGTCAGATTTTATTATGCATGTCAATATTTTCACAATAAAATTAGTATTAATGAATAGATGTTGGTAAAATTTTCCTGGTTTATTTATATAGGCAATATATCATATGATTTGAAACTTATACAATTATTTTCATTTACATGTCTTTTAAAGATGGACCATAACTTTTTTATTAGACTAATGTCTACAGTGATATGAGGTCTTTGAAGCCTTTTCAACATTGTGGGCAATAATTAGCTTTTCAGAATGTGTCTTGAACAAATGAAGTCTTTAGCCTAAACTGTTTTGGCTATGACATGCACAACTCCAAAAGATCTTTCAGTTATTCACTGAGTTTGTCTTGACATAATTTTAAAGTGACCTATAATTTTACTACCTACAATATGAGGTTAATGCATTATTACACTTTCCTCCTATATTCTCCTAAGTAATGTTGGTTGACTATTCCTATAAAGGACCTTACCTCTTGCCCAGCTGTCAGGTTCATTCAATGGAGCTCCAGATTAATCACTAAAAATTACTGAAACCCATTTTCATTTACTTATTTGCCTAACTTAGACATTTCTCTTTTTGTCTTAAAGGTGATATTTTGGTTACTTCCATATCTTCAGCTAATGTTCTTAACCTTTCCAACTCTGCATTGACTTTTGGAGTTGTGTCTGCTTGATCCACATTAATTTTGGGTGCGCTAAGTTTTTGAATGGTGGGTATACTACTAGCACTGTAACTGTTAGGGTTTTAGAGAGATTGTTATAAAATTTTCAGGGTATTTGCATGAAAGGATGTAGAAAAATGTAGGCATATTTTTTTTACTGTATATATAATCAATTTTGAGAGAGAAAAATAAAAAACATGAAAACTAAAAAAAGTTTGTAATTTATTAAGAAGCTAACTTGTTACTTGTGTAATCCAGGCCCACAATCCAACTTGTAGTTGACCAAATATGATAGCATTCAAATCAGGAGTAGGGACACATGGGAACCTGAAAATGCTGGCACACATAGGTAATTTAGTGCCTCTTTTTGTCCCTACTGGAGCACACCAGACACTCAGGCACAGAAGGCTTTTCAGTACTGACATACTTGGGATTTATCGTGATGTAGTGCTTGCCCATAACCAGCCTATCTGGAGTGTCATTGAAGCACCTTCCTCAGGGAGAGGTTACAGTTGGCTGATACCCTTCAAGAAGTCCATGCACTATCTTCAAGCAGAATTTATCAACTGTTGTTTGACTGTGGTATAATGCTCTCCAAATCACCCAAGAATTATAAAAGCAGCCTTCAAATAAGTTAAAAAAAGCTTTCTTGTGTTCAGCAATAAAAAAAAAGTTAGCATGACACAAACATGGTCCTGATGATGCTTCAACCTAACTTCCTTCCTGAAAGTTTGATCGGAGTGGCAGGTAGCAAGTCAGATGACCGGCCATTTGTCACACCAGGACAAAAAAACAAACTGTTGCCGTTATACTTGGTAATGGGGTGTGGGGTCATATGGCTTGAGTTTTGCATTCTTGATTTCAGCAGGAACCCCCTGGTGATTTGTCCAAAGTGTACCACACACACCCATGCCATTTTCAGTTAACTCTGCAAACAACTCAGGCAAAGTAAAGAAATTGTCCATGTAAATAACATGGCCATGGTTGTAAAGTAAACAAGCCAATGATGTGACTACCCTATGTGTAACAGTTGGTGCGTTTCTAGTATTTGTTTCTTTTCTTAAGTACAGTTTCCAAATATAAAGGTAGCCAGTCTTTGTTTCCACAAGTGCCCATTTTGACAACTTCTTGAGCACATACTACATGAGATTCGTCCTCCCTTTGAGAATGATCATACAAACTTATTTCTTTAGCAGGGGTGCAATACCATTGTCTAAGTGGGAGTATAGTTTCAATAAATTGTTTTATTTTGAAGTCTTTTTCATATCAGGTGGTGGGATCATCTCTGGGTACTGCCGTTGAATTAACAGCAAGATGAAAATACAACAGAATTGATGAAAAATGATTCTTACTCATCGCATTGTGAAAACCTTGCATATATAAAAGGGATCTGTTGTTCAGTAAGATGAATATGAAGGTCGCTTTGTCAATCCTATCAACAAAAGCGAGGCCAAAAATGTTTTCATTTCTTCAAAGCAAGCGTTTTTCCAAGCTCTGATTTGCAAGTTGGACTTTGCTGTGTCATCTAATTTTGTTTTCATATCATTTGCATACAGTTAGTTTTCACTACCTTTAAATGACTTTGTCAGATAAAAAAAGATGAAAAACATCTACCTCACTAGCTTCTTGATCAATATTTGTAGCTCTTGGAGTATAGGAAATATCTGCATGGGTAAATCTGGGAAATTCTTCTTCATCACTCTTGCTGTCCATGAAAAGTTCCTTTATCAATATAACAGATCCATGCCTTGCCCTGGGGGGTTGCCATTGTGATCGAAAAATGAACGTTTTTAAAACCTCTTTATTAAAATTTGCTGATAAAATAACTATTTCATTTAGGGCAAATAGTAATAGGTTATTTTTAGAAACACTCTTTCCTTTTGAAACAAAGCACTGTCACTTGGAGAACATGTCCACGCAGAGAATATTGAGAAAGAATATCACTGACAGACATGTATGCCTGCACAGTTGTAAAGACTAATATTCAGTGACTTGTCATTCTGCTTGGATTCACAACTTCAAATATTTTCTTGATGGTTAATCCACTGTTTTTGCTTATTACCATTTTCATTTTCTCAAATCTTTGTGACAGTTTTAAAGACAGTGTTTTTTTTTCTTGCTATCTTGATAATGTTTACAATCAGACACTGTTGCCATGATGTCGAAGGATATATAGATCCATATAAATCATAGCACTGTCTTTTCCAGTAGAATCTTATTTGTTCCACAGCACATTTTGGTATCATTGCTTACCCAGGATAAAAATGCATATGTGCTCTGCCATTCACCTTATTTAGAAAGAAGTATGACCCAGTGAACAACGTAACCTTCTTCCATTGTAAATATTTTCAGCATTTGATATTGGTTAACATGAACTGACCTATGGCTACACAGCCCTATATGCAACAAGTACTGTATATTGTGGCACATTTCTTCCTTCACCTTCATTAAAGTTATTTGATATATATGCCATACTCACCCTTTTGTTGGCTCATACTTCTTGAGAAAGCCTTTTATTCACTTCTTGCATTCATAAGTCTTGTCTACCCAAGACCTTGTCAGCAGTTGGTAATTTTTTTCTTCCTAGGACTATTGCCAGTAGGTACTCACTGCAACTGAATATGAGCACTTCAAAAGCTGAGTCATTTTAGAAATATTCTGACCGAGTCTTTTTGGCAAAAATGACTTAGCTTTTATCAAAATTAATCTAATCTTTCTTTTCTGTTCATCACTGCAGCATTGGACATATTAAAATACAGTGTGCAAGGCTGGCTTAGTTTCTTATATATCTTTAACTCTGACATGTACTTTTGTTGCAAGACACTAGCTGTCATTCTTAGACCACATCACGGGACATAATGTTTTGCCTCATCAGTGCAAATGATTGGGTGTATATATATATACTGCTCTCTCTGTCTCATATATATATATATATATATTTATGAGTCTGTGTACCTATGCATAAAATATTTCCAAATAAAAACTTGCATTTTGTTGATGCCAACATAAACATAAATGTATTCAGCATCTGAACAATTTCCAGATGTTTATTTGATGTTATGCAGAGGTTGCAATTTTCATGATGTGCATTAGTAAGTTTTTCTTCTGTCTCTCTACCAAATAAGCAGTTACTCTCTAATAAAAGTTGCTAATACTAGAGGAAGAGAGAAAAAACATTCTTTTTTAAAGACCAACAAATAGCCACTTTTCTGCCAAATGATTCAGTAGGAATTGATTCCAGCTGATAGTTGGCCACCTTCTACTTAACCTGGTGAGACAGACTACTGGAATTGGTTTGCTTGATGATAATTTCATCACAGAATTGCAAACATATTGCCATGGAAACCAGATTGTATATTTTAACAGAAAATTAGTAATTAACACTTTTACTGCAATTTGGCTTTTTCAGTGTTGTCATTTTAGGTTAACTAAAATATAAAGAATGAAGATAATTCCAAATGCTATAGAAAGGTTCCACTCAAAATTAAATGCCACCTATTTATTTCCAAGGAAACAACAACAGATCATCATAACAGAGAATGTAATAGTAATGATGGACAGAGCAAATTTCCAGCAAGAAAGCTGTGTTTTCCCTCTTAATCAACACCACTAAAAATAAGCAATATTTGGTTTCCATAAATGTTCAGGAACTGTTAATGAATGCCAGTGAGTGCAATTATTTTCTCCTAGTACTCTATGAGAAATAATTCAATGACACATTAACAATCACTAAAGTTAAACAATGTTGAACTTAGTCAGTCTGTATATGGGTGACCACTTAGGAATATCAGGTGCTGTAAGCTTGGATGTGCAGGTGGTGTAAGGGATAACAGCTTGGAATTGAAAATTGGAGAGACAAGTTCCAATATCACTCAGGTTCATTATATTCACTCACATGCAAATACTCTTCGGAAAGGTATGGATTCTATTTTTCCCACCTCAGCTATAGGTTAATTAGTAGTACTTTTATCAGTGAATTATTATTATTTCCAAAAATTCTTGCAATCTAACAATATTTTTTATGGCTTTAAATAACCTGCTAATGGTTCATAAGCTTTAAAAAACAAATCAATCCATCTACCAATGGCAAACCTCTACTTCATAGCTATTTTCATGTCAGACACCATTTTACCAGTCTGCTATCTGCAACATGACAAAAAAGAATTATGGGTATTTCACTGGAATGTTTAATATTTACATCCACCTCTGGTATCATGGACCAATAAAATAAAATTGGAGTCATTAATTTGGGAGTGACCCTCATCTATGGGTACATATACAGATATTTCCCTTCACTAAAAATTAACATTGTCTGCAATTACAAAAATATCAGTAATTTGGTTCAAACATAACCTACTGTTTAAAATATATGCTACCTAATTGTATTTTCCTTCTTTTTTCTCTTGTGTACAAGTCATCTTGTAGCCACTGAAGTTTTTGTTTTCCTCTTTCTACCAAAAGTTCATTGCAAAGATGTTAGTAAAGGACAAGACCTATGCAAGTACTTATTTATATAAGTAATCAGTATTTGATTAACATGAATACCAGTTGTTTTTGTTTTAAAATGATTATTTGCTTCCTGATGAATAGAGATATCTTCTCTTTGATATTTATAGAAGTTTATACATAAAAGAATACATGCATTACAGTTGTGTGTAAGTTTGCTTATATTTTTGTTTACAAAGCTTTGTCAATTAGAGTAATCCCTAAAACATGATTGCTTATGTCAGTAATTGAAATTAAAATATATTGTTACTTAATCAATTATTTATTGCCTCTTGCTATAAATTTCAGCTTTATTTTCATTTCTTTACATGTTTTTATTTCTCCTACATGAAGAAATATACACCAGTATAATGATAAACTAAATCAAGCAGCAAGGCCTCTAAGATGTTTTGAGGAACGTGGAACCACCTCTTAATTGCTGTTGTTCCCAGGTCCACCCTGACCATGATGATAGCACCTGTTAGGGCCTCAGCTATGGACAAATAGTTAACCTCCCAAACTGGGGTCAAAACACTATGAAAGTATAAAAATATTTTTATAGTAACAATTCCAGCAGTGCATTTTTTAAACGAAAAAAAATGACCAGTAATACATTTTTGTAAAAGAAATTACTAATGCTCCCAAGAAAATTAAATTTTGGCATTAAATTACCTATAAGGAGTTGATATGCTACTAAACAAACATGAAACATACTCCAAACATTAAGAAGCTTATCATATATTCTGTGTAATATGTAGCTGGCTTTATACATTGATTCCAGTATATTGTCTGACACAAACAACAGCTTCAGAACAACCTGTCTTCACCCAATGAATAAGTTGTTCAATTCAAAATTTACACATAGTTACTAATAATGACAAACATCTGAAGAAGGGAAGGGGGCATCATAGTGGAAACCCATGATGATAAGAGATGAGAACATGATTCAGAACAAATTAACGTATACTCATAATAATGCCTAATCATGAAAATTCAAACAGAATTTGTTTACTGAAATTTAGCTGTTTCCTATGAGTAACAGAATTATTTAACAATATTTTTACTATGAAAACAATTCAGCAATCTTTGTGGATTTTTAACTGTGCCCTGTTTGTAAATATCAAGAGTAAGATACCAAGTTATTATGCAATAAGACCCAAGTGATTTATGCTCATTTTTTAAGAAAGTCAAAATATTTACTTTCTTTTAATAATATAAACTTTGAATATGTATAAACATCTTATGGTTACTTGCCGAAGCCTTTATTGTATATATACATTTTTTATTTAAACATCATAGAAACAATTTTCATCTCGGTGCATGTATTTATTCTTTCTTACTTTGCTTATCTTTGTCGCTTACACTTGGCTTTTTGTCTTTTCTTTTTGTAGCTGATCTGCATGGTCGCATTTTGAATCCCACTGTAGACATGAAGCAAATATTGTGTATTTGTGGGCTTCAGTATATGCTAAAACTAATTTTAACACTTCAACTGGTCCCATTGGCCACAAATTAACTGGTTTGTTAGTTTTTTGATATTTAATACATAAAAGTGCAAAATTTGCAAGATACACAACAAGGTTTCCTTTTAACATAAAGATGATATTGTGTAAATTAATGTTGTATATTCAACTTTAGATGAAACTTTTGATCAATACTGCTAAACACTAAAGTCAATGTAGAAACAGAATATTTAGATGCAAAAATGAAGAATTTCATTCAAGAATGTAGATAGTAATTTTTTTGTAGTCAATGATGTCAGTGGCGACTTCTTAGATAAATTACCACTCATAATGACATTGGTATTTGTCCAGTCATACTTTAATCCAAATAAAATAGCATGTTACACTATTTCAAAATTTTAATATACTCACCAATTGTCTCTACCTATTCTGATGATGACTTAAGAAAGTCGAAAGCTTGGACCATATTTTCTGTAATTTTCTTTTGAAATGAACGTTGAAAAATTTCTGACTGGATTTCCTCCTTGGCTGAGAAGAATTATTCTTAACTTGGAAAAGTCGATCATTAAAATTAATTGACACAAAATGTCTGTCATTTTTAATAACATTTTTCTGCCTAAATACACAGAATAAAATAGAATGTATATGTTTCTATGAAGTAGTTAAACATTAGTTTCTGACATATGAAGGACTGCTAAAAAGTTCTCAGGAATTAACTGCCTCCCTAAATATGACCAAATGACGAAGCATCAAAATTTATGTTGGAATCACTTTTTCAGCACTGTCTTGTAACATTCTTGAATACATTTTGCATGCATACACACACACACACACTGCCTCCCACATTGATATATATATATATATATATATATAATTGCAGTCTAAAATTTGACAGTTGATGACAACATCTATTTGTGCAATTAGTTTAAATGCCAGTTCATTTTGCACAGGTGTAAGCAAATGGCAACAATTTGATTATTATAAATGAAAATACCCCATTATATTTGGCAAAGAAAACTAATGAATACCTGAATAAAATAGGCACTCATATGATGAAGTGGCTCTCACTTGTTTGCCCAAACTTAACCCAATTAAAAACTTGTGGAGCATTCTGAAAAGGAAGGTTTACATTGGTGGATGGTAATTTACCAGCAAAGATAAATATTGGAATACTATTCTGGATGCTGTGTAGTTTGTTTCCTCTGATGAAATACAATGGCTCACAACATCAATGAATGAATGACTTCTAAAGCCAGTTTCAAAACACAGAGCATTCATTTCATATTAATATCATGTTCACCACTGTCATCATTACTGTGACACTATTCTCAACCTTTTTTTTCAAAACATTTATCTTTGCACCACATTCAGTCATTATAAAATAAAATTATAACATAATGCTCCTTCAAGTATCAAAATCTTGGTTAAGAATATAAACGTAAAATCTGTTAAAATTCATAAAACTGTTGCCACATTGTAACAATCACATATCATCTACTGTTATTTATGCATATTATGTAAAATATCTTGAACATTAATAGAGTAAATATTTGCATGAATCTTCATTAGTTTTTTTCTAAAATTATGAAAACTTGTAGCAAGACATTAGTATGTTCAGGTAAATATTAGTCAACATTATGTTGCGGGAATCAACACTTTAGTAAATATTTGGAACATTTATCCTGCAAACAATATTGGATGACTCAATGTGAGTCCAGGTAAAAATTAGATCACAACAAGTATAAAATAAATAACAATGCATATATTAACAAAAGGAATTATATATGTAGACAATTGTAACAAAAGAAAAAACATTAAAACAAGTTATGAGAAGAATGTACATGTTTTGTGTGAGTGTATGATAGACACATGTTTGGGCATATATTTGTCTGGCAATTGCAAAAGCATGAAACTCACGGTCACAAACTCATATCTATACAACTGAGGATATATATATATATATATATATATATATATATATATATATATATATATATATATATATATATATACATACACACACACACACACTACAGTTCAAAAGTTTGAAGCCTGCATGGGACAAACTTGACCAAAGAGATCCAAAAAATGAAAAAGATCTCTGAGAGTCATTAAAAAAAGAATAGAATCAATTATCAAACTTATACTTTGAGAAACTTTTGCAATGAATGCCAAAAATTTGTGCTGCAGTAATCAAGGCTAAAGGTGAAAATTTTGACGAGACCAAAACTTAATCATAAAATGCTTTTTTTCTTTTTGTCATAATAAAATTTATAATAAAAAAATAATGTCTCACATTTTTTTAATCATGTATAATATATTTGTCTTATTTAAAGTACAAAACAACTACATTTTGGATCAATTTAAAAATTTACCCGGGGTGGCTACAAACTTTTAAACTGTAGTGTGTGTGTGTGTGTGTGTGTGTGTGTGTGTGTGTGTATATATATTATTTTTTTCTGTTCATGCATTATTTTAGTAGATACATTTTATTTAAGTAAATGGTCTGTTTTTTAAGAAATACTTAAATAAATTGTATGTATTAAAATAACATATAAACAGAAAATATATTAAATAATTGTCGAACTTAATCCGTTCCATTATATATATATATATATATATATATATATATATATATATATACACAGACACACACACACACACACACACAAACACACATATATATATATATATATATATATATAAATTAGTAGGACAAATTGGGGTAAAGCTTTTGTCATGTGTTTTATCCATTAGCATTTCATTGGACTGGGCTTTGTTGATGTTGCCATGTCTACACATGTGCATGAATTGTCATATATATATATATATATATATATATATATATATATATATATATATATATATATATATATATATGGTATGTTGGGGTGCTTCATAATGTGACAATAATTAGCAAGCTTGTTTCAGATAATTACCACTAAGTAGTGAAATCAATCCTCACTGGGTATACCATATTTGTAACTTTGAGTCAAGTTAAACTTATATAATTACTGGGTATTGTTGAACATTGACATATGCATGATATTGGACAAATGCACATCTTTGAGAGTGATGGTTAACAAGCTAATATTATAAAACCATTACTAGTTTCAGGATTTTATGTCTTGCTAGGTGTTTCACTCTTGTGAAATATCATCTCACTTGCTTTTTATTTTCCTGACTATTTTTACAATATTTCCTTTGGCTGTCTACTCATTTTAAGGTTCCTTTGTTTCTTCAGTTGTAAAGCTATTTACCATTTACAAAATCAGTTCACATCAATATTACCCCTGTAAAGAGAAGTCACATTGAGACTGGTTTTCTTTTAAGGAATACATTTACTCAATGTTATAAATAATATAATATTTATATGTGCATATTACAAGAGGCAAACAAAGATGCATAAATAAAACAAATACATAATTTTGTGTCTTCAATGACACACACATGCACACATATATATGGCATGAAGATTGTGTTTAAGCATAAGACAGACTGTCACCAATCAATGTTGACCTCAGTGACCACTCTTCTATTTATTCATGCTCTATTTTGTATATTGAGTACAAATATAACATCCCTTAAAACTATATATATATATATATATATATATAATATGAAATGGACTAAGTCTGACAATTGTTTTAATATATTTTAATATATTTTCTGTTTATATGTTATTTTCATAGATACAAATAAATACAAGTAAATGCTCTATTTATAATATGTTCGAGAAATTTCATAGAGAATATTTTCTATGAAATTTCTCAGACTGGTAAATGTAGTTAATAGTGTTTATTATAAACAGACCATTTACTTAAATATTTGTATCTATAAAAATAACATATAAACAGAATATATATATATATGTGTGTGTGTGTGTGTGTGTGTGTGTGTGTGTGTGTGTGTGTGTGTGTGTGCATGTATGTAATAAAGGAATTGCTGAGAGAAGGCATCCTTTGCCCACTGCTAAAAGAATTCACATGGCAACATGTATTGTTGTAGTCATAAGCTGAGTTGATTTTGGTGTGATTTGAACCTGAGCCTTGCATTAACCAGCTGAGGTCAATTTATCCGAGTAGAATGAATGCACAATAGACAAGGCAGGATATTGGGAGAGTGACACAATTTGCATAGGCATATGTGACTTTAATCCAAACACCCAGATCAAGTACTTTGGGAGAGAATAAAAGAACAAACAAGATTGACACCATGAAGTTGGGAGGAAGGCGTTCTTAACGGTGTTTCTAAGGACAGCTAGGGTGAGCAAGAAACTGAGATGAGTGACTGTGTTTCTTTCCTTTTGTCCTTTACTTCACTTTCTTTTTACTTTAACATATATATATATATATATATATATATATATATATATATATATAGCACATTAAACATAAATGTATGTGCTAATAAAAAATGTCATTAAGGAGATGCTCCATGTAATATATGAAAGGGTACTGAATGGTCTTGGCCTGGTCAAGTTGTCCTTCTAAAAATTTGATGTTTATTTATTTGATCAGATTTTGGGAAGTAGGTTGGGTTAAGAACTTTTCAGCACCTCTCTCAAGTATATAGCAACTAACATGTATGTTTATTGTCTGTGTCTGGTTTGTTATGTGCATATCAGAACAATCTTTGGAAAAGGTTTGGATAGAACTGAAGAAAATGTTCTACAAAATAAGAATTGAAAAGAATCTATTAGAAAGAAAATTTAATCTTTTTTGTGTAAAGTTTTACATTCTTTTTATTTTTACCTAATTTCCTTCTCCCATTTTTTTTCCATTGTGAGTTTGTCAGAAGGGATAGACATGGTGGAAGGAATGGCTAGTTTTCATTCATTTTTTTTGTTCTTATTTTATTTCTTGTTTTAATCTCATGAAAAAAAGTTTAAAGAACTTAATAAGAGTCAATTCATTTTTGCCTGCTTCACACACACACACACACATATGCACGTGTGCGCATGTTTTCCTTCAATTGCTATGATTTTATTTTTCTCCTATGTTTGGAGTTTGCTGTTCATTATTGATGGCAAAGTTGAAGAAAGTGTTGACGTCAAATAGATAAGCCATAGGATATGATTAATGGCAAGTATGCTTGATACTGAGGTGAGGAAGGTGAAAATCTTTTGGACTAAAAAAAACAAACTTTTTCCCTTCCAAAATAATATATGGCAAACAATAACTCTTTCCACAAAGGCAGCAGAGAATCTGATCAAGTTTTATAACATTCAGTGTCAGCATACTCCAAGAGCATACAGTTTTTCTCTTAGATTGTTACAAAGCTACCTCTGACCAATTCTTATTTTAGAATTTCCCAAGAATTGTTTATTTCTGTGTTATATAAGCCAGGCAAAATATTTATCAGGAACTAACCACCTGGTTAGAGATAGAAATGAAATGAGTAAGTGCACAAAAATAGAAAGAGACATAAGATAAAGATGCATCATGTTAATGGGTTTATTCAACCTATCTTACTCACTCACGTCTTGTATATTCCTCTGAGAACTATGGGGTCACAGCTTTCAACATGCTATGCATTGCTACTACGGTTTCTGTAGCAAGTAGGTTTGTATAGGATACAGTTGCTAGCCCCATACCCAATTGGTTTTAAAATCAGAGTTGTCCTCCTCCTCGACTACTTGCCAACAAAGGCTGAAGAATCTGCCCTGCTATTTCAGGAGTCATTTCATACCTTTCCCAGTGGTATTTGTGGAAAAGTAAATATAACAAACTTGATTGGATTTCGAACTCAGTTTGCCAATTTCTCATTCTGAGTCATTAACCATTGTACCACCTGTCCATCCTATATTCAAACTATACAGCAAAGTGATCCAAAGAGAATTACAAGTCCTACCAGGATTTATTATTGATGGACACAATCTTAACAACATAAGATAACACAATGTTTATGGCAGACACAGAAAACTGCAAGAACTAAACAAGGTAGTAAAGGAAAGCAAGAACAAAGGACTAACAATCAACTGTAAGGATAGAATGTGTGCTTGTTAGCAAGAGGGACATGGTAAGATGCAAGATGCAAATTGGAGGCATCTGAATCTTGCAAGTACAGCAATTTAAATATCTGGGAACTCTTTTAACATCAGATAAAAAATCTGAAGGCACATTGGAATAGCAAAAGATGCCTTCCAAAAGCTAAATAAAGTATTAAGAGTCAGCAAGAGTTCATTAGAAACAAACAAAAAAGAATGTTGAATTGCTGTGTACTATCAATCCATCTCTTTGCCAGTGAATACTTGATGATCTGCTCACAGATGAAGAGATTTGAGGCAACAGAAATATGATTCTAAAGAAGGATGCTGAGAATATCATGGACAGAGCATGTGAACAACAAGGAAGTTTAAATGGAAATAAAAAAGAAACTTGTACTTAGAATCAGAAAGAGTTCATAATTTATGAGACACATAATCCAAAAAGAAGGTTGAAGAATTTGACACTCACAGGATGTATTGGAGGCAAGAGGAGCAGAATGAAATAGTGAGTAACCTACCTAATTAGCTTAGGTAAATGGATGATAGAGCAGGGATAGAAAGGGCATGAACATTGCTTAGAGCTACTGACAATAGGAAATTGTGGAGAGCCATGATTGCACATGTCCTGAACGGACATGTCACCTAAAAGAAGAAGAAAAAAATTATTTCTTTTATAATTTATGCAAAAACACAGTGGTTTTAATGTTTAATGAAGTAGCACATTCCTACATGATGTGTTGATGCTTAGAGAAAATCCAGCATTTTGAAGACTGGGTTTTCTGTATTTGTAAAAGTTAGCCCAACAAAAAAATCCCTCTTAAAATCCCATTTAATCTTAAATTAGTAAATATCTTTAATCTGACAGCCTAAATTGGTTGTACTGGGCATATAGGATTTAAACAAGTCTAGTTTGAAACAGTTGTCGGGATGAGATAGTGTTTGTAATAATGGATTCTTCCAAGAGGAGATAGATAAAAACACCTCAAGTGAGCAGCCAGAGCCTAAGAGATAATAAAATGTTTGGTGAATGTAACCTAGTTTTGCCAAAACTCAATATAACCACTTTTGATTGTTCTTTCTATACAGCATCCTTAACAAAATCATTTTCTAATCAAATTTAATAGCAGTGAGTTATTAACATGTCATCTATGTGTATTTTACACACATGCCTATGCTAATACCCTTACTTTCTCTTTCATAATCTGAGGCTTTATGACTACTTTATATTAGGTGCCTCCAAAAACTCGGTATATCTAAGGTTTAAATGTATTTTTCATAAAGGAAAAATCCTTTTTGAAGCTTTCCAACCACTTCAATTGAAAGCTAAAGGATTAAATTTTCTAATTCCAGAAAAAAAAATACTGTGGAGTATTTCAAATAGAAATTTGAATGATTTTTAGTCGATGCTTCCAAAAAAAAACAATCAAAACGGCCATATTTTAACTTTTTTTTAGTGAAATGTAAACGAACTTATTTTTCAATTTTAAAATTCCCACTAAAATAAGATATACATTTCTGAAACGTTACTTTCATAAAATTAGCAAATTTAAAGCTAAATTAATCTGTTCTGAAACAAAAATCACTTACTTATAGCATAAAATTTTCTAGACAAACATTTCTTGACTTCAGGGTTTTGTTATTTTCACGTCTCCATCGATAATTTAATGACTGAATGTGTTGACAGGTTTAGTATGGTGCATCAAAAGTGACATAATGTTTTTTTTGTTTCTTATAATAATTTAAAATACTATAAAACATTTTTACATTATTGAGTTACTTCTATCTCTTTCATTATTTAATAGCTAAGATAATGATAACTAATTTTATTAATTATTAATATTACATTAAGTTATTACATTTTTAATTTAATAACTGCAATAATAATTAATAAAATTATTATTATATTAATAATTAAAATATCTCACTGAGTTATTAATTGTTTAAATTGATAAATAAGATAATTTTATTATCTCAATTTAATTTTTAATTTAATAACTGAGAGTGAGATAAGACCTTTACATGTCAAGGGGCTTTGCCCAAGGAGGAGACAAGCTTTGAAACACGTGACCTTTTAACCATAATGTCACTTATGAGATATCATACTAAAAAAAATATAACATTTTGATGCACAAGTAAAAATCTTTTTAATTATTGTAAAAAGTCTTGGTAGCATTATTTGTATTAAGCTTTTAATTTTCACTTAGTAAATATAGTCTTCACTTAAAAACTTAATAACCGACCACATGAGCTGCATGAAAGAATTTTAAAACATTTTTTAAAATTAAAGAAAAATGAAAAAAAATGAAAAGAAAAATGCAAACAATTCTTGTAAAAAATTCTTTGTTCATCGAAAAACATTTTTTCTTCAGATAATAATCTCCTTAATGTATATTATTTACAAAAGCAAATACCTAATATGATAATTAGATAGTTTATTGCAGTTTTTATTTCACGATTTGAAGCAGATTTTTAAAAAGTTGGCATTAGTTGTGAAAAAAAAAATTGATTATTTTAATTTCTCCAATATAAGAAAGAAAAAAAAGTTTGCAAACTATTTGAAATTCTATAAAATTTCATAAAATTAATTTATGGGGGTGGGGGTAACAGATGTAAAAAAAATAAATATTTTTACCAAGATCTCCAGAAATAAAAATTTCAAAAGTAAATTCATTCATTTTTGAATAAGTCCTGAAAGTTTCATTTAAATTAGACAATAATTTCATTTTTACAATAATTTAAAACTGCTACACTAAAAATGGCGATGACCACAAGTCTTACGGTTTTAACAAAAAAAAATGAGATTTTTTAACCAAATTTAAAACATGTTAGAAAGAAGAAAAAATTTTTTTTAAATATTTAAAAATTACTTTGTTCTTTCCTCTTAATAATAACATAAACATTTTAATGATGAAACTTTGTTTTTATTAAGTTTCAGACCTGTTATCATTATGCTATACTGATTTTTTAGCAAATTGTTGGAGGTACCTACTTTATATCCATACATGAACTCATTGAAATAGTATATTGCCACATGTGAAAAACTGTATATACTCAGCCCAACAAGATCTCATGTCGGATATCACATTTGGAGATTTGTTATCTTTGCCATTCTTCTTCTTCTATGTGCCATGCCTCTTGAGGATGTTGGTGATAATGACTCGACATAATTTGCTGTCCTTTGTGGCTCTTAGTAAATTTTGTCATTTTACTATCTCTTTAAAACCTTGTTCTGCCATCCATTTACATAAGCTCGTTAGGTAGGTTATAGGTTGCTTTCCTCTGTCCATGTTGCCTTCAATATGCTCTGTGTTTTCTAAGCTCTCTTTCTTCAACTTTTTCTTTATGATGTTAAGTATAAGTATCCTTTTTAATTCCATTTGTCAGTTTTCTTAGACTTGCTTACTATGTTTAAATATCATTAATGATGTTCATTTCAAAGAAAACCATATTAAGTAAAAACAAGATTAAAAAATGAAAACAAATATACCCATGAACATATAATTTCACTCACACATGCATGCTAACTTTTGTTGAGAGTAAAAATGATATAGTTATAATTTGTTGGCCTGTACGAGTGAAAAAGGAAAGTTATTCGTAAAGTGCTTATTGACTGCAATGAGGGGCATATATTAAACCTTTACAAACCGACAACCTTGGTGGCTAGTAAGTGCAATTTGTATGTTATCATTGACAAGTTGGCATTTATTGGAGAAGTACCCCATATAGATTGGCAGGACAGATTTGGGAGACATCCAGTTGCATTAGAGACTGCATGTAGGGAAGGAAAACACTTTTTTGCTGATGTTGTCATTCAAGTAGAAATTTGGTTTTCCAGAGTGTTTTAGACTTTCTTCAGTTTCTTTGGAAACTTGCCTCTTGTTTTTATTGACGTGTGCATATATATTTATATCTATTCTTTGAAATATTTTGTGTGCATATATACAATATAACCTTGCTCATGATATCAAGTTTTTCATGTTAACAGTAACATTAACATACAGAATATTAGTGTTGAAAACTTAGAACAAACAAATATCCAAGATAAATTTATGAGCAATGTAAAGAACCTTTAAAAACCTGGTTTTAGGAGTGTTTACAGAGCCCAGACAATTTCTGTGGTCACATCACCTCTTACATCTTGTCACCTCCCCAGACTGCAACCCTCTTGATTATGTGTGGGGTGCAGTTGAGTGAGAGACCAACAAGACTCCTAGTAAAACCAATGATGAACTGAAAGCAAGGATTATAGCAACATTCACCAACTTAAACAAGGAGACTCTCCAGAACAGTTGCAGGAGATTCCAAAGTCATCTGGAGGCCATAGTTGAAGCCAATGGTGATTTTATTGAATAAATTTACTCTTTAGTATTTCAAGATATTATTGTGTCATTTTTGGTAAATATATCTGTTAAAATCAGCTGTCAGTGTTATTTTCATTTTTGCATAATTTAGACAACAATTTATCCATCACACTATGTATATGCACACACTGATGGAAAATAGAATTGCAGCACCTGAAGATGTACCAGGGTACAATATGTGCATGTTAAGATACATTTTTCAAAATCTTTTGTCATCTCATAGTAGTGCATCATCTTTTTCTGAGTTTTCAAATGGTACTACATGCTGCAATTAGGTTCTACATAGCGAAAAAGTCCAGTGTAAGCAGGTGTCATCTTGTATATGTCATGTCCGTTTATGATGGCAATCATCGCTCGCCATAATTCACTGTCATCCTTGGGAAAGGTATGAATTCAGATTTCACTGTCCTTTATAGATCTTAGTAAAGTTTATCTTTTTGTTATCTCACTTAAATTTTCTTCTGCCATCCATTTACACAAGCTCACCAGTTAGGTTATGCACTATTTCCTTTGTCCCTCTTGCCTTCTTTCCTCATTATGTACCTTATAAATTTCAATTATCTCTTCCTGATGTTAACATAAGTGTTCTTTTTGTTTCCATTTTCTCTAAAACTTTGACGTTGCTCACAAGTTCAGTCCATAGTATTCTCAGCATCCTTCTGTAGAACCACCTTTTTATGGCCTAAAGTTCCTTCTTCATCTGTCTGGAGATGGTCCAGCATTAACTGCCATATAGGAGGACTGATATTGCATGACAGTTCAGTACTCTTTTCTTGGTCTCTAATAAAATATACACACACACACACACACACACACACACACACACACACAATTTAAAAGTTATGCTTGCAAAATTAACCTATAAAACATTTTTAATATTAATCATTGCCTCAAAGAATCAATAAATTTTAAGTCACTTACAAATTGTTTTCTTTTTTAACATATATTTGGAAAAATATAAATAATTTAATACAATACAAGCATAAATATTAACACTATGAAAAAAAAATATATAAAAGTTAGTTTGATGGTAATACCCTCACCCCTACATATAGAAGAAGGGCTGCTGAAATGTTCTTGGCAAGACCAACTTCTGAAATCTGATCAAATGAACAAACATTAAAATGTTTTGGGAATCCCTTTTTGGTTTCACCAAATACTTTATAAATGCATACTTATTTATTTAATGCTATAAAGCAGAGAAGAAAAGAATATATATATATATATATATATATATATATATATATATATATATATACATATAAAATGTATGAAAGAAAAAGAGAAATATACCCATCTTTGTGATATCTCCCTGGTCTTAAATATAAAAATTGAATTGAAATATTTGTATAATTTAATTTTTTATGTAGTGAGAAGGAGCAGGAGAAAATTTAAAATTTTTAAAAAGGAATATTTTTGAAACCAGTTAAAACAATTTGATTCAACTGTTGCAATTTAAAAGATGTGAAGACAAATTGCAAAGAATTCTGTTGAGTCTGACAGATGCTAATGCTATGGTGTAAGAACGATTACAAATAAAGCTTTCTATAAAACTAGATAAAAAAAGATAAAAGCATTCCTTTAATCATAGGAAATTAATGTATGGAGAAGATTTAAAAAAAAAAATTATCATTGAAAAGAAAATCCTAAAATAGAATCAATAAAATAATTTTTTTTAAATATGCACAATTGTTTTTTTAAGTGCAAAGAACATTTAGTTATAAAAAGGTTTTAGAACTTTGAAGCGTACCACTTAATTTCTAAAAGATGTTTTTGAAAGGAAATCTGAAAAATCTACAGCTTTTGATGTTTGTATGTGTTTTTACGTATGATGAAAAATAGCAAATGATCTGTCTGCTAAGTTCTTTTTATTTCATCTTTACTCAGAAAAAATTAAAATGAATATTACTTCAGTAATAAATAAAATATATTCACATGAGATGGAGTAATAAATAATAATAATCACCAGAGAAAAGAATAATGAAGAATTAATGTGTTGGAGTTGTAATCATATATAAAATTCACGTAAAGAACTATAAAAACTCAAAGGAATAAAAATAGAAAATTGATTTTATGGGAAATAAAGAAAAAATAATGAAAATTAACAAAAAAAATTAATGATTAAAATATAATAAAGGAATTGTATAAAAATAAAAAGATAAAGATATTAACAAAAAATAAATTAATGACAGAAAAATGGAAGTTGGCGATGATAGTTTTTGTTGTAGAAGAAGAAATGGATTTGGAAATGATTAAAGATATATATAATGCAAAGCACCATTTAAAAAAAGCTGATCCTTTTATTTGGAAAAAAAGTGAAAATTACAATGAGCAATTGAATGTAAAATCCTCAGAAATAGAGAAAGGAAAATAAATTTCTTCAAAAAAATACAAACAAGAAATGGAAATAAAATACACAATTCGATATTCAAATAAACACACACATGCAAATAATTTTTAGTGAAATAAAAAAAATTAAACAAAATTAAAATTCTGTCCTTTTAAAAAATGGTAATATGAAGCTGAAAAAATAGCAAACAATTCAGATAGAATAATGATTTAAAAAATAAATATTTCAATTAGTAAATAATTAAAAGAAAATACAAATGGTAGAATAAGAAAAAAAGGAATTAAATTATTTTTTTTTTCTATCCTGTTAATTTTTGCAGCTTTGAATTCAGTTTGACAAGTAAATAAACGAAATGTGCATATATTACCAAATAGCATGTTTGTGTGTCTGTCATGTTTGTTGATTATTCTGAGTCTAAATTGTCAATGTCTGTGAAATGGCATCTTTGGTACAATTTTCAATTTAGAAAAATCCAAAAAGCCTGTGACCAATGCAATAGTTTTTTTTCTCTCTCTCTCTCCCCTTAAATATTTACTTTTCTAATTTTTTTCTTTTACCTTTCCCTCTTTTCCCTCTGTCTCTATATCACTCTCTATTGATCTCGAATCTACAATACCCTCGGCAACTGGCCAGTCATTTGCTTGATCTACTTATATTATTCTCCTTTCTGCTTCTTTATGTAACTGTTGATTTTATTAAGACCTTTCTCTTTTTTTTTTTTGTGTCATTGCTCTGCTTTCTACTTTATCATTTCTCCCCCCCCCTTTTCTATTTGTGTTTAACTGAAGCTGTCTCTCATTTTCTCTCTGTTCTCTCATATAGGATTTGATTTATCTCTCCATTAATCTTTTTTCATTTCATTTTCTCTTCTTTCTTTCTTTCTTGCTCTTTGTCTCTCTCTTCTTTCTTGCTCTTCCTCTGTAATTTTTCCTTTTTCTCTCTTTGTTCATCTCTCACTTTCCTTTTTTTCTCCTTTGACACACCTATTCTGTCTACATTTCTCTCTTTCTCTATTCCTTTCATCTTAAATCTCTCTCTTTCTCTCTATCTCCTTGTCAACCTGTGTCTTCCTTGCCATTCTACTTTCTTTAAAAACACCATTTGTATGCAATTGGAATTTAGAATATAATTATTATGTAAATTATTTCTCTGCCCAATTCCACTTTTATCTTTTACTTTTTTTAAAGGCTATAACTCCTCCCATTTCTGCCTTCCATTTCTCGCTCTCTTCCATTCACTACTTTTCTTTCACCCTTGCTCTACATCTTTCCATTGCATTTCACCTCTGTTAATAAAATGAATTTCCTTCCTATTCAATATATTTGTTGCTGTTATTTTTTCCTTAATTTTCTCTACTTTTCCTTTGAATTTTTTGTATTTAAAAAAATTATTTGTACTAGTGTTTATTTATTTTTTGTTGTTGTTATTTTCCTCCTTTATTTGCTGTTTGCCACTTGTTGTTTCTTTGTCATTTTCATTGTTGTTGTTGTCACTGCACTCTGGCTCCCTTTCTCCATTTACAGATGTACAACTTGTATTGTTTGCCAATATCAGAGTTCCATTTCATATGTTTGCTGTAGACATGACAAGAAGTTTATATTTATGAAGATGCCATAAGGAAGATGGGCAATACAAGGAGGTCGGGTGGGGGGAGAATTTGTATTTGCTGAGAGCTAAATTTCATTATTGTTATATACCTGTCATCCTCTTCTTGCAAGTTCATATCAACAAATAAATATATGTATCTTGTTTTTATCTGTTTCTTCTATTCTGTGTCTTTTGCCGGTTCTTTCACCCCCACCTCCCTGTTGTTGTTATTAGTAAAAGATATTTGTAGATGAAACATGATTATGTTCGTATGAGATTGAGGAAGAGGAAGACAAGCATTAACAAATATGTAAGAATTGGAAGAAGAAGAAATGCACACAGCATAATAAGATTTCATTTTGTTCTTAACCAGAACATAATTGAATTTTCTTCAGTGTTGATAATTCTTTTATTTTTATTTTATAATAACATAAACACAGACACAGACAGACACAGACAGACACACACACACACACACACACACACACATATATATATGTATATATATGTATATATGTATATATATATATGTATATATATATGTATGTATATGTATATATATATATATGTGTATGTATATATATATGTATATATATATATATGTGTGTGTATATATATAAGTATATAAGTTCATATTTAAATTATGCACATATGTGAGAATACACACACACAGAGAGAGAGAGGCAATTTTAAAACCTTTGCATATGCATAAAAGTGATGCACAGGCATAATCTTGTGTCAAGATATGCATATAACTTTCTCAAGAGAAATATGTATTGTATTTGTCTATCTTTGCATATAAATGCATTCCTATAAAAACTCTTTATCATGCTCTTTTCAAAGGTCATACATGAATATATCCCCGTGTGTGTGTCTGTGTTATTGAAATGGATTGTGCCAGCATACGGCCCCTTTGGAAAGTGCCTGAAAACTATACCCCATGGGTTGACCCAAACCTTGTGATTGGAATTTGGGTAGACTGAACTCTTGAGGGCCATCAATAGCTGTGCTAGCACAAAACCACAAGTCATCATAGCTGAGAGCTTGACCATTCTGCCCTTGTTCAAATTGTTGATCATGCTAGATAACACGCTTTCTCCCAGAAACTGTAACTAAGGTTTGCTCAGCATAGTTGCAATATAAACCACAGGTGGGCTCTGTGGATGTTGAGCAAACACAAATGTACCTTAACAAGTGCCTGCAATAGGGATTGACTAGCTGCCCTAGTAGACAGGTGTCCTCAAATATGAGTGGCTAGCTATTATATATATATATATATATATATATATATATATATATGGTGACTCTGGGTCATCATTGTTTGTCAGGCTCATTACAATCTTTAACTAAATATACTATTGGTATAACTTAGATACTAAAATGATTCCTTTACTCCCACTAAAATATATTTTTAAAAATCTCTGTGCATTTGACACATTTTGGTACTTAATATTAACTGTAATAATTCTATAAAAATAAACATTCATTTTTTAAAATTTCCTAGACATGTAAGGAAAAAGATTGAGGACAAAGTCTGTGATATGTTTGTCTGTTTATTGCTCACTTTCCATTTTTTATTGTTTTATAGTCTGGTTATCAAGTCACTGATGGTAGAGATAGGAATAGTTGACTGATATCATATTTCCTCAACAATACTCCAGTCACACTCCTCACCCCAACCCTCCAGTTGATGAATTAAGGCTTCCGCTTTCTTTGATTTTTACCAACTTTATTTTGGGTTAAATTTAATTTGCCCTTTTTCAATTGATACATTCCCTTAAAAAAACCTTATACTGTACAGAATAAATTATTTAAAATGGATATTTGAAAACAGTTGAAATAAAAATGTGATCTTTGAAAAACAGGGCATACAAGTCATTAGAGATTTTTAAAAGATTATTTATAAAATTAAAGCAAGAAATACATGGGCCATTAAGTATGTCTCCAGGTTCAATAGGGCTCAGATCTATGCAGCCTGACTAACCACGTTAATTTTATTTCATTCTTTTTTTTACTTACTTACTTTCTTTCTTTGTTTTTTTCTTTCTTTCTTCTTTATTATAAATGATATCAACGAAATGTATTTCAGTCAATATTTTGAGACACAGCGTTAAAACAATTAATTTTGAATCCAACTGAAATGAAGAATGAAAATGATACACTACAAAACATTTTTGTTGCTTTGAAATAGATATACTTGAATGTTGATATACTTGAGATAAGCCCAATTACCCCCCTCCCCAGAGTCGTCACTGAGATATATATATATATATATATATAAATATATATATATATATCACAGACATATGGATAGTGTTATTTTAATAAATTTTCCTTCATCAGTTGTTTTATTATTATTTTAGGTACAGAAGTCCAAGTTTTATGCTTCACAGATTGAAATGATTTTAGCACATGGACAGAAGAACATACACATCTTTATTCTTTTTAAATCATCGATTAAACTCTCTCTTTGGCAAGTAGACATATCGTGTCCCTGACTGATGCAAATATAAATTAAAATCACAACTGCTCAAATAAGTTTCAAAACCACTACTTAGACAGTTTCAAATTAGATACAAAAATTGTTTTTGACTGATTTTTATGATATACCTAGTGAAAATCAAATTCACTTCTCAGTTGCCATGGTCAACCAGACTAGGCTCGTTAACTACTACCCAACACTGACAATAAGGAAGACAAACTATTGAATATCATTAAAGAAAAAGAAAAGAAAATGACTTTGAATCTTTCCTTCCTTGATTACTTTGCACCTTGTGAGTCAAATTTATTTTATCAAAATTCATCACATCGTTTTGATAGAATTTTTAAAAATTATTTGATTGTTTAGTTTTGAGTAAAACTGACAGCTGTGGTTTGTTATTTGTAGAGTATAGATACTGTTTAATCCTGAACTTAATTCATTGATGAAGAGATTAAACTGATGTACTGAATAAGAAAACTGTCCTTTCATATCAGATCAATGTATATGCAAAGTTTATGCAAATTATTTTGTATTTGATATGTCTTGTTTTAGTACAAGTTTTGTAAAATGTGTCATATATACATATAAGCAGAAATAAGTTAAAGAATTAGGTTCAAAGGTTTCAAATATTTTTCTCTCCTTTTATATTAATGAACATGTACTGTTAACCAAATCACAATCACTTTTCAGAATTGAGCAGCTCTCTATGTAAGCTTTTACTAAACCATATATATATATATATATATATATATATATATATATATATATACATACATACACACACACACTACAGTTTAAAAGTTTGAGGCAACCCTTGGTATTTTTTTTAAATTGGGCCAAAAAGTAGCATTCATTGCAAAAGTTTTTTAAAGTAGAAGTTTGATAATTGATTCCATTCTTTTTTCAATGACTCTAAAACGTCCTTTTCATATTTTTTTTCACTTTTCTGTACAGTTCATCCCATTCTAATTCTGGGGGTGGTTTCAAACTTTTGAACTGTGGTGTGGTGTGTGTGTGTGTGTGTGTGTGTATTTGTTTGTATATAAACATATTCACCCAAACATGCAAATCCTGTTGATAACAAAGGCCTTATTACCATTTCATGTTAATATATTTTACAACTTTAAGCTGTGACATTGTATGATAAATTTACATCAATGTCTTTCTTATAAGTTTTAACTTTCTTGAGTTCTGCACAAACAAAAAATGGAACTCCTTTCTGTAGAAACTTTTCAAAAAAGAAAAATATAACAAAGTAATTATTAATTATTGTACAAAAGAAACAACCCACATTAAATAAAATAGTTTTCAAAACAGGAGACAATATTTTAAGATGTGTATAAAATGCATATAAAATATTGAATATAGATTCATTCTCTGGTGTTGTCACATATGATACGTGTATATTTGAATTTGAAATGTAGCATTCCAAAAAATGTCAGGATGTAACTAACAAAACTTTTATCAGTGATACTGAGAACATTTAGCTCTTGATAAATACTGAGCAGATTGAAAATAGTCAAGCAAAAACATAAATTATTCAATAGTATATGCACAATTTTTATCTGGATGGACAAAAATTGGAAAAAATACAATAAAAAAGGTTTTCTTTTTTTTTTTTTGTTGGTTGAATTTAATATACTTGTTTAATGAATTCTTGCTTCCTAAATTGCATACACATAATTATATATTTACACACACACACACACTTCTTTTTTAATGAGTTGGGTATTTAATACACCTCACCAAAAAAAACAAACCTTATATGGAAATTAATAGATTTTCAGTTGGGCTTGTGATCCATTAAATTTTGGAGTTTTAAGGGACATTCATCTCTCCCTGAATTTGGAATTTTATAAATTATACCAATGTTTATTTAACAAGTCAAATGTACATGAGGCCTGATTAACCAATGAAAATCAAACAACACAAAAATAAAAATAACAGAATTTTTTCTTTTTTCCATATTTCATTCTCTGATGAAGTTTTAATAAAAGTGAAACATGTTAGTTGATAAACATTTGCTATTTGTTCTTTATTTTATTTGTCAGTTTCCAATTCATATTTGATCTATGTGTGTGTGTGTGTGTGTGTGTGTGTGTATATATATATATATATATATATATATATATATATATATATATAATGTAAGTAAAGATATGTAACATGTACAAAATTGCCTTTGCTAGTTTCAGGTAAAAGGTTCATGATCTTGTCTGCAAATTGGTAAGTGAAGAAATGGAAAGATTTAGGGAAGGAAAAAATGTTGACAAAAGAACTGGATCATCAATAATAATAACAGATGAAGGCATCAAGAAGACATTGATGCTAGTGACATATCTCAGAGAAATGGTTTCTTTGTTTATTTTTTATTTTTTTATTTTCTCATCTGGAAATGTTATCCTATGATTTATTTAACTAAGTACCTTAACAGGTACTCAGGGTCCTAATCAAATAGAAAATAACTAGATCTTCTATCTTCAGGCCATGTGACTAATAGACTTGGTCCCTCCCTTTGTAACTTCTCCATCTCACACTCACTCTCAGATTGTTCATTTTTCTCTCTTTTAGCTCTGTTGTTAACTCTTTCTACTCAGAAATTTAGATTTCAATCTACAAAAAAATGTCTGCTGGCTGTTTCATATAGGGACCTTAGGTACGCTTAACACCCCACTGTTACTTCTGGTCCAGACAGTTTGTCTTTTCATGACTTGAGTGACATCATCTGTGTGTGTTTGTGTGTGAACATTGAGAAATATATACATGATGTTTAAAAGAAATTCTTACAATGGCAAAAATATAAAGGCTACAAAAATAGTACCTGTGAAAATCAAAGTGTATATGATACCTCCCTTTTGTTTGATGTGAACTTTCAAGCTGTTGAATGTTCAGTGCTCACTGTGTGTTTAAGTATGTAGTCATGTGCAACTTATATTGACCTACATGCGATTGTCAGGATTATATATTTTTAATTTCATGCATGTGCATTGTTTACTTCTGATTTTGTCAACTGCACAATATATTAGGGTCAGTTGGGCATTGTCTGAGAAAAAGAGCACAATGACTTGCCATTCGTATTTGGCAGCTCCAATATGAACCTTTCGGAGTGGTTGGGTGTCAATCTGATGACAGTACAAAGGATTCAGAAAGAGTTGGATGAGTCTAATGGTTGTTACGAATGTATGACAGCTCAGAAAACTCACTCCGATCGTTCTGATAAGAACTCCCAAATTTGTTGGTGAGATCCAGGCCATGACTGAAAATGATCCATCCAAGTCAATCAGGTCCATCACCAGGAAGTTAGTGCTCCCTGAGTCAAGAGGGTGGCTACTGGAAGACCCTATGTATGGCAGCAGGACTCTGCACCATGCCACACAAACAGGAGAACCCAGTCATGGCTGTTAGACAATTTCTGCAACCACATCACTCCTTACATCTGGCCACCTAACTCTCCAGACTGCAACCCTCTTGATTATTGTGGGGTGCAGTTGAGCAAGAGACCAGGAAAACTCCTTTAACACCAAAGATGAACTGAAGACAAGAATTATGGCAGCATTCATCAACTTAAACAAAGAGTCCATCCAGAAATATTGCAGGAGATTCCAAAGTCGTCTGGAGGCCGTGGTTGAAGCCAATGGTGATTTACTCTTTAATATTTCAAGATATTTTTGTGTAATTTTGGTAAATATATTTCTTAAAATGAGATGTCAATGTTATTTCTGTTTTTGTGTAATTTAGATGACAATTTGTCCATCGCACCCTGTATATATAAGTAAAACTGACCTACCTGTGAATAATATTGGAGTCAAATGATACATCAACTATTAACAATCATCATTGGAAAGTTCCTGGACTAGGATAATTTTTTAACTGATTCCTAACTTTGTATGAGGGAGCTGATGAATTGTTCCATGAGAATCCTTAGGGATGAGTTCACAATTCTTTTTATATTTGCTGGTCATTTGCTGGTGATTGGTTGACCTAAAGTCTCTTTATTTTGAATCAACACCAAACTGATCTTAAAATTCTCAATCTATTCTAAAATTTGTGGTAGATCTAAAGAATGTTTGTTAGACAATTGACAGGGTCTCGGCAGCAGCTGGACACAGAATTTGATGCAAGAATATTGCTTGCATTTGTCAGCCATTGTAAAGATCACAAAGCCATTCCACTGCAACCTCATGTAATAATTGAACACAATTGCACAAAGTCGATTGGTAGATTGTCTTAGTAGGTTGGGTACCAATAAGAGTTAGTTGTATACACATTTCATCTGAATAATACTGTCACAGCACATACAGTTTGGGAATTTTCCAATACCACTTTGTTTTTCTGGTGTTAGTTTTTTTTATTGTAAATAGACAAGAATTTGGAGAGTCTCTTTATATGCATGAAAAATACATGCACCTAAATAATAATTGCATTTTCCCATGAATATCCAAGGATACAACTTAATCTCTGGATAATTCAAACTTTATCCACAATGTAGATTATATATGATTATTTGTGTACACAAATGTAAGTATACATAGACACACAAATGAAATATGAACTTTGCCCAACTCTATCTCTATATATTTACACTCTTATTAGTCGAACAATATATCCAGTCTTGTGTTTGTGTTTCTTTGTCTGAAGTTAAGGTCATGTGCCTTGCCACTTCTGAAATACAAAACTATATAATGTGAGAATTTGTTTGACAAAACCATCTTTAGGTATTTTATAGCTTTCTCTCTCTTCTCATATTCTCTCACCTTATTCTTTCTTACCATTCTCTTTTGTTAGTTTTTCTTTGTTGTCTTCTATTTATATTTTGTATGTTAGTGAAAATCATTTTTTTTCTTCAAGTCTCTTTTTACTTACCCCATTTATTTTCTTCATGTTTTCTTTTTCCTTTTTCTTCTCATTTTCTCTTGAACTTAGTTCATTTGTAAATTTGGTCTGATTGATCACTAAAGGCAGTTAAAGGACAGTCTTGTTCAGCTTGCATAATCATTGCATAAATCTAATGAAAACAAAGTTAATTCAAATACTTAACAGTAAAAATAAACAAAGCAATAGCAAAAGGACAATATATATATATATTAAAAAAACAAAGAATCTGAGCTAAAAATAAAAGGTGAGTCAAAGACAAAGGAAAGATTGATGCAATTATTTTTTCTTTTAAATACTTCCATCAGATTGGCTATTTCTTTCATTGTGTAAAAACAACTTTTCCACTCATCTCATTCAACATATTTCTCTCTCTTTCATCTTTTTGCTGATATTGATGATGTCTCTTCACCTTCCTCCTACTTTTTTTAGTGACATTACTTATTAAGCATTTTCATAGAGTCTACCATATTTCACTGGCAGTCATTTCTTTTGCAAACCCTGGTCTTTGTGCCAACTGTAGGCCAATGCATAGGAGGTGGGTAGCTGAGCTTGGAGAGAGCAAATACAACCGAGTCTGTTGCCAACATCACTCAATCGTAATAAAATTAGCCACAAGTTCAATAGAATCTTTGTTTAATGTTCTCTCACCCTATTTCTACTCTCTACCACTTGGATTAAAACCTTTTTTTTTTCTTCTCTTTTGTTATCATCCTATTAACTCTTACAAAAAAAGGTTTCTTTTCACCTTTTATTCCTTGACTTTTTTGTGTGGGGTTAAGGAGATCTTCAATGTAAATATTAAATCATTCATTTACTTTTCAGGCTTAAGATGATGGTCAGGAAATCTCTCCAGATTTACTTCTTTTGTAACTCATTCTGAAATTTTTCTTTATAATAGAGGAATATGGTCTGCATAGACTAAATTCATGATGGATGCACTGAAAGTAATGCCTCTGACTTATTCCACAGAAAATATAAGGAACATGACAACACTGTTGGATAGAACAACTTTTTAGCTCAAGGACACTATTTTTCCACGTAGTCACCACCATTAGCTGTGTATTTTCAAGGTGTTCTTCATCTTGTGGCTTAACAGTTGTGCAGAGCCACCTGGAACATCAATTGTTACTGATATTGCTGTTGCTACTGTTGAAATGCATTACCTATTGCCCATATTCACATCCATTGTTTGATATCTGTGAGCATTTCATAAGCTTCAATAAATGTCACTGGGTGCAATTTTTTATGCATGTAAGAATTTATTGGTACATCTCTGCTTTGTACATACTTTCATGTTAGAAACCATTTTATCCACATTGCTACTCATCGATATGAAACAAGTCAAAAAATAATTATGGGTTATTAGTGGGGACGGTTCAACATCTACTACCATATTACCAACATCTACCTTTGATGTTATGAGCTGGCAATAACATAGGATGCATTACTTTCAGAGACTTATCAGGTATACTCAGATATGAATTTTTGTATTTTTATTTATTTTATTTCTGCTACAATTAGATTCACTCATAAATTCAGTGATCATAAAACAAGTGCAATATTCAATTTTTGTAAAGCACCTGTTTTATTATTTAAATGGATATTCTCTTAACAAATGTATGGGGCCTTTGTTACTCAATTTCAAAAGTGATTCCTTCCAAAGACAATTATTTTTCTTATAACTGAGAAGAAAAGATACCATGGCTCACATATAAGTTGCATAAAAAGGGACTGAAATTCAAACCAGTCACACATGAATTTATGCTTATATTTTTTGTATAGTATAGAGATGCTGTTATAAATTAGAGAACTATCTTCATTTTGAAGGTTATATAACTTAAATGAGGAGAAACTATGAAATATGAAGACACTTCCATAATCTTCCATTAATAATAATTGTTTATATAATTTTGCATATTGTTAACCATGTTACTGAAAATTTCAATTTTTTTATTATATCATGCCAGCTTGTGAAAATATAAATACACACACACACTGCTCTCTCTCTCATATATATATATATATATATATCATTGTGTGAGTGTGCATGAGGTTACTTGACTCTTGATTAATGCCTGAGTGGAAATATTGAAGAATATGACAGAAAAATTTGCTTCTCACAAATAAAAAATTTTTTTCTAAAAAGGAAAGATCAGATGTTATTTTCAGCTAGACAGTGCTCCTGCACTCACTGCAAAGACCACCCATAAAATTCCTCCAGAAGACTTAAACACATTTAAAGAAATTATAGGAAAAATCACTACTATAGTAATTTACTTGATTTGTTTGTTTAATTCTTACTTATTTCTTAACTAATGAATGATTTGTTGTTAAAAGCATTACAAGCTTGACATAACTACAATCAAGTTATACTTTGGTCATTCACTATACATATATATATATATATATATATATATATATATATATATATATATATATATATATATATATATATATATGGAGAAGAAGCAATAAAACTATTAATGTCAACTGGCTTTGAAATTTATCCCAGTTCAAAATTCTACAATTTTCAGAAATACTTAATTGTGCTCCCACATGTCAACTAAATAAAAAAAATATTTTTGTCATCCAATACATATATATATATATATATACTGCTACACAGATGTCTTTTTTGTAGCTGATCGCTGATTAGACCAATATGGAGGTGTAAATTCTGACACAGCAGCTGTAAGAGAAATTCTGATAGTTGGATGTAAGTCTAGTTTTACAGCACTGCTTTTTTCTCTGCAGATATGGCTCTGTAGTTTGCTTGAAAAAGGGAGGTTGCTTGAAAGTCTTTATCATGATATCTCCCAGTCACCAACTCCTGTCGATGTCACTAAAGATGAGAGCTTTCTATGGAATCCATTCCACTCTTCTTTGTCACTGTCCAATGGACAGTCCATCTAATATAGACACACAGATATATAAAACAAGATTTGTATAATCTTATATTCTGGTGCTCTTTGGTGAAATCTCTATTGCAGGAATTAGAAACTTGGTTTGATGTACTCAGGATGTTAATAAAAAAAAACCTCTAACTGCTAGAACATTTGAAAGTGAGAAGGATGGCAAAGACAGTATCAACTGGCTCCAGGAAGACGCAAAGTTTGCAATTGTCATCTTGATTGTGATTGGTTTATAAATGCATCTCTGAATCACATGGTGCTACTTTCTATTATATCCATATTAGGAAGATATCCCTGCCCTATTTTGCAGCCTGGATTGTGTCAACTGGACTGTTAGACTTCTTAAGAAAGTGGAAACATTCCAGAATCACATCATGTGATTCATGATCAACAATCACTTAACAAATTGCATCAGGATACAAACCCTTCTGGATACAAATGGTCTGACTCCAATCATCCCCTTTAAGTAAGACCCTTAATTTTATGATCACATCAAAACAAAAAATAATATGCATTGAAGAGATGATTGCTAGAAAAAGAAACAAGGAAGTCCAGTGGAGAATGTGACATGACAACATAATCAAATGAACACAACTCAATCTTGGATCCTTAAACCAAGCTACCTGGGACCATGAACTTTGGTGTGAGTTGAGTCATGTAAGTGCACATTCTGTTATAGAGAGAGAGATATAGTGTTCTTTAATTTAGGAAGGTTGGTGAAGTTATGAGTGCAGGTCATTCTATTTTTCATACTTTGGTGCTGCAGCTACTTGTTTCTAGAGAAACTTTTCTTAAATTTTTTTTAAGTTGCCAAAAATTCATTCATCATAAAAAGTTTAAAATAGAAAATTCATAACAAAAATAGGACATTCTTGAAAAGGACTAAATTATCGAGCTGATGATCTAAAGGCTGATGATATAAAATGAATAATTTTTTTGTTATAGTGTTAAATGTAATAGATAATTTTTAATAGACATACATCAATGCATGATTTTTATTCACTTGTATTTTACTTTTACTTGTGTTAAAGTAGAACTGCATTGCTTGATGTTTATACAAACACATGTATTTGTGTTTCACAGCATGAAGATCTTAGCACTACATGTCAGTGCACAAATATATGTATATGTGGCTATGAAACTCTTTTGAAAAGAACCACATAATTTTCTATGCATGGGAATGTGTGTCTGTTTTATGACTCTTAACTTTGAATAGTTTGTCAAGGACCCTGATTAAATGTAAACACTTAAAGATGAAAAGAATTGACCAACATGTTTTATTTCTCATATTAAAAAAACTTCCCAGCACTTCACAAAGAATTTACATTCCCTTACTCTTTAAACATTATTTTCCTAACAAAAAAGTAAAACTTAAAATTTTTTTAAAAAATTTGATATCTTCATACTAAACTTATCCTACAAAAGACTGTAGAATTTACTAAAAACAGTAGTTTTTTTGTTTCTTAACTTTTGTAAAATGCCACACTGCCTTTCCTGCAAAAGTCCACTTGCAAAAACGAATTTGAGTGAGCCACATGAAAAATAAATCAAGATTTAAATATTTACTTAAAAGATTTTGTGAATTGTTTCAAAAGGAAAATTTGTTATCTACAAGAGTTTGCTGAAAAGTTATCTCAACCAAGAAGCCGTTTCCAATAATTGTTCATGTTTGGTCATTTGACAGTTTATCCTTTGTTTCTAATCTTGTTTTTCTACTTTATGCTGTAAAGTTGCAATAAAAAGCAAATAAAAAAAATGAGAATTGACAATGATTCATCTAATAAACATCAAGATAATTATTCATAAATTTTTAAATTGCTTAAATTCAAAATTTATTACTCAAAATATTATTATTTGTGGCAGTTACATAAAAACTAAATGGAAAAAAAATCTTTTTCAATTATGAGAAAGAAAAAGAGAAACAAAACCTGGAAAGGCTTTAATCAGTTGAATTCTAAAATGAGGCTCTCTCTTTTGACTATGTACCTTTGTTGGGATTGGATATCAGCATATAGCTCCTTGATCCTGGAACCTGGAAATGAAGTCAAGAAGGAAAATGTACAGACTCTTACCATGCATTCATCTAAAGCACAATGCCCATCTCTACCTACTTGAATCTTTATTGCTAGCAGTCACAAGAGAAAGCCTGACTTAGCCATTTTGTAAATTCCTACTGCAATGGAGAGAATCAATTGCTATGAACATCTTAAAAAATCTCACAATAAACATTCTACAGATATACTGAGAAAACTCCTACAATATTAATTTATTTTTATTTAACTTAATTTGACATTATATCCAGCTTTTTGTCTATTTTTTTCTCTGTCATAAATGTTGCTTTTCCATTTTCCTCTTATGACTTACCATTTCTCACTGTTTTTCTCAATACATCATCAGTCAGATAATTACTTTAAACCCTTGATAGCCCTGTCTCAGATTCTATATTAAGTACAATATATTATTGTCTGGTTCACACTCCGCCCTGGTCTTTTGAACAGGAGAAGAGGTTTATCTCTTGTTTCTTATTTAGGATTGGATTTCCATTTCTTCTAAAGTCTTTTCATTCTCTTCCACTCCCAGTAGCCCCTTGTGTCTTAGTGGCATTATTCTCTTGCTTGGGATGAATTGATTAAAAAGAAAAAAATTCTGTGTTCTCTGATGAGATAACTAAATTTTCCTGATAATTTTATTCAATGAAATCTTGTAATTTAATAAATTTTTACTTGTATATCAGTAAGAGAACAAATAGTATTTAGTTGACTCAAGAGAATTCTTTCTCAAATATAGGGGATAATTTGTCAGGCATGAACTTGATTTTCTCTGTACTTATTCAATGCTTAAGTGGATACAGCTATAGAAGAAGCCACTTTGAGACAAGATCTTTCAAGATAAAATTAAGCAAATAATAACCAAACTTTTATATGCACTGTTATAAACATTATAAAAAAAGAATACAAAACTTATCAACTTAAAATTATAATTTTTAATTCATCTTAAAACAAGTTTGTGAGACCAACAGATTTTGCAAACAATACCTGTGGGATAAGATTATCTGTGATTACAACAATTTCTGCTGTATGTAAGGTAAATTTATGTATTCAAACTTGTCCTAAAGCATTGAGCTAAATAGCAGAGCTGATTGAGCTCTCTCGCCTTGGGGTGACAACCAGTCTAGGAGAAGAAAACTCTGAATTCATAATCAGCCTGAAGAGGTATGGCTTCTGTTATGCTATCTTTCCCTAGATAAACTACTGCTACTATGGATCCAGTACATTTGGTACTCCTATCACCTTGGTGGGTTGTGGGACTTGTAACAGGATAGGATTTAAGGTTTGGGGTATTTTTTTTATGTCACTATTGTAATAATAGTATTTCTTTTCCTTAATGTCTTACTGGTAAAATTTTGTTTTAAAACATAAAAAAAATTTCAGTTAAAGAAACCAAAATATGAACAAGATGTTTTAAAGGAAAAACAATCACTAAAACTAGTCTAAACCTTAAATAGGGGGGAAAAAGCTACATGAACGTGCAAACCAAATGGGTAAAAAAAATAAGCAAATTCCCTTTTTAAATAGTAATTTTTTATGCTTATTTTCACTTTAATAATATATTACATCTAAAAAGATTGTATTTTAACATTTAGAATATAAAAATAAAAAAAAACTTCCTTGCATTTAAATCTTCCATTGACAATAATCATTTGTACTTAGAAGAATTTTATGAAGTTCACACTCTGGCATCCATGTTGAAACTGATGATTGTGTGTGTGCCAGTGTAAGCATAAATAGTAAACTCATAGATCCTAAATGCCAATTAGTCATTTAGATTTGAATCATGAATGAATGATGTCTGTACTGGAAAAAGTTTAAATCATCAGTTGATGATATCTGCTGATCTTTAATAAAACATCAATTGATGATTGCCACCATTAAAGTGTTAAAAAATGAGTAACAATAGCAAAAAAATAAGTTGTAAAAGATGACCCCACTTTATCATTTGATAATTATCACTTTTATACTTTTTCAGGTAAAACTTAATCTTCAAAACAAAAGAAATCAAACTTTATTTTAACCTTTTATAACATAAAAGTTCAAAATCAACATATTGGTTATCAGTAATCAAATTCTCAATCTATTCTTGAAGAGAAATTTTGTCTCCTTCAGTATCAGTTTGAAAATTAACACATTCACATGAGTTGCAAGATCAGATTTGTCATTTGTGCAAAACTTTTCCCCCATCCCTTTTTATAGGCAGAAGTCCACAAATGCATGCTGGGATATTTTTCTTAGCCAATAAAAAAGGACAGCTTGCAGTTTGACATGACTCACAGTCCAGATCTGCCTTATTTAGAAGACGGACTGTTGTGTTCACTTGTCCAACCTTGCTTTTGTGTGTCAACGCCAATTCTTAGTTTGTGAACTTTTTGTCTTCTTACCTGTTAATTGGCCTTGCATATATTGTTTGCTTGCTTGATATAATTTCATTTTTGCCATGTTCCTTTCTGTTTTATTGCAAACTTTGTTAATTCTCTTTGTTGTACAGTTGTGTTATTTGTTTTGAATTTGACCATGGCTGATCATTCAACATTTTACCAAGTATAATTATTGAGAAAAAGAAAAAGTTCATTCAGTTTATTAAGTTTTTAAAAATTATTTTCTCAATTAACTTTACTGAATAACATATTTTCTGTTTTGTTACACTATCTTTTGCCATCTTTTCAGAAAACTTTGCTGTCTTTTGCAATCTTCCAGGGAATAGAATTTTTTTTTCATTAACAAAACTTTGTAAACCTGTATGGTCTAATAAGAAGTAAATATGGCAGATGAAAGAAAACTTTTCACTTTTTACCTGGTCACCAAAAAACATGCAATTATCTTGATGAAATATTATGTCCTTTCTCTGAACTAATTTGTATACTTTTATTAATTGCTACATTCATTTAGTTTATTTGGGAACAGTACTTGTTTGAATCAATTGTTTCCTTCTTCAGAAGGAATTCTGAGTAGAGGACTTCCTTCCAATCCCATCATATATACAGCATCACCTCCTTTGGATGAAGACTGGATTTTATTATATTTATTGATGGTTCATTTTACTTACCCCATGTTGGAAAAAAAATGCAGATTAGTGCCACTCTGCAAATGCTTTTCTATCAAATCTTGTTTTTAATGGGTTTTTTCTCTTAACACAGACATACTGTATCCAATAAAAATAAGAACTCTCTTAGACTAAATTCATTTCCCCCTACACACACACACTTCAAACACATATCCACATATTTATATTGTACTTAGCTTGATGATATTAAAAATGTGCTGCTGTATTTTGGTTCTGCATTTAAATATTTTTGGCATTGCATGCATTGTTCCCAAAAGGTTGCTAGGCACAAATTAGTTGGAACATTGTAAACCTTGAATGGTTGCACTTAAAAAGCCACAAAGTGACAAAGATGTGAGTGCTGGCCTTTTATCAGAAATTCAATATTGGATTCTAGTGAACTTTTCCATCCTCAAAACTTTTGAGGAAGTTATGATGTCAAATTGGTGCCCAAATTGGATTTTGCCTCCCATCACCACAGACTATCATCAAAACCAATCCTTAAAAAAAATTTAAAACAGAATCAAAAACATGGATGTGGTTAAAAAGAAGAGGAAAACAATTCAACAGGTGTCATGTTTGGGGGGATGGGAAGCAAGGAGGAACCTGTTAATGTCATTTGTTATTTGCTGGACTCTTTTTTTTTCATTTTGAAGAGATTATTTTATTTTGTTGTTTCTTAGTCTTTTATGATATTTTTGTTTTATTTTTATTATACTATGGCATTTGGTTTGTGGTGAGGAAAGGGTTAAAATGTTAGAAAAATGCACTTTTTTCTCCTCATCTTCCATCAATTTAATTCATTGGAAATGCATTTTCTAATATGCCTGGCTTGTATCCAGTATTTGCAGAATGAGCTAGATGGTGGGAAAGAATTGCAACATGTGGACATGATTTAAAACTGAAAGCTTCCCAGTGCAGGAAGCCTGAAATGGTTTCATTGACTTTGCTTGAAACCTAATCCTCTCTAGAAAACAAATGCCTCACCCCTAACATCTAACAATCTTAAATCACCCATCATCCAAGGTTCATTCCCAGTACAACTGTTTCATTTTAACTTGCCAAACTGTGGATATTTTGAATCTCTCTATTAGTATTATGAATGCTAATTACCTGTTTTTTCTAGATTCTTTCTGAAATCATTGTACAAGAAGTACTTTAAGTATTACATCTGGTATTTCAATCCCACACAGATTTTGAAGATAACTGAAAAATTGTTATCCTATAAAACAGTCCATAATTCACTTATTTTTAAAAGAAAATAATCAAAATTTCAACAGTGGTTTGTAACTTTTAATAATTATAAGTACAAATAGACGAGAATAAATAATTTTTCAGAACTGTGAAATTCAACCCAGTTATTTTATTTGAAAATCACTATAACAGATCTGAACTTGAACCCTATTTTATGACCTTAGCAGAAACAATAGATAAGAAAATGCTTCAGTAAAGACATTAGCCAGCCAACCAGCTTGATTAGGTGAGTAGTCGGAAAAATCTGGATGCTCATAATTTGTTTGAAGTACTGTTAATAAGTCATTACAAAAATAATTTTTCTATAACAGCATTCCCAACTTTATTCCAAATTGTGTGGAGACTTTGTTTCTCATAAAAAGACAATTACTGTATTACCTATAACTCCTTTGCTCAGGAGGAAGAGGAAGTTTTTCTTGCCTTTTGCATTGCCTACTCAGCTTGTTCTTTTAGCTGGTGCGATGTCAGGAAGGCATACATAGATTTTACAAGCCAGTAATAGGAACTGAGATTTTAGATAAGAAATCAATGTAAACTAGTCAGCTATATAACAAGTGGCCTATTTAGAACAAATACAATTTCTTTGCAGCAGCCATGAAATACCAAAAGCAAAAGTATAGATTGTCTTTAATTTTAACTCAGGAGGTGCCAAACATAGATGGAAGGGAAATTTTAAAACATCTTCCAAGTTAGCTACCTTTCAAGGAGTAGATTTTATTCTTATTATGAAGAAGAAATATAGAAGTTTTTAAACAATATCACGATGGCAGAAGATGTCATTAAGAAAAGTCAGAGGTCACTGGATTAAATTTATTGTGATGAAAGTTCAGCTGTCTGAAAAATGCATCAAAATCCTTTAATTGAATTCTCAATAAAATGAAGATATCACACAGACTATAAACCACTTTGGAGTGAGATAGTTCAAGTGATGTCACTATTTCATTTGGTTAGAGGTTCACAGCATGGTACATAAATTTCACTTCACTTATTTTACTAGTGATATTTTTAGATATCCACTGATGGTAAATAAAAATGCAACATCCTAAATATGTTTCAATTTACACACAGGATTAAACATACATTCCAGTAAATGATCACATATACAGATCAATATGTACACAAATTCTATAATTAGGAGCATATCAACAATGCTCTGACCAAATATTAATGCACTGTATATCCTCTTTGGGGATAAAAACAGACCTGTACTCGCATATACATACTCATACAGCTGGCAAATACTATCCACCAATGCATTATTCTACATTTCTTGCAACTGTTCGTACAAGAGTTGTAGATGGGTTAATTGAATAAGTTCAGCATTGTTTGATTATGTACTATGCATGTTTGATGGAGTTTGGTGATTGTGTAGGCCAAGGATGTGATTGAGCAACTTGCAGAGCATGTTAGGTAGCACAGGCTCACCATGGATGGGACTTTCTGTAGCAGGAATGATAGAAAAATGGATTGAACAATGTTATGGATATACAAGGCACTGTTCATTCAATGTTTCCTTTTAGAAACACTAAAGACTAGTAAGAGTTGTAATTGATGGAACCTCACATCCTGAAGCCAGAGTTTGAAACTGTACATTAATACACTCTGAAGCTAATCACTCTCCAGGTCTGCGACACACACACAATCATCACTGAACATTACAAAATGTCATTTAATCCTCTAGATGACCACACTTTGTAACATCACTGGATATGAGCAGGACAGAACTTTTCAGCACCACCTTGTAACTGTGCATTCTTGAGATTATCAATTTTTTTTTCAACCATTGTCTGGATCATTGAGTCAATATTAATGTTCCTTTCCTTAGTTGAATAGTATGTGCTTTGCCAGGGCTACATAGTTTTGAATTCAGAGTTTTCCTTCTCCTAGACTGGTTGCCACCCAAGGCTATAAAACCCAGTCTGTCCTATTATTTACCTATTTGGGTATTTAAAAATAAGCAGTTTAAGTTTTCATTTGGTAAATTAATTAAGGATTTCATCAAAGTTTGAATTTTTTAAGATGAGCAGTAATTATTTTTTCTGTTTGGGATGATTCATTCTACAGCCTTTTTCAGGTATACAATTTAAAGAATGAAAAAAAGCAAAAAAGAAATAAAAAGACACTTCATGGATTTTACATCTGAAAAAAGCTCTAAAACAGTTCAGCCAGAAAGTCATAATAACAATAGCAACAAAGATTGAATCTAATAAAACCCAAAACCACTTTTGGAATTATCAAAGTTATAGAAAGTTCACTTGACTAATTTATCATTTCTGAATAGTTTTCCTATGAAATGGATGTAAAACCAATTTTTCCTGATAAAATGGAGAAACATGATGATTTGATGTTATGATCATGAATAATCAACAGAGGACATTGTTTTGTCATAAATCTTCTCATAGACAAGCAGTTTTGATTTTATAAAACAATTATACTGATTGATACTTCAACATACACTGACTAAAATCAAACATTTATTCAACAAAACACAAAAAGTACTGCAAGAATTTGTCTGTTCAACTCATTGCCATTGAAGCTGATTCCAAAGATGGAGAGCTTATGGGAAATATGAACATCCATCCCTGTGCAAGAATTATGATTTCCAAAGGAAGGATTTTTTAAAATAAGTCTCATTGGCTCAATAAAGTCAAATTGGCATATCACCTCCTAAACAAAACTGTTTTCTTTTAATCATCTGAGAGAATCTTTTTTGTCTTCCGTCAGTATGGCTGATGCTAACCTCTAGGAGAATGAGACATTGTACCTCCTTGGCTAACATTTTCTGCTGGTATGAAGTGGAAAGATTATATTGAATCAGTTACTAGGTCTGCTGCTAGGAATATTGGTTCATTGTGTTGTACTAAACAATTTTCTCTCCAGAATCTCTCTCACACTTTTATAAGTCAACCTTTTGTCCAGGCATTGAATATTACTGCCACATCTGATCTGGTGCTATGTATTTAAAAATTCTTGACAAAATACAAAGAAGAATATAAAATATAAGTTATCCTGACTTGGCATTTCAGCTTCACTCACTTTTCCACCATCATAATACAGTTTCACTGTGGCTTTTCCATAAATATTTTCATCGTAATTGTTCTGATGAGCTTTTCTCTTAGACTTTATGAATTTAAGCATACAACTAGATTGGTCTCAGGTTTCAGCATTCTACAATCAAAATGTCTAGGCATAACTGTAAGTTCTATGCTAAGAGTTTCTTCTCTCACACTTCTTGCTTGTTGACCTTTTTTTCAGCTTCTTGCTTTCTAGTCAACTTTGATCTTCACAAGTTTAAATGCAATATCAATCGTTGTCTTCTGTCTTCTTAATTCCTGATCTTTTATAGTTCTCTCTCACTAATGGTTTTTTTTTCGCATATTCTCTCACCCTCGGTTGCTATTGCCTTGCTTAGGATGAAATAATTAAAAAAAAAGCAATTATTAAAGAAAGAAAAACACTAAAAACTCTAAACTCTTGTTAGGGAAAAAACAAATATTTCCTGGCACACATTAGCACGTGCAGTTTCAAAGAATGTTAATGTTTCCATTACTCTTTCTGTTAAGTGTGAGACAATGTTAAATTAAATAATATCTCCTTTTTGAAATTTGCACCTTGTCTTCATTTTGTCCTCTGCACATTACTGTAACTAACACCTGCTGTCCAGTGTTTCTAGAGAATTCCCATTGATCTATTTTTCATTTATATATGTTAGTGAAAATAAAGTTGGCACCGATGATATTAAAAGATGTTTAATTCATCATCATCATCATTATAAGTCAATATTTTTTTAAAAAAGCCATCCCTGTATAAATTTGTTTTGTTTTTTTATTATATCCAATTGAGCTTTTAAGTCCATTTTTTTGTTTGTTCGTTTTTACAATTTATATATTTCCCCCTTTCCAAGAGTGTGAAAGACTTTATACTGCTATAAATTTTGAATAATGTTTACTTACAATTTCAGTCAACAAGAATAAATAAAAAAAAGTAACTTATTTTTTGGATTTTATGATTTGTACACGTGCTCAAGAAAAGCCAAATTTGCACTGGCAGTCTTTGCCGATGTTTCTCAGGTCCGGTCCATCATATTGCCAGATTAATTAACTGATTAATTAAATCTCGTAGCCAAATTAAATGCGCCACTGTTGGCATAGCATAAAGGTCTGTCTCCCTCATCGTCTATTGCAAAAACCTCATTATCCGTACTGTGACTTCGTTCGTGTGTATACTTATTACTTATTAATGAATGAACCTACCCAAGCATATCTCCACCAAGCAGAATGAGAAGAAAAAAGTAGGCACGTAAAAAAGAAAAAAGAGAGTGAGAATCAACTCGAAATGAGAGAAATTCCTGTGTAATCGTCGTGTAAATAAAGACATTAGCATATTAGCAATTATGCCGTAAGTGATCTGTAATCCAGTAACTGTTGTACCGTGTTGTTGCTGCTGCCTGTCTTTTTCTTCTTCTTCTTCATGCTGTTACCCTCCTTTCTTTCCCAGCTTGAAAAGCTGGGAAAGAAAGGGATGGCATGAAGAGCTTCTCGGCAGAAAGCCTCAAGATAAACAGAAATCATCTTGCTCGTAGCTCACTCAAAAGGCATGTTTAGCAGTAGCACTTATAGAATTACACACACATAATATATTTGCTATCGTCTTTTTATTTATTTATTCTCTTTATAATGCAATAAAGATGAAGAGTTGGATGGAAGTGAAGTGCAGTTGATGGAAGTGGTGGAGTTGACAGGCAGGAATTGGCGGTACTTACTTGAAGACTCAGACATTTTAGTTGATTTATAATTAGCAGAAGTTAATATTTATTTATCGCCACCTTCACTGTCTCCGTCAATAGCTGCCAAATTTCTTTTTTATTCTTGTGATCTTCCTTACTTTTTTAAAATACCCTTTCTAGTTTTATTGCTGCTTTTCCATCCTTTTCTTAGTTTTTCTTCATATACATTTTTGATTGTTTCATTGCTTCTTTTTTGGTCTTCAATAGTTTCTTTTAAGTTTTTCTTTTTTTTTTCTTTTCATTTACATTCATCTTTATACATTTCTTTCTCATTATTTTTGTTCTCATATTCTTCTTTCTTTTTCTTTTTCCCTTTTATTTCCTTCTTTCTATTTTTCTTTCCTTCTTTCTCTTTTATTTCTTTCCTTTTTTCTTTTCTTATTTCCTTTTTTCTTCTTTCCTTCTTTCTCTTTATTTAATCTTCACTCATTCCTTCCTTTTGTTTTTCTGTAATTTTTTTACATTAGATTTTTTGTTCTAAACTTGCATCTTTCTTATCTTTTATCATTTTGAGTTTTAGATTTTTTTTAGCATCACCAGATAGAAAGAGAGAATATTAAATATAAGTTTATCTCCAACACCTTTTTTCTCCTTCCCCACACTTTTTTATCCATTTGTTTATTTTTACTTATCTATTTTATCCCTGCTGAGTTGTCAGAGATGACTGCAAGCAGCCAGAAGAGTTGATGATGGAATAAAGCTTTTTTTAATTTGATTTTTCTCTCTTTACCAGTTTCTTTCCTTCCACACCATTTCATTATTTTTCTTCTCTCAAATACCCTGCTTCCTTTTTCACACTATCATAAACACCCCAAATTAAAGAAAAGCAGCCAGTGGCACTTACAGTGATGTAGGTACTTTAATCAGATAGAAGAGAAGGGGTTGCAATAAAGATCCACCACCACCACCACTAGTACAGAAGGTGAAAAAAAGAAAAGGTGAAATAAACTAGTTCCTCTCTTCAGTTTTGTTCACTTTTAATTGGGTTCCCTTTCTTTTTCTTCTTTTTTTAAATCTACCATCAGAGTTCTTCAGTTTACCACACCATATCAAAAGCACTGAATGTCTTCATTTTTTTTTTTTTTTAGTGTAGCTTCAATATACTACAGTCTGCATGTATGAAAATAAGGTGCACCTGTTTCTAATTTCTGACTCGCATGGACCCAGTAGAGATAATAGTTTCTTTTATCATTTTTATGGTAATATGATGATTAGCATAATCATTGTAGTATTACATAGACACCTATATGAGTTTTGTATTTTTTTTTGTTTTCAGGAGCAAACAGTTAATTGTAAACCAGTAATTTTGTTTTGTTTGAGTCTGTGTAGTCTCCACAGGACAAAATAGGGGAGTGGTTTAAATTTATAAAAATATTCTCCACCTCATTGTTACATTTTTTCTATTTAATTTATGACCTAAAATGCTTTCTGTAGAGTGGATTGATAGGTTTATGACTGTGTGGGACTGAACTGATTCTTTACATTTGCGTTAGTTTGTATATACTAATATGCTTGTAATACATGTGCATATGCGTACACACACACACAAAGAATGCTGAAAATTTATCATCCTAACCAAGAAGGCCTTTCCCTAAAATTCTGATGTTTGGTCATTTGTAAAGTGGTTTTGGCTGAGAAGTTTTCAGTAGCCCCATTTTGTGTGTGTGTGTGTGTGTGTGTGTGTGAGAGAGAGAGAGAGAGAGAGAGAGAGAGCACACACATGTTTGTTTATGCATTGAATATTGCTGCCATACCTGGTCTGGTACTCTGGCTATATATCTTGAAATTCTCAGCAAAACTCAAAGAACTATCTGTAATGTTATCAGTTTTGACCTGGCATCTTGGTTTCAGTTATTTTCCTACCACCATGATGTCTTTTCTATAAATATTTTCATGACATTTGTTCTAATGAGCTCTCTTCTTTGGCACCTTGCCCACATGAATTTGAGTGTATTACCAGATCAGCAACTAGGTTTCATCATTTTAGTGTTGAAATTGACATAAGATCTATTATAATATTCTTTTGTACTTTTAACCTGTGAAATTCTCTTCCGGTTTCCTACTTCCCTGCCACCTACAATCTTCAAATGTTTAAGTGCAACAGCCATTGTCATCTTCTGCTTTCCTGAATCCTGTTGTTTTATTGCCCTTTCTCCTCACTAATGTCTTCTCATTCTCCAAGTAACTCCTTGCATCTTTGTGGCATTGTCACCTTGCTTGGGGGTGAAATGATTACAAAATTTTAGTCTCGTATATTTAACATGTACATACATACATATACATATATCACTATACATGTATAAACATATATATTTATGTGAAGACACATACACAGAAAAATAAGTATTATTGTCTATATGTGTATTTAAAAACCTGTATGTTTATTTGTATACATGCAGTCATGTTCTGGCATAGCTGTTCATTGATGCATATCTTTTGGAGATGGAGTACATATTCTTTATTCTCATCAGCCTCAGGCTTGCAGTTCCAATCTTCTGGGTCAATCATCTGGCTGCAAGCCTGATTTATGGTGCATTACAAGACTTAACAGCTGCTGCTTGTTGGTGCTGAGGGTGCTGCAGCCTATAATGGTTGTTGAATAAGATCTCCAGCACCCCGAACAGTCTTGCCTTGTCCAACTGGTCAAACCCGATTAGATGAGATGAAATAAGGGGAGAGATGAAACAAATGAGAAAAGAAAGGTAAAGTGCCAGCCACAGTGATAAGCCAAATTCTTTCTTTCACTTCTATAAATTCCTTTCACTGGCTAGAGAGATGGCTTGCCTCCCCTCCGAACACGTTCCTCCATTTCTTTCTATTCTAGCATGTAATAGACTGGGATGATGGACATGCTTAAAGTAGTGAAAGATACATTACTTTACATGCTTGCAAATTCTTGGAGATGGCATGTTTCACAAGGAGGTTGTGGGAGCACAGTGGGTGGAGTCAGCTGTGTACTGACAGACACACAATATAGGCATGTATTGAAAACACAGCTCTGGATTTTTCTTTTATCTACAGTCTTTTCTTGTGTTTTCATGTTAGATGAGATAAAATCAACTGAGATTGTTGTATTTATATTTTACCAGTGTTTTTACAATACATGATCACTGACCCAGGTTTTTTTTGTGATATATATATACATATATAAATATAAAATGAGACTTCAAATTAAAAAACACACCAATGTACTTGTGTGCTGCCGAAATATTTGGGATTTTGATTTTGATCTAGAAAATTCCAATTTAATAAAATACGATGAACATTGAAAGTTCCATGATACATAAATCTATAATTAATATACAGCCAGTCTGTTTCTGTTTATGTTCTTACTAAATTGGTATGAAAACATTGTGGGGGGAAATATACACCATTCAAAAAATAAAATCAATAAAAGAATTGAAATTAGTTAAAATTTATTTTCTGTAATGATAGAGTTAAAGCATTCAGATGTAACTCACGTTGCATTTTATTAATTAGGATTTTGTTCTTGTGAAAAGTAGTTCTTTTTCTGAAAATACTGGATAGTAAAAAAGTGTTCCAGATTATCTTTCAACTTATACATGTTTGTTAATATCCAGTAGTACCTCTGTATTTAACTTTAAAACTTATGCGAGTGAAGTAAACTCAGTTGATGATATTAACTAATGTAGTACTGTGCCAGACCAAATGAAACTCCATCTGTTTGTGTGTGTGTGTGTGTAAAGTATAGTACAACACAACTACTGCTGTATAAACAATGGCAATGCCTCTATCAAAGCCTTCCTTCATCAGACACTGATTCTGATATCAGGTATGGTTTCAAAGCTGAAACATCACTACCACTATTCCCTGGCATCCCAGCATTACCTTACAATATCACCAGGATTTGTTAATTTTTTTTATGTTGTGTGAATGCCAACTCTTTACAGATGCGGTCTCTTTCCAATCTTCTGATGTAGACAATCCAAGTTGAATCAGGTATGCCAAAGTTACATTGGCAATAAAATCTCAATATCCCATTTCAGTTATGTCTCCGTCATTGTTCTTGCATTTATATATTTTTCCGATTTCATTCATGGGCCCGGTCAGTACATTCTAAAGGAAATGTTAATTCACCAATGTAAGCTTTTTTTTAATTAACCCACCAAATCACGACGTCAGGATACTGAGAAGTTAATGTTGCCTCAACTGGAAATGTGAGATATTGTTCCAATTTTACTGTGACCATTTCATCTATATAACCATCAATCAATGATGATTTGTAATTTTTGATAAAAGGACTAATGAGTTGTTACATTCCTTCTCTAAATTTTTATTGATATTGTAGTCAACATTTTATCTGCAGTTTTGTAACATCTTTTTGTTGTCTCAAAAGAAAAGACCTCAAACACTGCTTTTGTAGCCTTTTTTAGAGAATATTGAGGATGAACTAAACAGCTCTCTTCATTAAAAAATGTGACAACCTTTGCACTTTGCTTTTGTGTATTTAAGAGAAAAACAAAAGTAAAAAGCCTTGAATTTAAATGGATATCCTGTTTTATGTCAGGTTTAGATTAAATCTGTTAAACATGAAGTGGTGGTGAATTGAAAAATGTACTTTAAACCCCTCAGTTGCTTATTTTTATCAATGTGCATAAATCATTTGACTTTTCATTAATTACATTACTACAAGTTTCAGTTTAGTTTCATGCTTTGAGATCATGAACAAGAATCAGCTTTCTATAAAATTACTGTAATAAGTTTTAGCATTCTATTGCAGTATTACTGTTTGAAAATTATTCTATGCCTTATAATTTGGAGCAGCATGCTTATCTTGGGTGTTATACTCAATTGTATCCATTCAGGTATCATGTTGGCTCTGTACTGAATTGTTAATTTATATTGGATTTTTCAGATTAAGAATTATAATTATGATTAATTATATGCCTTATTATTTTGGCCTGTTTGTTCATCTTGAGTATCACAACCAAAATGTGCATGCTGAACCAAATAATAAAATATATAATAATGATAATTTCTCATTTGAACAATTCTGACACCTTTTGAAAATATATTTTTTTTCACAAGATTTTACAAGAATAAGATTGAGTGCAATGTGTATGAAGCAGAAAGAATGTCAGTGATCTCAATGTTAAAGAAATCTCTTAGACAAATCACCAAAACATTCTACATAAGCTATTTATTGGAAACCAAGCTTCGCACATTATATTTAAAGAGCATTCATTGGGGCTGACTTATAGTTAATGCTTTTCAAAACCAATATAATATTAACTTCACTCCAGTAGATATTTAATTTTTTTCTAAATGTGATACAGAGGATCTGTTTTGTTGTTTTTGTTTTGTTCTTTTTTATTGGCTCAAACAATCAATTCATAAATTTCTGGACATTTCTGAGTTGATTTTTTGTGAAGTGCTTCCTCATTGCAGATTTTTCCTGACAAATGTTGCCTCCATTTGTAGTTATTTTGCTCATTGATCTTTTCTGGTGTCAGATGGACCCGGAAACTTAATTCAGGAGGTGGCTTTTGTGCCCAAGTAAAGATATCCCCAGGAATGGTAAAGAAGTGGAGATATTCTCTTGGAAAGAAAATTTCCCTTTCACTCTACAACAAAATGTGAAAATGTGTTTAAAGAGAACCTGTTAGATATATTAATGCTATCATTGTACTTATTGGAGACACTATATCAAATCTGAATTAGACACTATTTTGGTAATGGAAGTTATTCTCTCACAACTAATTGACCTTAATTATATCTTAGTGTTGTATTAATTGGTCTTTTGAGATTCAACCAAGTCACTTCTGATTACTTCTTAAGAACAACAGCAATAATAATAATAATGAAGAGAACAACAGAGACGACAATTAATAGACTATCATTTAGAGCAGTTATTATTCTGTCGGTAATACTAACAATGATAACAATATTACTTCTATTTCTATAAAGTAATGTAACCTTGGATAAGAGATGGAATTAGCAAAACAGAATATTGTTTTTGTTCTCTAAAGATTTCTAGGTGAGGAAAGGATAACTTTTCTGTATGAAGTCCCACCACCAGTCATTCTGATATAATTTTGGATGAAAGACTACAGAAAGAGAGAATTAACAAAATAGACTTAATTGCTGATTGCTTATCACTGATTTTATGTTAAAACTTTTTGGAAGAGAGCTTTTCTACATGAAGTTCCACCACCAGCCATTAGCCTTGTTCCTTTCGCCGACAACCATATATTCCGTCTTCTTGCAATTGATGTTTAGTCCTTTCTTCTCACTTTCCTTCACTACCTTCTGTCAGAGTTCTTGTAGTTTCCTTTCTGCATCTGTTATCAACACTATGTCATCTGTATATCTTATGTTCTTAAGATTATGGCTGTCAATTATGAATCCTGGTAGGACTTCTAATTCTCTTAGAACTGCCTCTGAGTTTATGGTCATATCATGTTGAAACATCAGTTCTTGTCTGATCACCAAAGTTAAGCAACATCTAGCCTGGTTAGTATCTAGATGGGTAATTACTTGGGTATACCAGATGCTGTAAGCTTGGATATCAAGTGGTGTAATGGATAACAGCTTAGAATTTGAAATTGGAGACCAGATTTCCAATACTAGTTGGGTTCATTATATTCACTAATGTGCAATTACCCTGGGAAGTGGTTTGAATCCACGTCTTCTCCACCAGCTATGGTTTCATGAATAGGGCAGTAAACAATTATTATCTGAAACGAATTCTTACAATCTAAAAATATTTTCTGCCTTTAAATAACCTGCAAAAGGATGGCAAGTCATGAAAAACCAATCAATCAGAACTACTTTACTGTATAGATTGTCTTACACCCCTTTCTATTCTTGTCTTACACCTATTGCTATTCTTGTCTTATGCCTAATTCTATTCTTGTCTTATATCTATTTCCATTCTTATCCTATGTCTATTTCTATTCTTGTCTTACACCTATTGCTATTCTTGTCTTACCCCCCCCCACTTACATTCTTGTCTTACGCCTATTTTTCTATTCTTGTCTTATGCCTATTTCCATTCTTATCCTATGTCTATTGCTATTCTTGTCTTACCCCCCCCCACTTACATTCTTGTCTTATGCCTATTTTTCTATTCTTGTCTTATGCCTATTTCTATTCTTGTCTCACACCTATTTCTATCTTCATCTTACACCCTTTTCTATTCTTAAATATCTACTTAATTAATTTTCTATCCATATGCAGATGATTTGCTCTCTGTATAGGTTCTGGATTATTCTAATATCTCTTCCAAAATATCTAACACAGATTCTTGTCAAAATATGTTGTCAATTCAATAAATAATAGAATTTTTATAATAAATATTAATAATTATTAATCACAAAAAGTTGTGATTAACAGTTCCTTTGCAATTAGCTATACACAACTTGGCATATAATAGTAAAAAAAATTATAGCAAATTACAAGTCTTTTTATTCTAAAGAGAAAAATGTACAGTGATCACATTTCATTTAAATATAATAATTTTATTGTTTACAAATAATTTGATTTGAATCTTTAATGATGCAATATTTTGCCCCAAAAATCTACTTGTTCAGGCATTGTGTATGATTTGGTTACATCATACACAAGTTTACCTGATGGGAGAGGGTCTGTTCCTGCATGTGCAGTAAAGTCCCCTCTGATTGGTTGCCAAGTTGCATCAAGAGCACACTACCATTTCTTGAAATATTTAAAATGGTGGGATATGTTCCAGACATAAGTTGTGTTATCAGGAATTTTCTTGAAAAATAGATTTACCACTCAGATCTGTGAACAAGATTATTATATCCTGATTTACTTGGACAAGTATCCTTATCTTGATTGTTGTCACCATACCACTTTAGTCGTTAGCCTTCTTCAGGTTATAGTTGGTGACATTCCAGGAATTTAGAACTGATCCCTTTATTCAATCCATGAAATTAAATTGTTCTCATTCCACAGTTCATTCTCGAGAATATCACGTACTGGTTAATTCTAAATAGAATTAACCGATATGTTAATTTGTGCTTGTAATTCTCCTTATCTCTTCCCATGAACAAGAGTATATGACATTTTTGCATTACCTAACCCATGGATTGAACTCATGACTATCTTTTAAGTCAAATTGATGGTAGATACATAGTACCTTAAACCTAATGTCTGCCCCTTCAAAAGAATGAAAGTATATGACTTTTATATTATCTGCATAATATAATTAGGTGGTACCATTCTTAGTGTTAAGTCAAGCATTCTTTGTTTCTTAATTAAAGAAATTCCCAGAAGTTTACCGACTACAGCAGGCAAGTGTAAAAAATTTTGATAGTACATTGGTTGAAATATTGACACAAGAACAGACAAGATGAGGATGCTCGTCTTAACAAATTAATGTATAATAATAGTAATTTCTCATTTACAAAAAATCAGACAAAAATGAATAAGATTAATTTTCAATAGTTGCCAATCCATTTCAAAATTTCTATTTACTGGATGGAAAAATATCATTACTCTGCATTTTCAAGAGTTTCATGTGAAAGAAATATTTCTTTGTCTTTCCCACTTCTCTGCTCAAAACTATTTTGCAGTGTAAAATTTTGAATTTCAATTTAATCTCTATTTAAAGAATTTACACTTAGGTCTCTAATAGAAAGGGAGGGGGCTTAATAATTGGGGAGTCAGAATTTTTTCTCAGTATGCGATAAAGGAGGAGTCTTAATAAAAGCAGGGATTGGAAAAACATTTAAAGGATCAAAAAGTGAAAAATCAATAAAAAAAATGTTTTTTAAATTTCATGGATGGGGAAATTTTAAAAGAAAAACAATGTCTCCCATTTTTATTACACAGCCAAGAATACATATTTATATGGATATTCAAAGATACCTACATTCTTGCACTTAATATAGCACCCTCAAAAACCTCCTGACTTTACTGTCAGAAGTTACCTTATAATCCAAGACCCCTTTAATCACTTGTGCCTTACCTTTGGAGTTATACTTTCAGAATTTGAGCAAGATTTTTTTTTTTTTTTTTCAGAAAATATTCAAACTCCAAAATGCTCTATTTTTTCTTCAGTGATTTTTATTTTGTTTTAATAAAGATTGGTGTATAAACCAGTATTTAGCCACTGAAAACTTTTGATTTTCTTCTTTTTTTTTTTTTTTACACAACCAGAGCATTGCAAAATGTCAACTATAGGAGTTGAGCAGAAAAGAATGCATCGCAAAAAACACATATTTGTTTTTATCTTGTAAGTTAATAATAAAGATATTTTTCCATCCAGTTGTGAAACAGATAATGTTTAAATGAAATATCTTTTATCTTGATTATTAAAGTATTATCTATTTCTAAATTCTTTAGATGCAGTATGGAATTTCCATTGGTTCTAATCTTTCAGAATTTCTTTTTAAGTCTACTTGAGGACTTGAAAGCAACTTCTCCAAATGAATAGAAGCTCAAACTTATTTTTGTACCTGAAACCCCAGCATTCATGCTCTTTGCACTATTTACTGTTTCTTTTCTTCTTCTTTTTCTTTTTTGTTTAGTACATTTCATTTTTTCACCCTCTTTGAGTACTTTTGCTTTTTAATAAACTAATAGTGCTTATTAATTAATGGTTTGCACAGGTGGTTTCCAAAAGCACTAACCCATATGTTTTGAAAGGTAATAAAAGCAAATATGCTTTTTTTAACACATGGGCAAAGTTGTTTATTCATTTTGAAATCTGAAGAAAGGTTATAGCAAATAACATTTGATATTTAATATTTAAATTATCTTATATTAACTCATACCTCACCTGCTCCAGTAGTTTATTTTTGACTAGTGTAGCTTAAAATTTAATTTTTTCATGAAACTCAGAGATTTTTATTCTAGTTAGCAGCATGGATCCAAAATAATCTGGAGATTGTGGAAAAAAATAAAATGAAATTATAAAACAAATACTATTCAAAATTAGTTATACTAACGATCCTTCTTAGAAATTCAAAATATTATTACTACTAATACTTTAAGTGTATGCAAATAAAAGATAGTAACATTCAGGGAAAGTAAATAATAGTAGTATGTTTACGTTTGAAAGATTGCAGATTGTAACCTTCTTAGCCTAATTGGTAAAACAGTTGTTGCATTAAGACAGACTACTCTGGATCTAAGAGATCCAAGTTCAAGTTTTGTTGGAAATTTTTTATCTGAGCTGCTTACTAACAATCATGGAATGCTGGGCTGAGAGTTGTAATAAAAAGCAACTGAAACTAAGATAATAGAAATACTAGTCCAGAACTAATAGTTTTGTTAGTTATAAACAGTGACAACTTTGTCATGGATTATAAATGAAAATAATGAAATGATAAACTTACTTTTTTCTTTAAATTTATTTTTTTATTGACTTGTATCTATTATATATATATTTATATATGATCCTCACCAAGATCTTTCTCAATCACCTCCTGATCTTATCAGAGGACATCCTCCCTGAAAGTCAATGTGGTTTCAGTGCCAACAGAGAAACGATTGATTCCAGAAAAAGTGCAGAGAGCGGTAAAAACCCCTGGGAATGATTTTCTATGATCTTAAAAAATCATTTTACAGTGTTCCAACGCCAGCCATGTAGCAGGTACTCCTATGCTATGGATGCCCTAAGAAATTCATGGCGTTCGTCTAACCTCTATACAAGGGAATGATGGTTTGTGTTCAACATCAAACCAGCTTTTCAGACCCCTTTGCCATCACAGGTGGCTTGAAACAAGGGTGTGTTTTCTCCTACTCTCTTCTTTATCTACTTGGCAGCAATGCTTCTGGAGATTCCCAACAACAACCCCAGAATCAACTTTTAATACCACACCAATTGCAGCCTCTTCAACATAGCTCACCTCTAGTCCAGGACTTGAACAGCAAACACATGTCAAAGAGCTCCAATATGCCAATGACAACTGAATCTTGGCCCTTGAAGTCAAATACCCCCATAACTCAGTGGACAACTTTTCCAGACTGTATATGTGTTATACACTCACCATCAGTGTGAGAAAGACCAAGGTCCTGCTCCAACTACAAACCACCTGGAGTCAAAATCACCATTAACAGATTGGATCCAGAGAATGTTGGACAATTTCCATACCTTGGTAGCATACTAACATTAAATGCATCCACTGAAAAAGAGATTGATAACCAATCAAGGCCACCCATGCAGCATGCAGGAAGCATGTCTTTAGCAATCCTGGGCTAACACAAACCACCAAGCTGATGGTCCACCATATAAGTTTTGGTTCATGAGTTTAGGAAAGTGAAAATTCAGCTGATGGGTAGAATTAAAAAAAGAAAGAGAATTATCTTCATTTTGATTGCCATTTAAAAACTCTAAATTTTCAGTTTAAAAATGCCTTATCAACCTGAAACACCTATGTCTACATTTTCAAGATTCTCTAAAAAAATTCTTATTTCAGACAAGTCTTGTTTTAAATTTGAACAGCTGCTAATAGAACTGAATTTTACATAGATTTCAACTGTCATGGCATAAATACATTTTTTGAGATTTAAAGAAATAAAAATGTTACCCTAGAGACAAATGTCTTTATAATTCTTCAACCATCCATCATCATCATCATTACTTATAGGAAGAAAATGGCTTCAATCACATTGGGTTTCTGAAAGTGACTCTGTTAAAAAACATTTTTTTCTTGGCTTTTTTGCCTCTTTTCTGATTTCTTGAATTTATATAATTTTTTTTCTTTCATTTTAATCTGTCATTCTAAACCCCCAAGTTTTGAAAAGATGCATAAAAAGAACAAATTTATAAAAATCATAATGCAATTCTGATGAGCTTAATGCTCTTCTTCAATGAGTGGAATTTTGGGTAATAATAAAAAAAACAAACATAATTATAACCTTGAGGCCTTTTATATATATATATATATATATATATATATACACACACACACACACACACACACACACACACACACATGTTGTTTATAGCTTGTGAATTCTGTTTTCCAAGCCAAGTTTGAATCATAATTGAGATAACTTCTATCACTTTTATATTTGTACTCTTGAAAATGAAGTAATGGATAGCAGCTCTGTTTGAGGAATTGGAGAGGACTAAATATACCAAGGACTAAATCTGATAGAAAAATACTGAAATGATATATTTGCTATTCTAAAATGCCAAAACGAAAACAACACATAATAGTATGTTTTTGTACAATTTTACTCTGATAAGGAGGCATGGTGGAGTAGTGGATAGCAGCTCGGATTGAGGAATCGGAGAGCCAAGTTCATATTCCAGTCAAATCCATTACATTCACTTACGTGTTAATGCCCTTGGGAAAGGTATGAATCCTCCCCTCAGCTATGGACAGACCGGGTTCTATATCCTTAGATGGCAACGGGTCTATTGCAGAAAGAATACTGCGGGGAAAAAATCTACCTCATCAGTTATGTATTGAAATATACATGATCGCCTAAGCATGTATCATTTATGGCACATAACTGACTCTTGAAAAAGGCATGAATGTAGCTCTACCCTTGCTTTGCTCTATTATTAGTCATGTTGGTCATGTTCTTATCACCAGCACATTATAGTGATAGGAAAGAAATAGTAAGTTCATGGTCAGTTTACTCATTTGTGACTACTTTACCTGCAGTGTATATGGCTGTAGGTGCTCACCTCTATGCTAGTCTGCTTAGCTCATCCCTGTTGCAGATGTCTGCTCAGGTATATTTGTGTTTATTTAACACTCACACACACAGAACCAACCAGTGGTTTATACCTCAACTATACTGAGCAGACCTTAGTTACAGTTTCTGGAAGAGAGCGTATAATCTGGCATGATCGACAGTTTGAACAAGGTCAGTACACTTACCCTCAGTCATGATTTTTGATTTCATGCTAACGCAATTCTCAGCATCTTTTGAATAGTTCTGTCTACTCAACTTCACTCACAAAGCTTGGTGCCTCATGTTGGGATCATCTCCCCAGGTTGATATTATCAAAAGGTCACCTCCCTAACAAATTGGCCCTGGTGAGATTTGAACCCAACTTTCATGATTAGAATGCTAATGTTCTAACCACTCAACTATATACACACCCTACAAGGTATTCCTAACGAAATAGCTGAGATATCCATTGCCATTTTTGACAGGGGCTTTTTGGTACTGTATATTTAATTCAATTGCTTTGTGAGCTATGGTTAATGATTTTCTTGCTCACTATTGATTTCATTTACGTGACCTTGTACTGAAGTTGACTCAATTTAGAAAATACACACAAACCAAGCTTGTATATAGCTTTACCAAATAATATTATCTATTTCAGTATGTTTGTTTTTTTTTTCTTATTTGCTTTATAATCTCAACCAGATTGTAATGTATATTTGTTTTTAAAAACTTGAATAGTAAAGAAAATAATGTTTTTTTTTCCTTTTTCGTTCTTCTTTTGTCTTATTTAAATATTAAATTTAGTAAACTGCTATCATCTTGATTTCTGTTATTTTCTTTGCATCTTCTGTCTAACAATTAGTTGTTAAATATTTCTGCAAATATATTAAGATTAGCTTTTGTAAAAACTTTTCTGAACTTAGAAAATTATTTGGTAACATTTGTGAGTTTTTTACATGTAATTTATTATTTTTTCTATAGAAGTTAAGTAATATTTTGGTTCATATTTAATAGATATCTTTAATACTGGGCATAATAAGATTGCTTTAACTCCCGACTGTAGATGTATTACATTCTATAAATGTATTAATTATTCCTCATTCAATTAGGAGGCAATAAGTTTCATTAATTATTAATACAATTAGTTGGGAAAAATGAGGAAAGATAATACAATTAGACAATGAAAAGAAGCTAGAAAACTTCAGATGTTTTTTTTCTTTCATTTAGTTTTTTTTTGTTTAATTTGCTAACTTAAATTAAAAAATAAATAAAATATCCAAATTACAAATTTTGTTCTAATTTTGTAATGTTTTTTGCTTATAAAATTTTCAGAATAATAGAACGAAAATAATTGGTCTTTAATTAGCTCATACAAAATAAGATCTGTGATATTGTTAAAAAAAGTGGAAATTTCTATGTGAATGTAGATAAAGAAGAGAGATTCTTGTAATTATGAAATGGTGTTTTTAAAACATGAAAAAGAGAGAAAATATAAAGTTATATTAAATCATGAAAATAATGACTTTTTCAAGTCAAGGTTTTGTGTGTGTGTGAAGAATTGCAAAGGAAATCCTGAAGAAATAGAGATGCTCACTTTATTTCTTCACTTTGTTTTTTGTTTTCATATATGAAGGTTTAAGATCTTGGCCAGTTTGTTAAGTTGGCTTCATCACACAGCAGAGGCCTGCTGACTGATTAATTAATATTCAGACTTTTAATTAGATTTCTATAGAAACTTTCTTTTAACCTCATTTTATGTACAATTTCTTTTTATTCAATATTTTTTGTTTTTCTAAGAAGGTCGAAGTAATTTAAAATTTGATATCTGTAACAATTTTTTTTAAAAACTTTAAAATTTTTGTTTTTAAATATTTCTATTTTCTATATTAATAATTTGGATTTTTTGTTTTTTCTAATTTTAAAATTTGACAAAATTATTCTATTTCTATTTTTGATTTCAGAAATACCTTTAAACTTTTTCAATTGAAAATTTAAGAGTTTTTCTGTTGCACTGAAGATTAAAAAGAAAAATTAACTCAAATTTTTAAAGCCTTTTATCTTTTAATTAAAAAAATGTTTGATTTTATTTTGAAGATTTTAATTTTTTTGTCTTTTTAAATTTTTCTGTATTTGGAAGAACATAACCTCATTATGTAGAAACAGAGCAAAAAATTTAAGTATGACAGATGGTAGCCATCAATACATTGCATATTTTCACATCAAGAAGTGACGGTAATGATAGACTTTTGAACCTGCTTCATAGATGTAACAGTTCCATATTTAGTGCCAGAGGTAAGCAAAAATGAAAGCTGAGTTTTAAAGCAGGCTGATCTGCCTCGTTTGAAAGATTGATTTACACCAATCTTCCAAGTAATAGCTTATCTAGGTCCATTGCTGGGGAAAGGCTTGCTCTACCAGAAAAGGTAGAGCAAGCCCTTTCCAGCAATACCTATTCACTACTTCCTGAATATTAAACTAAATTTCACAATTGATCCTCTGCCATTATTGCCTTGCTATAAATGCAAGCAGTTATAATGAATGAAAATAGATTTAAATATATGTATATATTAAATTTTAATTTGATAGTTTATTTATGTACAGTGTTTATTTTACATCATTTTTTTTTTTTACTCCTGAGTATGATGATAAACTACATCTAACAGCAAGGCCACTGATTGGGATGTTTTGAGGAGCATCGAACCACCTCTTGATTGCCATTGTTCCCAGGCCCACCCTGACCCTTGGGTGGTAGCACCAGTTAGGGTCCCAACTATGGGCAAAACATGAACCCCCACAAACTGGGATCAAAACATGAAAGTATAAAAATACATGCAATACATTATTAGAAAAATTACTAAAACCTTCCAAGAAAATTAAATTTCAGCATTAAATGACCCATAAGTAGTTGATATGCCATTAAACAAACTAACCAAACAAACATAATATTTTTAGTATGAACATGTAGCATTTCTACTATACCACCCATTTCAATATACTTAACTCTGCTAGTGTGACATAGAAATGTATTGCACTCACTCACTCACATACATACACATAGATAGGTGGACATTTTATCTATATGAATATTGGTGAAAAATATTTTGGAAATCTTATTTTCTTATCTATATTTATTTTAATATGTGGAAGATAATAAAAATATTTTAGTGGAAGCAAAATTTCATGCTTGAATTTCTATTTTTTATGTTAGTTTCTCTTCCTGATATATGCTGATATTCTTTTTCTTTCTTTCCTGATAATAGCAACAATAATACAGTATTGCTCAGTGTTATCTGGCTTTAAAATACCTCAATAATGAAAAAGAGATTGTTAAGTATTTGTGAGAATGTCCAAGTTTAAGAATTAAGAACTTTGTGAAAAATCATAAGGTACTTAGTGAACTATTCATATTCGAAATAAGCAAAATAATATTTATCTAATAATTAATTGCAAGGATGAATATTTCAATCTCATAGATTTACTTTTTCACAAATATAGTCAACAAATGTAAAAATCTAGATACTTTAGCAAAACTGATCAAGCACTACTACTACACACACACACACATATGTGTGTGTGTGTATTTTATCTTTTTTCCTGATAAAAATCCTTTACTTCTGCAATGATTTCATATATAATGCCAAAAAAGCATACAATATCAACAAAACCAAAGAAGCAAAAGAATGTATAAACACAAAAACTAGGCACCTTATTTTGCTCACAAATTCTAAACTTCATGCCACGAAGGCATTGAATCCACAAGAACCTCCTTGGCCCTCCAACTCTCATGGTCTTGGTAGAGCATTGAAACATCCTCCAGTGCTAAATTAATCTGCTGGTAGTCCTAATAGATGACATCCTTCCAGCAGCTGTGTGGTCTGCCATAAGGTTATCTCCAAGTGAACAAACTCCATATCTAATAAACTTGAGAGAAATTTAGCTAATTTCAATATAAAAATTATCTGAAAGACTTCAAAAACAATAAAAAATTTAATCAAAAACAGGCATACAACTAAGTTTTCATCAGAAGAAGGAGTCTACCAAATAGAATGTAAGCAATACAGTGCAAAATACATGAGTGCAACATCCTGAATATCAAGAAAGGATATATGTGCATAAAAGGGACTGGGAATTAAACGTGCTCAATACAATATATGTAGAATGCTGAAAAGTTCTTGGTTCAACCAAGAGGGCCTTCTCTCCCAAATTCTTTCATTTGGCAGATTTGGGGGTAGTGGGTCAGCATAGGACTTTTCAGCATCCACTCATGTGTGCACCAACATTAAAGTACATTAGTAAATACATAACCTAATGATGAAAAATGCATTGGACTTAAATTTTATTCTTAAAATAATCTCCTTCCTTTTCAATGCACTTAACACATTAATGTCCTCAAATTCCATTTTTGGGATGGTGGGCATTAATGGGTTACAGATGGATTACCTATAATTAATACTTGATTTTATTTTTATAATTAATACTAGGTTTTATGGTGTGTATTAATGGGTAAATTCACTAATGAAAGTTAATTACATTTATTGAACATTATACAATGAAAAGTGCAAATCAAAATCCAGCTAATTGCTATATATTAGCCTACAAACTTATTGATTCACTCTTGCATTCTGCTAGAATCTTTGTATTTTTAGAGATTTTTTTAATTCACATTTTGCTCATAAAGTGTTGAAGTGAGTTAAAGAAAACTTGAATTATTTGTATTGGCATTAGAGAAAATATGACTTCTCTTCCTGACCACACTGACAATTTTATAAAGTCAGTCTCTCATACTTATTTTATCTGCAAGAAAAAGAGATGGGGTGGGAGCTGTTCTTAGCCCTTATCCCATTTAGAACCCTCCCACAGTTTATAATTGGTTCTTATCAGCTCTGGAAGGATAAAAATTTGCATTCATCATTAGTAGTTTGAAGTATGTTCATCCTGTGAGGCTCCTAATCCTGTGTTGCCATTGCCACCTCTCCATGAAGATAAGATATTAGTCAAAGTAAACTCTTCATTACCAATATCTGACAAATGCTGAAAACCTAATGCAGCTGGAATATTAGTGGACCGACATCGTAAATCAATCAGCCAGTCAATCACTTCATCCCTTTGTAGCAAATCTGTTTCGCTACCTATGCTTGTTTAATTGATGTCTGTCGAAAGAAGAGATGTCGGTGGTGGGGAGGGTTATAAGGTAGATGAGCAGATGATCAGGGTATTGGATAAATTGGAGAGATACTTTATGAAGCCTCTTGAATAATCTTCAGACAAATTTACAGGCTTTCATCCAGAACAGCTGCTGGCAAGCAACTCCACATATGGTACAAATGTTTGTACACCTCAACCATGCCCACTTATGTTTGCTCGAAACACTCGCCTCAGTCTATATACATTTATTGTTTATTTTATTGAGTAGAATTGTCTGGAAGTATTTCAATTACCTCCTGCAATGATAAATAATGCTGGAGTATTGATTAAGCCATCTGTATGCTGCTAATCTAATATCAGAGGACTATTTGGCAAACTGTATTTTGGCGATTGTCCGTGTATTTGTTGTATTGATTGGCAAGGGGGAGGATAGAATGGGTGTGAAAACTGTTTGGTGGTTGTGAGGGGGGTAATTGAAAATTTGAGAATGTGGAGTTCAGAGAAATGTGAGAGATTGTGAATGACTTATTGGGAAATTGTTTGAACCACCATATGCAAGAGCTTCTCAAAAAATGTGTGTGCATAGGTAAGGGGAAATTATTTATTTTCTAGTAAGTTGGAAATTGATCAGTACTGATAACAGGCAATTATTTTGTTTGTGAGGGGATGATGATCTATGATATCTGCAGATTTTCAAAAGTCGAATGAGCAAAAAAAAAGAAGATATTTGTGAAGATAGATATATTAATTCAGACATTGACATTTTTCTAAATATGCACCCTAAAATTTTACAAGTATCTTTTTTCTTTATCAATGCTCCTCATGAAAATTTCTTATGTTATCTATAAAATAATCATTGTGCGCAAAATAATTGCCCTTTATCAGTAATCATGAATATTGAGATGATTGTTTACTCGAAAAGTGGTAATTTTCATTCACCCCACTGCACTGTTGCAGACGTCTGCTCAGGAATATTGGAGGTTTCTTCCATACCCACAGAGCCCACCTGTAACTTATACTGCAACTATGCTGAGCAAACCTTAGTTACAGTTTCTGGGGGAAGAGTACAGTTTAAACAAGATTAGTACCAACAATAAACAATTCCATCTACTCAATTTCACTCACAAGACTTGGGTTAACCCATGGCTTGGTTTCATACATATTGCAAGAATTAGCAATAAATAATGACAGAATTATTTACATATGATTAAGTGCAATCTGTACACTAAGATTAGTGTGTAGCATTGTTGTATACTCCCTCTCTTCAGGGGAGGTCTTGGCCACTGCACCAAATAAGCAAATTGTTGCATATTCCCTTTGTTTTGGGAAAGTATTTTGGTTGTATCTTCTCTCTCTTTTCTTTCTTCTCCTGGCTGGGTTGACACTAGTTGGTTTGTTTGGAGGTAAAATGAGAATTTTAATAAAAGGAATTTTAAACTTATCTATTTTATTAAATTCATTAACATGTATATTTTTAACTAGCCAATGGGATTGCTCTATCACCCCCACTGGGGAGCAGTTTCCATACACAAAAATAACACGCCTGCATTCTTTGATGTGTAAAACTTAACTCCCTGAAATCGTTTTGTATCTCTTTAACATTCTCACATTTGGCTCAGCCAATCAAAATCAACATTCCTATTTTGTCTACCATCTGACCTTAAAGGTCAGCCTCACAAGGTCTGAGCCAAAATACACTGCCACTAAAAAATAATAGTCTGAAACTATTATTTAATAGTATCTGTGCACTCTGAAAACTGATGTTTTATATATATATATATATATATATATATATATATACATACACACACACACACACCTAAATTGTATTTTATTTTTATATATATATATATATAGTCAACAATGAGAGTAAGGAGTTCATGCCAGGAAAGTTACTTTTCAGTGGGAGCATAAAAACACTAACATATATACACACATGCACACACACACTGGGTGCTGGAAGATTATTCGTAAAACCCACAATCTTGATGTTTGCTCATTGAAATAATGATTTTTGAAAGTATCCAGTGCTGAGAACATTTCAGCACCCCTCCCATATATATTCAGGGGTTGGACAAAATAATTGGAACCGGTGCATATTCCACTCCTATATTTTGAAGACCTATTATATTAAGGACTTTAACTAAAACTTTGTAATTGCAGGTTATATCTATGGTAAATACATTATTTATTTAATTTACTCTCTTTGTCTTATTTATTTTTAGAATTTAGTAAAATTTAAACTAAATGCGTAACCTCTCCAAGTTTGAAAAAGGGCAAATTGTTGGAGCTCACATGGCAGGAGCCTCGATCACTAAGGTTGCTGAACTGTTTGGTTTTTCAAGAGCTACTATATCAAGAACTATGATGCAATTTGAGAAACAGGGCAAAAGCTCTAGCAACCTCTAGCAACCGTAGCAATTTGGGCCGGACTACAAATGTACTGACAGGGACCGACGCACATTGAAACGCAATGTGGCAAAAAATCATCAGACTACTGCAGCCAAAGTGACTGCTGAGTTGAATAATCATCTGAATAGTCCAGTTTCTACTAAAACAGTTCATCGTGAGCTCCATAAGGCTAGATATCATGGAAGAGCCGCCGTAAGGAAACCTCTTCTCTCCACTCGCAACATTCAAAAGAGGTTGAAGTGGTGCAGAGATCACAATGCCTGGTCTGCAGACCAATGGAAGCCATATTCTCAGACAAGTCCAGTTTTTCTCTTTTCCCAACTTCAGGGTGAGTTTGTGTGGAGGCAGCCCAAAGAAGTTTACAACCCTGACTGCCTTCTTCCAACAGTGAAGCATGGAGGTGGATCAGTGATAGTTTGGGCCGCCATATCATGGAAATGCCTCAGTCCAATAGTTGCCCTGCATGGTAGAATCAACGGCCCAGACTTTATTCCCTGATGGTGACTGCATCTTCCAAGATGATAATGCTCCAATACATACCGCTCGAGTGGTTAAGAATTGGTATGAAGAGCATGAAAGTGAGCTAGAACACATGGAGTGGCCTCCCCAATATGCAGATATCAATATTATTGAACATTTGTGGTGCATTTTGGAGCAACAAGTTAGTAGCCGCTATCCTCCACCATTGTGTCTTAAAGAGCTGGAGCAGGTATTAATGGAAGAATGGCTGAAAATTCCTCTGGATGAAGTCAGGAAGCTGTACGATTCCATTCCTAGACGTATTAAAGCTGTATGTGAGGCTAAGGGAGGACCAACTACATATTAAATAAATTTTCTTTGAATTTAACAAGTGTTTCAATTATTTTGTCCAACCCCTGTATATATTTGGCATTGGGCCTTGTGTGGGATAGGCTAATAGTGTGTGGGATAGGCTACTCAATTTGAATATTTTGAGCATATTATATAGCATTGAATATTTCCAAGTAATATCTTGATTGGATTGCTGCCAACCTCTGACTGTGTAACATCATTCTGCAAGAAGTCTTCACCAAGGAGCTTTGCAAACCATTTTTACCTTCTCTTTTCTTTTTGTATTTGTACATAAATCACTCACTCATATGATTGCGCTATACAATGAAATATCTCTGAATAAGAATAGTAAAAAAATGATACTGATGTCATTGAAAGACAAAATGGACTTTTGTTGAACCTTATGTGTGTGACTCTGTGAATTTCTATGGAATTGACACTTAATTTGGTACATATTAGTAATCGTTTGACAAGTATATTGATGTGCATCCGTGTTGACTGTGTACTTAATATGTAAGTATTTGTATAAGTATAAAAAGTTGTATGCCATTTCATTTTTTTCTCTCCGGTGAATTTAGAAACTCAGATAAATAAATAATCCCATATTCCCTTAGTGAAATATTTTGATAATTTCTTCCTTGTTAACTTTGCTCCATTCTAATTTCCCTGACTGATAATCTTGCAGCTGATTTTTTTCCTCCCCATTTCTATCGTTGGTCTGTCAAGTTATGTAAGCATTAAACAGAAAAGAAACAGTTGTGGTGATGGCATGGAAAAATATATGTGTGATAAGATTAAATATTTTTCTTTCCACCTCTGCACTATATTTTGCACCTTGGTTAGTTTTGCTATCTTCTTCTCAGTGCCTCACAAAATCTCCACTTTGACCTCACTCCATAAATCCTCCTCTTCTACTTGTAAAATATTTTTGCTGCCAGTGCAGAGGAAAGATATTTATAGAGTGGGTGATCAGATTTGGTAAATGGCACAGTAAGCACAAGGTGAAAACTGTTTCTATAATGAGTACCATTGCTTGGAGCTTTCTCTAATCATACTTGGGATAACTGGAAGCCAACGCCAATTTTGCCTGCAACTCTGTTATTGTTTTAACTGTTGATGTCAGTCTTACCTTTGTCACAATGTTTTTTTTTTTTTTAAATGTCACATAAATCAACAATGCTGATTGTTTTTTATGCCCATGTGGAGTTGTTTTATGGTCAGATTGCAATATATTTTTCTATTTACTAGTCTTAGCTTATTAAGGTCACAAGGTCACAAGTGTGAAGAATTCATTGAGAATCAAACATTACAGTAGTAATGATTTTCTCTACTAGGTTGTAAACCAATGCTCTGTGATGAGGCAGCCTCCAAAATGTTTGTGAATAGTTGCAACAAATCCATTAACGATCCTGATCCGACATAAAATATTATTGTCATAAAAAAAGAGTTAAATTTATAAAAAATAAGTCAATGTTATTTATTAAGATTACTTGTTTTTAGCATAAGACTACATTAGTGAGTCACCAAATCACTATCTTGTAAAACTAGTTTGCTTACCATTATTTTTAGTGCCAACAAGTCAGTACTCTGATCCGTTGTGAATATCTATGCAGATGATACAATGGTATATGGGTACACTTCCAAAAATCTAGATGACTAGCTATTGGCAGCTGATCTCTCCTCTGACCTAGCTTCAACAGCTCAGTGCAGAAATAACTGACTGGTCATATGCAGTACCTCAAAAACCAAACTACTAACACTCCATCATCACTGAACAACCCCTGAATTTCTGTCCATTGCAATGAACAGATGTTCTCTCAATGACATACCTTGCCTTGAATGCCTATTGAAACTTAAGCTTACTTCAGACCTCAAGTGGAACTTGTATATGCAATCCATTGCTAAAGATGCTGGAAAAATGATCACTTCCCTGTATCGCTTTAATAAGTACCAGACTCCTCCTACTATGCTCTACCTTTACAAGAGCCAGACCAGGTGAAAATGGAGTGCTGCTGCCATATTTGGGCAGGAGCTACTCAGTTTTGATAAATGTCTATGCGCCTTGTGAGTGATGACTTGTTTTCTGCCTTACAACCCTTTTCTCACAAACAAAATATTGCAAGCCTCTCACTAATCTATCGCTTTTATTTCCCCTCCCAGCTAAGATCTGCCATGCAAACCACCCACATTCCCTTTATATTCCTTTAGTAAGGAGTAAGTTCCACTCAGCTTCTTCCCAAGAACTGTTGCTTTATAGAACAGAATTCCAGAAGGATGCTTTCTTAACTACTACAATCTTAAACTCTTCAAATTCATTGTCTTTCCCCACATCTGCATAAACTGTGCCCCTTACTGTTACTGCTTACACAACAACTGCTTTCAGTAATCCTTTTCATTGAGTGACCCTCGGGCCTTGTGTGAGGTGAACATTAGTGTAAAAAAATCACTTTCATAATCATATAAATTTGAAAAAACTAGAATCCAACAAAACCAAAATATCTTACCTAAGGTTTCTTGACCTTAAAACATTTCACAAATATTAAAAAAAGGAGATTGTGTATCTTTAATTTTATCTAGTCAGGAATATTTGCTATATTTTGCATTTCAGAAACTGAATTTATTATGTAGGAATTGTTAATGGCCTTTTTAAAATGCAAATTTTATGTTTTGTTCCTAAAATAACTAACATTTCTGTTCTGCCTAGAATACTGTATAAACTGAAATCAGTAGTTTTATCAATACTTGACTGATTAGTTAGAGATTTATAAAGGTGCTTGATCAGGTTATTACGACTGATATTACACTTGTAGATTTCAGTTTTCATTTGCTTCTTTTTAGTTTGTTTTCTGTCTGCAAATCCATCGGAAATGCTAATGTTTACTTTTGCTTCATGAGTTTCTTTATTTTTTTTGTTTGGCATGTTCTGTTGGTTTAACTTGGCTTTTATATATATTTTTTTATATCTATCTATATATCTAATATATATGTATATATTATTCTTAACAAATATGCCCCATCATCTTTAGGTTTGAGGTCAGATGATTTTGTTTCTTTTTTTTCCTCTCTCATTTAATTGTCTGTTCTTTTTACATTTTAATTACTCTCTTTCTTTTTCTGTCTCTCTCACTCTGTCTACTGTTTCACCTGCTAATTGCATTTGTCTCCCTCATTACATTTTACAACCTTTTTTTATATCCTTTCTCAATTTTCTAATTCTGTCTTATTTCTTGCACACTTTTCTTATTTTCTCTTTTTCTTACTACCTTTCTTTTCATTTCTTTTTCCCTTTTCAGCTCTCTCTATCTTCATAGATAACTTTCTCTTTCTTTTCCCTTCACTCTCCCCTCCACCTCAAAATAGTTTTTTCTTTTTCTTATTACCCTACTTTCTTTCTTTTCCATTCCATTCATCCTTATGCTTTCACTCTTCCCTTTGTACTTTTCTTTCTCTTGCTCTCTCACATTCAATTTTCTCTTTTTGCATTTTGCATTTTTTAAACCCTTTTCCTTACTTCTTTTAGCCATCATTTTTCCTTCTTTCCTCCTCTTTACTTTTCTTTATCACAACTCATTCTCTCATACTTATTTTTTTACTATTTTCTCCATTACTTTATCATTTCCTTTAAAAGTGTTCTGTCTTAATTTCATTGTCTCCCTGTCTACTTAAACTATTCTACTTTTCTTTCATTTATCTCTTTTTCATTGCCTCACACTCTTTCCTTCTGTTTTCATATACTTTACTATTTATACTGTCATTTTTACATGTTTTTTGTTATTTTCTATAAAAACATTGTAATTGGAATTTTGAAAGAAACCTGACCGTAAGTATGCCCTAACCTGTAACATTTCATTCTTTTTCCGCATATATTATGATTGTAATTTCTCTCTAACAAACTTTGCTTGTTAACTGATGATATTCTTGTTTACCAGTAATGATGTACTGTTCATACTATTGAACAGGTTCCCTGATGTGTCATCCAAGACCTTACCCAAGAAAATATCTTTTTTTCTTTCCATAAGATTTGATCAAAATCAGTTCTTGTTAGTTCACAAGGTTATGACAGATAACAAAAGGACAAAATTGTTTACTGATATCTTTCTTTTTCTTTTTTTAAAAAATTTATCTATTATCCTTATCAGATAATATCTACATATTATGTTTGTTCATCACTATTGACCTATCTTCTGGGTACAAGTCATATTCACTCCCCAAAGCACAATTACTTGATTGTTTCTGAAGAGGAATTTAAAAAAAAAATCATTTCAACACAAACAAGGCAATAAAAACCACTAGGATGCAAGGGCTGAATGAGAGTGGAAGAAATGGTGGGGGGGGGGGGGGGTAGGGAACAATAAAAGAGCAGGATTCAAGGAGACAGAATATGACAGTTGACATTGCATTTAAATGTTTGAAGATTATAGTTGACAGGAAAGGAAGTAGAGAGTTCTACAAGCAAGAAATGTGGAAGAAGAAACATTTAGTATAGAACTTATGATTACATTGAGCCATTTCAACTGTAAAATGACATCTATCTGCTAATCTCATAGTGCACTAAAATTTGTGAAGTTGAAGTACCAAAGAGAACTGACCATCAGAACAATTACTATGAAAATATTTATAGAAAATCACAGGGAAACTACATTATAGTGGTGGGAAAGTAAGTGAAACTGAGATACCATATATGGAAGCAATATTTGATACACAAACAATGGTAGACTCATAAATAGGCAAAAATCTGGTGAGAAAGATTACCTAGCATGACATAGTGGACTAACTTTCCGAGCAGCAGACATTTATTCAATATAATCATTCCACCTCATGTTAGTGGAAAACATGAGACCAAGAATTTACAGTGAGTTGCTCTCTTGGAGGTTAGAATCAGTCATGCTGATGGAAAGCAAAAAAGATTTTTAAGATGTTTAAAAATGAGTACTTTCATTTTGGAGGCATTAAAACTGACAAGTCATTTCATGCCTCCAGTTATGTTTCTTTGTAAATTGTCTTAAACTTAAAGAATGTAAAGACTAGCACACTGTTTATAAGTGCAAACAATATTTTTGTTAGATGTATTAAAATATGAGTTTATATGCTGTTCCTAAATTGAAATGAACACTATGAAATTTTCACAAGTCATTGTTGTATGATTGCTTGTCAGCAGCTGATGTATGAGAGGGAGCTGAAAAGTTCTTGGACAGATCAAGAAATCCTTTAAAAACATCTGATGTTTGATCATTTGGTCTCATTTTAGAAAGTGGGTTGGGATGAAAACTTTTCAGCACTCTCTTGTAAGAAATGAGCCTTTTTTTTATTTTGGATAGCATTTGAATAAATTAGGTGCTTTCAAAACTAAAATAAAACCTGCTCCCAATATAAAATATAGTTAAAAAGAGTTTAATCTATATCCAGATGTCAAATGAGTCACAAGAGATTTCATTGAATGTTTATTTGTCATCGTGCTTGTGTTGATAGTAAAAACAAAGATGGTGAAATATATACATACGACCACATATTGATGTGTATGTGTTTGTCAAGATAGTGTTTGTCAAGAATGTTTAAATGAGTCTTAAGATAAACATGATAAAGAAAAGAACTTGGTTGCTGTGTGTGTGTGTGTGTGTGTGTGTGCGTAGATAGAAAGGTTCACAGATGAGAGCTTAGTTAATCTTTTATATTATATGCATGGTATGCAAATCAATGATAGTGGAAAACACAAGACTCATAAAGATGGAGAAATGACTGTGATCGAGGGAGAGGGGGTTTTATTGTGATCTCAAAAGCCTGATACCTATCCTCATTTCTAGAATAAAAGAAAAAGGTGAAAAAAGTTGAGAAAATTCAAAATTAATAAAAAGAAGAGTATCTGAAGGAAGGTAAACACCAAAGAACACAAGAAGAAAAAAAGAAATACTCAAAGCATCAAGATTCTCCCTTCTTGGATAATCTTCCTGGTAAAAGAGACCTTTACCATTTTGTTTTCATGGAATAGTCACTTTTTCCTCCCATATCCAGTATAGCACATCAGATACATGACATCAGATTTTATTATGTAATTCAGTAACTTCCCAATAAAATTGGCATTAACCAATATTTGTAAAGTTTTCAGGATATATTTATATGATAACTGTGCCATGTAAATTTTAGCTTACAGTTTCTCTTTTTATTAGAAATATTTACAATATATAGCAACTAGAACTACTTCCCTGTGACCCCCAACCTAAAACTAAAAAAGGATCAAAATTGTGGTTATGGAGAATTGCTGGGATATAGAAATAAAAACTTGACAGGGCAAAGGTCAAACAATGTGTTCAATGGGAATAAGAATGCCACTTTCCTTCTTGGGTCTCTGAAAGTTTTCAAGAATCTGTGGTCTTTAATCTTCTTCAAGTGTTTTTTTTTGTTTCTTTTTTTTTAGCCTGTCTTAATACTTGAGTGTTGCTCCCTTGATCAGAATGTTAGTTTGAAGAATTCCAAGAATATTGTCAGTGCTTCACACAGCAAGTTATAGTTGATAACTAGACTAATCTTTTTAATGAACATGAATGGATTAAAAGTTAAACAATAAGCTATTTATTTATTTTTGTTGAACTGAAATTATTCATTTAATATTCAGTAACTATTTCATTTGTCTTCTTATGCAAATGATTTGTGTTGCTCAATGTAACCATTATTACACATCCAACCATCCTTACACTAGATGGTGTGATCAATTCTGAATGAAATTGCTCAATGTTAATACAAGAAAAGCTATTTACTTATAAAGCTGTGAACAGAATGAATGAAGCAACACAAACATATATATTATAACTGCTTTATTATAGACCAATTTACAAGCATAATATAAAGAGCATATCAGTTTGTGTGGGTGTATATCCATAAATATAACTGTGTGCAGATGTCCATGTAACTTTTTTAACAATGGTAACTAACATTGATATATATGTGTATGGATGTCTTATAAGCACAGCATATTTGATGATATATGTCAAACATCTTTAAACAGTAAAAATGATTTTAAAAATCAATCTCCTCCTCCTGAAAAGATGAAACTTGTAAGCTCATATTTATTTCAAATCTTTTTTTCTTGCCCATACACAACTGAAACTAAAATATATCATATATATGATGGAGAAACTTCTATGTGAGCAAATATCTTTTTTGAGTATTTGTCTCATGTTTATGTGTTTACCCATCACTCTCTCATATCTTTATGCACAAACCTTTTATATACACACAGGTATATATATATATATATATATATACACACACACACACACACACACACATACATACATACATATATATATATATATATATATATATATATGTGTATGTGTGTTTTGAATGACAAAATAGAAAAAATTTCATGTTACATGTTTTATCTTTCAAAATGACATCTTCAGATTACAAAAAACAATAAAACAATAGCAATAAAAGCAAAAGTAATGAAATGATGAAATGCGTAAGATAGGCATTTTCTATTTTGCCATTCAATTACTCATTATTTGATGCATAATATTTATATCTTCAATATATACACACACACACACACCATTCAGCACTATTTACAATTGCACTTAAACAACATTTACAATAGCATGACCAAAACCCCTGAAGATGACAAATAGATTCACCAGAATGACTTAGATTAAACAATCATTTGGACAATTTCTACACCGAGTTAAAAAAAGAACTCTTGTTCACATATGAGAAAAATACAATAACAAACTTAACAGAAATACCTTGTCAGTCACTTTTAATGAAACATGTATTAGAGAGGAATTGCTGGTCAAATACAAAACTATATAAATACATACATGTATATACATCTTGACATCATTTGTCATATGAATCACTGAAAAACCCTTTGAGTTATTCAACTAAAAAGAATACTGGTTAAAATTATTTGTGTCAGACCCACTGTCTTCCTGAGCAATGGTGAGAGGAAAAAATCATTCAGGCCTTAAGTAATGGTACCAACATTCATACTGTGGCTCCCATCTCCAAAGTCCATTCAAGAACCATCAAGAGAATGGTGAATAAGTTTAAAAAAGGGGGAAGAGTAGAGAGGAAAACTGGATCAGGAGATCACAACAGGAAGAGAGATCATCATTTCAACTTAGAGCTAAAGAGATCAATTAGAAAAGATCCAACTCAATCCATAAGACGTTTGGCACATGAGAGAGGAGCTTCAGTTATGCTAGTTCAAAGAGCAGTGAAAAAAGACTTGAAAATGAAATCATACATTGAAACCTGTGAGGCACCCTGTTACTCCAAGAAAGAAATTTAGAAGGTTAAAGAGGGTGAAGACCATCTTGAATAAGTTGGAAAATGATCCTATAATAATATATATATATTTGAACTTTATTTCAGACTTAATGAGCTTCCGATCCTTAGCTGTGATTAATTAATGATGAACATGTCATTTTCGTTTATGATTGATTTCATCACAATACCTTTGTTAAGCTTGGTGTTTGTTTGTTTGTGTGTGTGTGTGTGTGTATCTATATTGTGTGGCAGAAATACCTCCCAGATATACCTCTCACATTAAGGCATTAGCTAGATGAAGACACTATTGTCACTTCTTACCATTACGTGGGAGGTATTTCTGTTTTACCCAGTCTAATGTGTATGTGTGAATGTTTTGTGTATAAATGTGCATGCATATATACAGAGTGTGTGTTTCAGAGCATATGATGATTGGTGTTTGATAATCACAAATTTTGTGTTTTATTAGCTCTTAATATCAGCACCAACTTTGATTGTGATTTCAACCAACCACATTATTAATTTAATGTGATTTTTTTTGCATTGTCCTTCTTGTCAATATAATTGATCAAGTTTTAATTCTAACTCCACCTTCTTTCTTTGTGGTGAGTATATATCCATCAATAATCACATTTTGGTCCACTAATCTACTGAGACACAAAAAATGTTTTATTTCTTGAGTTACTGAGAAATGATCAAATATGCTTGACTTTATGGTATTTTTCATTAACATTAAGGATTCCTTTTTTTATGTATTATATTCTTTCCCTTCATGACATGGGCTACAATGACACTCCACAATTTGCTTACCTTTTTACTATCTCTCACACACCCAATTCTACCACCCATTTATATACAAGCTCATTTTTTAAATGACAATATTCTTTTTCTTAAATTCAAGTGTTGAAGATTGAAACTCAATATAAGAATATATTATTACTTTGTAATATTATAAGACTTACGTGTATTTTTAAACTAGATATTTTTTTTCTCACTTATTCAGACTCTGCCCCCAATTTCTTCAAATTCTAACTCCAACTTTTCCACCCTACATGTCTCTACATAATGATTGGATCATCATCATCTTCTTCTTATCAAGATTCGTTACTGATAGGGTCACTAGTTCTAAATATGTAATGTTCGAGCTTACTCCATTTATGATTTTTAAATAGACAGTTTTATTAATCTATTTGTTTTTACCAAAGTGTTGAAATCTTCATTCTTGCCAATTATGAATTGCATTTCACAACAAATACATACAGAATAAGTTGCAGGCAATATTTTCAGACTCAACATTGTATCAAACACTCCAAGAATTCCACACTTTTCTGAAAAGCCAAATAAACTTTTTATACTTTTTGTTCCAGCTTCTCATGCCAACACCTAATTTTATTTTGTTTTCTTTTTTTCTTTGTAGGTAAGTACCTGTGAATTCTACACTTGCTAGATGTTTGCTTGTCCTTTTGATCTACTGAAAAGAAAGGTAAGTGGGATGGAGAAAGTGTCAGGCAAGAACAAACAATGTTTACATATCTTTGAGCGCATAATTTGCAAGCACTTAGATTCGACATTTCATGTATGACTGCTATCATTGCATCATGTTTTTTTTTCATTCTTTTCTATCAACAGATGAATTTGTCAAACTCATTTTGCGAGGCTTGGCCAATGACTTCTTACTTTCCTTTCAGTGAATCGGAGAAAAATCCCTCAAATTGTCAATATGCGTACCGGCTTCATTCAGCGCTTTTGCTGTGTATTGGGTTTCTATTTAGTCACCGTCATTTATTACACTTTAATTGCAGATGTCTTCACTTCAGCTATTCATGTTTTCATTAAGTGTTTGTAAAGCTCTAATAGTTTCTCACAAAGTCTTACTTTTTTTTTCATCTTTTTCCACTAATAAAATGAGACTTTTTCTTTATCATCATAGACACAATTCCCATGTATTTAATGATTTCTCTGAAAATACTGCTACCTATTATGTTGGTCCACATCAGAGATGGATGTTGGTAATATAGTAGTAGCAGTTGAAGCTTCTTGCTAATAAACTAGATTTGTTTGCCTTATAACAGACAGCAGCTAAATGGCAGTTTGGCAAAATGATGCTTGAAGTGAACATGTGTATCATTAAATACTTCCATGCAGAAAAAGATTGATCACATTGGCATTCATTGATGCTTACTGAATGTTGATGGAGACCAAACAGCGGATATGAGCATAGTTAGGCAGTGAGTAATGCGTTAGAGCGTCACTATTGTAAAAAAGTGGGTCATCTCCACTGGTGTCTATTTTTTACAATTTATTCATTCTTGGCAAAAATGCATAGCCAATGGTAATGTCCCTGGAAAAAGATTTTTGTTTCTTTTTTTAACTGAAAACTTAGTCAACCAAAAGGTGTTATTATGCTTTGTAGATCTTGTAATTTCTGTGGAAATGATTCTTAGAGCCTACGTCAAAAAAAGCAATGTGTATACAAGCAGATGCTGAAAAAATATTGGCTTGATACACTTTTCTAAATCTGACCAAATAACCAAGTATCAAAATATTTGTTCACTTTTCAGCACCATTTCATATAGATATATTTTTTTCTGGGTGTTGAACTTTCCTACATCAATATTTTTTTACTGCATAGGTAAAGCTAAAAATGAATCATGGTGTTATAATTTGTATATTTCTATATATATGAAGAGTGACAATTTAATTCTCAGAATGACCACAGCCTGTTGCTGGAGTAAAGAGTCAAGTCCAGACATTTTCTAATGTTCTTGATGAGTAATTAGTCATTGAGCAGCAGAGAAAGTTGTCTGTGTTCATGTAATACTGTTGGAGGAAAATGATTGAACAGTATCTTGAGCAGTTGATTGCTATCAAGTTCTGTGTGAAGATTGGTTAAAGTGCTAGTGAAATATTAACCTCTTTTATTAGAAACAGTTTATGATGAACATCCTGTGAAGTAATTGAGCATTTTGAATGGAATGAGTGGCTCAAAGAAAAGTAAGATGTGCATAATGATGCAAGAAATAGTCAGCCCAAAACAGAAAGAACAGATATAAATGCGGATAGAGCCTGAGCTTTGATGCATTCAGATTGAAGATGGAGAGTGCGACATAGCAGAAGAACTGAATATGAATAAGGAAACAGATTCTAATAGAAGATTTAGGAATAAGAAACATTGTCTGTTAGATGTTTGTGAGTACCTGGCTAAGAACTCCATTACAAAAATATAGGCCATCCACCTTATTCACCAGAATTAGCTCCTTGTGATTTTTGTCCCTTTCCAAAACTGAAAAATACCTTGAAAGGACTAAGATTTACTGAGATCCACAAACATATGACTATTACTGAAAGGTATTTCAGAAAACTGTGTTCCAAGAATGCTTCTAGGACTGGCACCATCATCTTCCAAAGTGCATAGCTTCATAAGGGGGATGCTTTGAAGCTGACAGTAACCAATATTGATCAGGTAATCAAATTTTTGCTTTCACAGGGCCATTCCAAGAATTGTCACACCTTGTATATTATTGTTGATTTTTATATATATATATATATATATATATATATATATTATTGTGAGTCTTTCTCATATGTAATCAAATTTGTTCCTGTTTTGGCTCATGTACTTAACAAGTGCTGCTTATCATGGAATCTATGAACACTAAAATGTTCTCCTTGTATTCTGCTGTAAAGCATACAAATTTCTATGGAAAATTATTCTGTGAATAATGTTACATTTGTTAATGTTGGTGGATACAGGGAATTAAAGCATCTGGAATGGATAAATGAGAAAAACTTAGAAGATATTTTGAGATTTCTATGAATTTAAATGTCACTATCCCTGACATATCTTCTACAAAATTGAAAAGACTGATGCTAAATTAATCAGTAAACTATTTCTCTTGTAATTGCCTAATAGGCAAAGATTTCCAAATGTCCCAAGCCTGAGCTGAAATATGATTGTGAGTAGATCTTGTTCTAGCTCTTTGTTGGAGGAGAATGGTAAATAGTAATGAAAATAAGGCTTAGTATTCTATGAATATTTTGGACTAACATCTTCATTTTTGTTATTTTTATCATAATATTTTGTTTGGTGAGTTCTTTACCTACCTCAGGTGTATATAGAATCCAGTATTCCTTGAGTTGAGTTTTACCTTGCACTCTTTCATTTCCATAATAGGAAAAAAATCCAGACCAGAGCTTAAATTAAAACTAAAAAACTGTCACGTCTGCTTTTTCTTTCTGTTTACACGAACAACTTTTGAAATGGACATCATTTAATTCTTATTGTTCCACAGAACATTGAATTGCATACTTATTTTTCTTGTACTGACAAACTCATATGTGCTGCTTCCTTCACATTACATACTTTTCAGTTTGGTTCCTTGTTTATTGTTTTCTACTGCTTTACATTAACTTTATCACATGACAAGACTGAGTTTTCAGTTGGCTTAGGTTCTCAACATGTGACATCTTGTCTTTGTGTTTCAGCAAGTAAAGATTGTCAGTAAGTAGTACCCATTTTTCCATTGTGGAAAATATCAAGCAGCTGAGGGAAAATCTCTGGCATCACCACAAATTGTATTCCATCTTGGTATTCTTGTGATCAAATGATAATCAAGATGACAGGAGATAGAATTGTGTTGCAGAATTGGATTCATGCCTTTCCTTAGGGCAATTAGTGCAGAAATTATATAAGTAGTTTTGGCTGTGATTAGTTTGCATATTTAAGGATATGAAAAAGAGAAGAGAAGAAGATAAGAAAAAAAACAATGGTGTAAGTTAATGATGGAGTGAGAATTTGATAGTGAAAAAATGATTAAATTTAACATACACACAAAGAGGGAAAAGAAGAAAAAGGAAGACAAACTAAAAAAGAAATATGAATGAAATGAAGAAATTCAAGGAAAAAAACAAATTAGAAAAAAAAGAAATAAAATAACCAAATGAGGATGAGAATAAAAGAAAGGAAAGAAAAATTCTATGGCAAGAAAAGAGAAATTTTAAGAAACAGATGAGGTTGGAAATGAAGGAAAGAGAAAGTTTAAGAAAGTGAAAAGAAGAATGAAAGAAGGAAAGATGACTTGAAGGAATTCTAGGGAGAGAAAGAAAGCTTAAAAAGAAGAGAGGAAAGTATTTACTGTTTATGTTCTTTTATTTTTATTTATTTCTTTTCAATCCAATTAATTAACTACTTTAGCTGGTGACACATGTGTAAACAATTTCTTGGCCATGCCATTAATTGCTTTCAATAATGTTGTTAAACATTTATTAGTTGCCAAGGAATGCGTGTAACTTACACTTTTGGAACGGCTGTGTGTAATTACATGGTACTTTGCTCATTCAGTAACTTTTTCATCTTTGGTATCTTTTTTTCTTTCTCCTTTGTCTGTGTAAGTTTACATTCTTATAGACACATACATGCATAACATTTGAATGTGATGATTTGTAGATTGCTTGTGTATGCTTATTCTACATATACCTACATGTTTGTTTGTCTGTACATAGAATAACGGATGGATGTGCATCTTTCTATCCGAGCAAGCAACATATACATCCATACAATGTGTATAAAACATACATTTTTAACATACATATATATATATATATATATATATATATATATATATAGTTTTAAGGTATACTATATTTATGGGTTAAAGTGCTCAATATCAGAGATGGAACATATGTAAATATAAAAGTGAATATTGAAATCAACACCTAGTGGCGACAGTCTGTTTCATGCTAAACACAGTCATCAGGTTATGTGCCTGATGATTATGTTTAGCATGAAACAGACTGTTGCCTCTGGGGGTTGACTTCAATGTCCACACATATATATATATATATATATATATATATATATATATATATATGAAATGTGTGTGTCTGTAAATGTATTAAGGTTATAGTTGTTTTATGTTAATAGTTAATAAAATATCTATCAGTTTATATATATATATATATATATATATATATATATATATATATATATATATACACATACATTTACACACAAGTGTGTATATGTTTAGTAATGTCGCAATATGACACACACACACATATATATATATATATATAGTATTAATAGCTGTTTCTTTATAAGGAAATATTTGGCATTCATTGACCAAGCAACCAGTGCTGTTGTCAGTTGAAATTTATAAAATCTTTTTCTAAAAACAATTTTTCAGAAAAATATTTGTCTCAAGTCCAGTAGCTGTTATTGATCTTTCCCGTATTGATGGATGTTTTCCTTCCTAACCTGTTGTTTGAAATAGCAAGGAACATTAACATCTTGATTATGTCATCATTTTCTCTTCAGGTTACATGTGATATACCTTTTAACTGTTGCTGCTGTTGAATGTCCTCAAGTGTTGCAGTTTCCTTTCTTATGTACAGTTCTTTGTTTGTGATTCTGTGACACCAGTGCACAATCTTTGAGGAAGTATGGCCTTTTCAAGATATAAACTGAGGTTATACATAATGTCCTCTTTCTATTGTTTATATTTAAATATGTATTTTAAATGTGTGTGTGTCTCTCTCTCTCTCTTTATCTATCTATATATATATATATATATATATATATATATATATATATATATAATGTCTGTAAAAAGAGATATGAAGGTTACTGAAAAGTTCTTGACCTAACCCACTTCCCAAAATAACATCAAAATGTTTTTGGGAAGGGTTGTTTAGTTGGGGTAAGAACTTTTCAGTTGATACCCATCTCTTAATAGATAACAGTATACAAATAAATTTAAGTGCATTAAAGTGTCAGAGAAGTGTGTGTGTATATATATATATATATATATATATATTTTTTTTTTTTTTTCAACCATTTTCTGACAATCACAACAGCGTGTAATTCAACGCCTTAGGATGACAACTGACTTGAACTTCAAGCCTGGCTGATACTAATTAATCTTGTATGCCTAGTTTAATATCTATTACAAGCAACTGTTTCTCTTTCTAGGAAGAAGTGAAAAAGAGTTTAAATGTTAAAGTGCAAGGCAAGAAAAAAAGGACCAATAGCAATATTAACACCATTTTGTTGTGGGAAAAGGAAAAAAAGCAAAAACAAAAAATCTGAATCCTTCTGAAGTTGGCTTGGATATTTAACTGATTTTATTTTATTGGTATTTTTATTTATTCTTATCTGGGCAATTTTTTTTTTCTCATTACCAGTAGGGGGGAAGTTTATTTTTCTCCACCGGATATATTTTTATCTTTTATTTTGTTGAAGAGGCACTTTGGAGTCATTTGATATTGTGATTTGACTATATTGTGAACAAGAAAATAATTTCTTATATTGTGTATTTAAAAATTTGTTAAAAAAATATACAGATATACTCGCACTAATTTTATGTAAATATTTGAAATTTGGTGTCAGCATGAAATATAAATGGGAATACTCTGCCTAAAACAAGGATTAATATCAATTCATACTTAAACAAACACACACACACATATATATATATATATTGAATTCTTTGTTAATAGTAAAATTAGAACTGCTTCAGCTAACAAATTCTTTCTTCATTTCTGCTTGACTAACAAATTCTGTCTCCCTTTTATTACTTTTAGAATAAAAAGGGCTAATTTACATCCAGGACAGAAATTTGAAGAGGCTATTATTTCTAACTTTATATCTAATCTCTCTTATAGTCTTGCCAAATTGTATAAGAAATACAATGGGTTTACCTTCCTATTTTGATAAGATTCGTTTTGCCTGTTATACGGCACTAGTTCATGGGCACAGTCATTCTCAACTTGTGACAAACATCAGAATAATTTGCAGCATTTGCTTTATAAAAAATTTGGGTGTTCTGCTATTCCTAGTGTTGATCAGAATGTTCTGAATCTTTCTTCATCTCAATTGTCCTTACATGGATTGGGTTTTTGTGAGAAGAACAATTTTATTCAGAGTTCAAAGTTTTGTTTGCCCAGTTAGCCAAACTTCACCTGATTCTGTTAACAAGGTCAGTGACCTTAAAGCAAAGTTAAACAACATAGCACATTCATAAGCAGGTACTCCTGTTTACTTTAGTGAATCAAAGTGGAACAGAGAACAATATCAATAATTAAATCACTTTGTCGTAATAAGTCTTTGGTAATTACGAAACCTGATAAAGGCTCAGGTGTCATCATTCTTAATTATCAAGATTATGTAAACAAGATGACGACTATTCTTAAGGATTCTTCTAAGTTTGTCTAGTTAGGCCCAATAGATAAGTTTGATTCTACATTATCTATTGAGGGTAAGTTTCAAAAATGTCTAGTCAAGTGGGTTAAAAATGGGATTTTGTCCACTGACATTTCTAATTTAATTAGACCCTTGGATTCTGTTTGACCCTATCTCTATGATTTACCCAAAACACAAAGGTTGGGATTCCATTGAGACCTATTTTGTCCATGATAGGGTCTTCTCAATATGGTGCAGCCAGATTTAGAATGGTATAATTCTTCCTGTATTAAAGATTCATTTGAATTTTCTGACTTTATACAGCATTATCCATCAGAGTCTGTCTATATTTCTGAGATGAGGTATTATGTACAGTATTTACATTAGTCAGACTATTGTCCTCATCTTTGTCGCCATATTTATCACAACGTTTCGGCCGTTGTACGCTCCGGCCTTCTTCAGGTGGTTGAGGACACATAGTATAGTGGATAAAGGCGTTGGTTAGATCCAGTGACAGACCCAAAGAGTGTGAGTTCAATACCCGGTTCAGGCAGTGGAGAACTTTCAGAGGGAAAATTACCAGGAGATAACTGATAACTGACATCCATCAAACATAGCTCGTGGAACTAGAACAGTCTACCCCAGTGATCGAAATAAAGGGTTCGGTTCGAAATTCCAACCACCTGAAGAAGGCCGGAGTGTACAACGGCCGAAACGTTGTGACAAATATGGCGACAAAGATGAGGACAATAGTCCGACTAATGTAAATACTGAGCATTATCCATCAACTGACAAATTTATTTTGGCTAACATCTTTGTAGGATTCCATGAAGAGAGTGTATTATCTAAATCTAATAAACCTGATGTTTACTTCCTTTTTGTCTCTTCAATAACGAGACTGAAGCAGACCTTTTTCTTTCGTCCCTGAACAATATTCATCCAGCTCTCAAATTTACACAAGAAAAGGAAATTAATTTTTCCCTTTTTTTGATGTTTTGGTTAGCAGAACATCTTCAGGTTTTCTTACTTCTGTTTATCAAAAACCAATGTTTACCGGTTTGTATATCCGTTGGGACTCTTTTTGTCCCATAAAATGTAAAATAAATTTAATTAAGACCATTACTCATAGGGCCTTAATGATCTACTCTAAAGCCAAGCTAGATGATGAACTCAAGTTAATTACTACCATTCTCTGTAACAATGCCTATCTGTTGAGCATTGTTCAATCAGTAATTAAGAATAAAATTTTGGAATTGAATAAAGTTAAATCGGCTATAGTGCAAAGATGTCCTGTGAACCTGCATCTTCCTTGGCTTGGTAGTATCAGTTATATATATGCTAAGCAGGTTTCTTTAGTAGTTCAACATTGTTCATTTGCTGTAACACTCGTGTTGTTTTTTCTGCCACACCTGTCCTTCAGTCCATGCAGAAAGAGACATTCTCCTTCCACATAATAATTCTTTGATTTATTCATTTAAATGTAGTTGTGGTTCACACTACATAGGGAGAATGACTCAAAGACTGGATGTCAAAATAAAAAACCATGTACTAACAAATATCCGCAATCTTAAATATAATTCTTTAGACATTCCAACCAGAGCATATGGGTCTTCCATCACAGATCTCCTAATAAATAGCCATAATTGTGCTGGTAATTTTAGTGTGGACTTTTATTCCATCCTTAGTAAGTCCCACTCAAGTTACCACTTGAAAATATTGGTGGTCATGTATATTTCTAACTTGAGATCTTCATTATGTAAACAGAAGGATTTTGTACTGGGTGTCCAATTAATTTCCATTTAAGAATTTTTTTATGGATAATTATATATTTATTAACCTTGATTTAGCTCTGTTGAGTGAGGTTCGAAGCCTGTTAGCTAGCCCATTTTTCAGTTTTTCATTTTTTCCTTTTAATTGTTATAAACTAGTGGTAATAAAAATAAATGTTGTCTATTGATGGCAGTCATTAAGTTTTGTACCACCAATAAAATCTTTAAATATATATATATATGTATGTATGTATGTATGTATATATATATATATATATTTAGTTTTAAGTTTTGCTGTATTTATGGGGTAAAAGTGCTCAATATCTGGAAGAGTGTATGCAAATATAATCAGCATGGACACTGAGATCAACAGTGAGTGGTAACAGTCTGTTTCATGCTTGAATATAATGTTCAGGCCATGTGATTTGGATAGTAGCTCAACTATATATGCAAGTCATTAGGGCATTAATGGTAGTAAAGTTATTTTTGGTTTATTGTTATTCTAATGGCTATGAGTTGGTGGTAATACTTATTTTAAATTATTCTAATGGCTACTGAATAGAACTACTTATGGACTGGAAAACATATATATATATATATATATATATATATATATATATATATATATATATATATATTCTTTATGTAATTCAGGATATCACAGGTAGAGTTTATGACATGAATATGATTTTTTTCCATTCACTCTGTGATTTGGCAATAGGGTGAAAAATAAAATCATAATCACAAGTGTTTGCAATGAGACTCAATCTATATAAACAAGGTGTCAGCTTTTTTATTGCTGTCCACTGAATTCATCACTTTTTCATCACTCACTTGTTTCACTTGAGCCATTTTCAGCATTAACCAATTAAGTTTTTCTGGGGTTGGAGGAAGAAAAGTTTTCGATGATTGAACACAGACTTTTACAGTTTTTGATCAAATATTTGCTTCAGAAGCTTTTTGTACACAATCTTTATGTTGTACACTGAAAATATGGAAAAATGTTTTCTTGATGGTCAGGAAAGAATTAAAAACTTAGTGCATTTTGTAGGTTTGTGAATATTGGCAACTGAAACAATTGTTAAAGGTCAAACAGTGAATTACAGTATGGTCCAATAGAAATAAGATTATTTATTAAAAAATAATCTGTGTTCATTTAAAGAAATCTTGAATAAAGTGAGATTTAAGACTGAAACAGAAAATTAGAAATGAGATAAGAGAAAAACAACTAAGAATAAAAAGAAGTCAAATTCTAAAAACATGTACATGTCTGATTGATTGACAAAAATATTATGGATTATTTTTTTAAGGTTTTAAGGTTCTTAGGATGGTAACTATAAACATTGAAATATCTTCTGCTAAAGATCAGTTTAGTATCTATAATGAAAATTATTACACACAAATCTATATGAGGGGTTGCTGAAAAGTTTTTGGTTTTGACCCACTTTCAAAAATCTGACCAAATGATAAAACATTAGAAGATGTGAGTGAAAGACTTTGATCAGGCTGAGAACTTTTCAGCAGCTCCTTTGCATGTGTATGTATGCACACACACTCATATATGTTGTGTCTGCTTTACCAAGCAATTACTAATTAGTATTAAAAAATGACCCTCTAAATTGTAATCCCTAATGCTATAAATAAATAAATATAAGTATTTATATATTTAGGTTTCAAAATCATTGTTGATAATTTGATCTCAGGCTATGCCATTTTGGTACAGTTTCCACCTCTCCCTCCAGTTCCACACTCTGAATTTTATTTTTTTTACAAATCTCCTGTGTGCAAATGAATGCTTCATATATCCACCCTGCAGATCATTCTTCCGTTGCAAGAATCTAAAGGCAATTTGTGTTCAATGTGTTCAAAATCGGCTGGGCTTGAAGAAGCAATTGATCTTGTGAATGAAATCAAGTGATTCCTAGCCAGCCAATGACTAACAAGGTGATAGAATTCATACATGTAGAACACATTAGTCACGCAGGTGGCAAGGCTGAACTTAGGAGAGGGAAATGCAGACTGGAGTTGGGGGTGCCTTTGGATGCTGGTCGATACAAAGGCTACCACCAGAAAGCACAATTATATGATAGCTTTACAATAGTGTTGTTAGAGTGAATTGTTTACATGTTCTTTGACAGCCTGGAACAATTTGGTACCACTGTCTTCATATGCAGCAGGTAGCAATTGTGAAGCACAGTTTGGCATCCCCTCGAATGCTTGATACTGTGAAAATCCAATGCTTATAATTCATGTGGAATGAATTCTTATATTTTGACAAATTTTGTCTAAATTTCTGGTACCTTTAAATGTTCTCAGTAGTTTTTCATTTTACTGAAAATGATTTAATTAGAATAATATGAAAATTTATTTCACAAAGGATAAAACCAGCAAGTCGAACGAATCCCCTATCTTTCCACAATTCTTTATTGCTCTTAAACAGACATATTCTATATGCGCAGGCATAAAAATATCACTTGCTTCTCTCTTGCTCTCCTCTCTCTCTCTCTCTCTCTATATATATATATATATATATATGAGTTTGTGACCCTGGGTTTCATGCTTTTGCGATCATCATACAAACTGGTTTATTTTTTGAAAATTGAATCTATTTATGCTTGTTTGTGTTTGATTATGTTTGGTGGTGGTGGGGGGAATTCTCTTCTGTTTCCATTTTGGGATGACACTCTTACACGCACAGACATACATGTATACAGGTGTACATATTATAGTTCACAAAAGTATGAAATTCAGGTTCACAAACACACATCCATACAACTGAATATGTTAGCTTTATCACTGATATTGAGCACTCTCCAATAAGTACTGCACATATATATTCTTTTCAATTCTTTATGTTGAAACTGTACAGTTTCATTTACTTATAAGTATGTTCACTAAATTTCTTGCCATGTCAAGTAAGTTTTTTTTCCAAAAAATCTGCTTACAGCCACATCATGCTGAAAAACAGGTTCCTATAAAATAATCAAACTTAAGAAACATTGAGCCTCGTCAATCCCTTGATGGGTGATCGCTTGTGAATACCAGGTGCTCCAAGCTCGGATGTACAGCTAGTGAAATGGATAATGGCTGAGAATTGTTAATCAGTGAGCCAAGTTTCAATTCCAGTTGGGTTCATTATATTCGTCTATGTGCAAATATTTTTGAGAAAATTATGAATGCACCTCTTCTACACCTAATTGTGTGTTAATTGGTAAAATTTGCATTACTAAACCATTATTATTCTCCACCTGCCAAATCTTACGACCTAAAACTATTTTCTGGCTTTAAATAACATGCAAAAGGGTTGATAAGCCATAGAAAAGAAACCAACTAAAAAAAAACTCTTTTGAAAATCACCCATCATCTTTTAGTCTGATTGCTGGGTATAGATACTTAACGAACTAACAAACATTCCTGACTGAAGCACCTCAGAATGAAATATCTATGATTATAAATGATTAAATTAAGATTACAAATTAAAATAATGTTAAAATAGAAAACTCAGAGGCAAGTGCTACAATTATATTTTAAATTGTGAAAAAACAGTTGTAGCAAATATTCTTAAAAATTTGTTCTCCAAATTTTAAGAAAAGCAACACTGTTTTATGTAGAACTTGAGCTCCAACACTGACAACTTTGAGAAAATTTGCTTAATTTTGTGCTCACTGAACTGCTTTACAAAAAGAAAATGATTAACACAAGAATATTGTCTTCAAAAATAATTGTAAATGCATGATATTTGTTTTTATAAAATCAACATATATTTTACAAAATGACACGCACATCTCTCCAATGCATTATTTGATAAATTTTCTTTAATTAAAATAGAACAAGGAACATTGATAACAAATTATTTTTAGTGTATAATGTCACCCGGATTTATATTAATTTCACTTGTAAAATTATGCCTTGGCTTCTGATAAGAAAACACAGAAATTCCTTCCATAAATCAAAACTGAATTAGTTTCAGTGAACTAAAATGAAAGTGATCTTACTCCTATAAAAGTTAGAAAGTGGTATTATTAAAATCTACTGTAGCAATCTAGAGATAACTGATTTTGTTCTGCTTGAATGTACACACACACACACACACATATATAGTAGTGTAGTCACTACCATGGGCCTAACCGCCTTCTTCTAAATATGTGTCACCTTTTTTAGTTGTTGTTCTTGATTATGTTCATTTATTCTGTTCAGTGTATGGTTGGATGCATATCTATTAAAATGATCAAGTTGTTATTAAATAATTATATATCCCCTCTGTCATGTCACTCAATCAAAAATGTTTATTAAAATATGCATAAACATGTTTGTATAAACTTTATTGAAGCCATTAGCATAGACTCTTCTTCCAAGCACTTACTTTTTTTCTTTTGTGATTTGTCATTTTGGTCTTTTATTATGCAAATTGCGATTTTCATTTTGCTACTGTCTCTTTTTCTTTTTTTCCTTGCAATGTAAATACAGAATCAAATGAAAAAGAAATTTTTAGTGTTTGTCAGAAAAATCTCAAGTTGTGATTTCATGTTTGTATTCGTTCTCCTTTTTCTTGAATTGGTCACAGCAGTCAGAACTTTAGAACTAGTAACATTTTAAAAGCATTAAAGCGATTTGTTTTTATCAGTAAGCTCAAATAAAAACACAAACAACTGTAATTTAATGCAAATAAACTGATGTAATGGATTAAAAAGAAGAGAGTAGATCTCAAGTTGAATCAAAGTTCTTCTTTTATGCGTTGATAACAGGTGAAGAAAAGACCTGAGGTAACAAAAATGCTGTTTTACAGAATTATGCTGAGAATTGCCTGGATTAAACATGTCAGTAAAGATGAAATTTTAGAGAAAATGGAAAGTAAAAGACCCTTATACTTAACATCAGGAAGAGACCGTTGAAATTTCTAGGGCACATAATGAGGAAAGAGAACTTGTAAAATTTGATACTCACAGGACACATTGAAAGCAAAAGGACATAGGAAAAGAGCCCATAACTTGTCTAACGAGCTTGTGTAAATTGATGGCAGAACAGAGTTTAGAAGACATAGCAAAAAGACAAAATTTACTATGAGCTACAAAGGTCAGGGAATTGTGGAGAGTTATGATTGTCCAAGTTCTGAAGGGATATGGCAATATAGAAGAATTCCTTTCAGGATGTGGGCAATCAAGCCTCTCCACAACTTCCTGTCCTTTGTAGCTTTCTCTCATGTTTGTCTCTTTACTATTCCTCCCATTCTCTGTTCTGTTATCTATTTGCACACGCTCATTAGATAGGTTATTAGCTATTTTCCTCTACCTTTCTTCCTTTCACAATATCCTGTGAGTGTCAAATTCTCCAAGCCATCTTTCTTCATTATGTGTCCCAAACTGTCCCTTTCTGATTTTAAATATAAATGTCCTTCTTGTTTCCATTTTCCTTAAAACTTCCTCATTACTTATTCACTCCATCCATGGTCTTCTCAGCATTATTTTATAGAACCATATCTCCTCTTCATATGTGCAGAAATTGTCCAGCATTCAATTTCATATAGATAGATTTATAAGGTATAGCAATCCAACACTCCTTTCTTTGTTTCTAATGAAATTTTCCTGTTTCTTAATACTTTATTCAGCTTTTGGAAGGCATCTTTCACTGACATAGAAAGTGGTGTTCTCTGTTGCTACTTGTAAAATTGGTGAATATCATTTTGCTCATGTTTGCTGATTTTATTTTTCAAGTAATGCCTTGAGTTAGTACAAAATCTAAGCATTTCTTAAAGATTGAATATATTTTTGCCAGAACATGTATTTAACCATGAATAAAGCATTTTAAAAGAATTAAACTTACACTGAAGCATTGAGCAGTAATGTAGAAATCTTTTTTCATGAGAACTAAACACTTGTTAGGTTCTTAATCATTAAGGATAGAGATGTTCGTGTATGTTTAAATTTATAAATGCATAACATTGACGATTCCTGTATTAATAAAATAAATGGATTACCTTTTATGTTTCATTGTAAAATTGAAGTTATAGACCATAAAACATCTCACGTGTATTTCCTTGTATACAGCTGTAATACCAGTGCAACTGCTCAATACCTATATGCATGGGCACCTACTATATTGATGATCACACCAATCTTGAAGCCTATTACTTGGGTCTAATTCTTACTGGCTATTCTACTATTGTGTTCCTGTAGCAAACTAAGTGCAGCTTTATTAATAGCTTCTTTACCTACGTACCTAGTAGTAGATGTTGTAGTGGTCTGCTCAGCATAGTTGTAGTATAAATCACAGATTGGCTCTATGGGTATTGAAGAAACACAAATGTGCTTGAGCAGGCACCTGCAACAGGGATTAGCTAACTACCCAGGTAGATTCCATAGTCTCCTGGGACTGACTACAGTTTCTGGGAGAAAATGCATAATCAGTGCTTGATCAGGAATTAAACAAGGTCAGTAAGCTCACACTTTTGGTCACAATGACTTTTTGCTGGCATAAACATTGACAGCTTCCAAACAGTTTTTCAATTTCACTCTCAAGTCTTGGGTTAACATGGTATGTTTTTCAGGCAAACTCCTTCCCTGTCTCCATTGTTTCCTCTTTAGGATTGGGTTTCTGGTTCCTTTTTCTAGAGTATTCTCATTCTCTTTTATCCACACTAACCCCTTGCATCTTAGTGGCATTATTGCCTTGCTTGGGGGTGAAATGATTGAAAAAAACCTTTCCATGTTGGAATTATCCCCCTAGGCTGATATTATCATGATCTCACCTTCTTGACAATTTTACCCACAAAAGAACATTATAATTTTCTTTACTACAAACTAAGAAAGATTTATCCTTTGATTTAAAGAGGCTTAGAAAAAATTTTTAAAAAAAAGAAGAATTTTATGATAATTTTCTTCATTTCCTTTTTTTGTTTCCTTTTTTTTTTCCTTAAACATTTTACCCCATTTCACACTTTATTGCCTTATAAAATTCAAGAGGTTATTGAGTGTGAAAGAATATGAGAAAAAGAAAACATTAAGATTAACATTAAGAGGAAAATAAAAGAACAAGTATTAAGAAGACAAAAAATAATGATTGACATTGCATATAAATTTTTAAAGATCAAAGTTATCTGGAAAGCCAGAAGCTGCAAGAGAGTTCTACAAGTGAGAAGTGTGATAGAAGAAACTATTAGCATAGTTACATCATGTCATTTCAACTGTTAAATGGATAAGAGCTTGCTGCCAATCTAGTATTATTGTAAGGTTTGTTAGGCTGATATGATTATATGAGCAGCAACTTTGTCACAGTATCTACTATTCTGCAGTAAAGGCCAAAAATTATCATAAATTGTTAAATATTTTTTAAATGAATATCTTTATCTTTTTTTGTTTTATTACAATATTTGAACTAGTGTGTTCTTCAGTCTTTCTCAGACCTATGTTGTGCCTGGTTGTCTGTAGAAATTGGTTGAAACTTTTGAAAAAATCTCTTGAACAAGAATATCAAAGCATTCCATGGCTTAAAACTATCATTTTGAACAAGTTGAAAGTGTGAAAAACCAGTCTATAAAGTATTTACCATTTTTGCTCAAAATCTCTTGTGAAATATGTATCGTTACAGGTGAACTGCTCAGACAACACTGTCAGCCAAAATTAGCAATAAAAGTTGGTGATAAAGAGATACTATATAAATATGAGGTCAGATAGGATACATGCATGATCAGCTATTTGTAGAGAATACGGGATGCAGCATGTGAGGAAATTCAATGAATATTGTTGAAATGTTGCAAACAACAAAGATGAAGGTACTCATAGTGAGACGCATTATTCCATTGATCATTCAGACTAATATTGCTATCCGTGTTATTAGCAACCCTGATGTATTCTTTAGCTTTCCTTGTGTGTATGTTGCATTAGGTAATCTTTGAGCTGATCTTGTATTTCTGAATTAATATTGGAAATAAGAGACTGAAGAAAAAGCCTGATATTCTTGGGCTTGCTGCATTTTGTAATCTCTGAATCTCAACCAGTCTTTTTTTCTTGCTGACTCCTGTAACGCCATCAATTATAACAGTTCACATATCCAAGCAGAAAGGAAATATCATGCAATTGAAGTTTGAGTTTAGTGATGAATATGAACAAATAACAATATTGATTGAAATTCTTAAATTACCTGATGCAGCATAAACCTGTTTGAATAATTACTTGAATGATGATAGCATTCCCTCTCAGAACCGCAAATCTGACTTTGCAGACTGGAGGAGGTTTGAAAAATGATCCAAATAACAGAGATGAGGATAGTAATTCAAATAAATAACCAAGTAATTATCAGTGCTTCATTTCAGAACTTCAGTCAATATTAAGAAAACTGAAGAATGTATCAGCTGAAAGGTAGTGATCTAAATAATTAAGATAAGGATACTCATCCAAATAATTCATGTGGCAAATCAAGAATAATACAATAGAAAGATAGTGATAGAAACAACAAAAATGAGGATACTTGTTTAAATAATGGTAGTAGTTTTTTATTCATAACTTAACATCTGGCCCAGTCATTCTCGCATTTTTTTTTGTTGTTTAGGGCTTTTGTTATCTTAGAAACTTTACACCTTTTGTCCTTTTAAATGAGAAAAGTCAACATGTATTTTCAAATTCGTAAAAATTGGTGAACATTATATGCTTTGTTACTCTCACAGTAAAAACTAGTCCTTTGGTTATTGAAGATGCAGTAGTTCGAAGTTTGTTCATCTACTTATGATCTCAACACTTATAAAGTCTTTTCTGAATCACCAATACTTTGTCAGTTAAACATTGTCAGCCATTATCTGCCAAAATGCTCCTCTAGTGTTTCTTATAAACTGCAATAATTATTGGAACTTTCTTCAATGTGACAAAAGCACATACCAATTATTCATCACTTAAGCATCTTCATCAATGATTAAATGTAAATTTCTCCAAGATGAATTCACTTTTTCTTATGAAATATTCAGTGTCCTCATTTTTCTTTCAGTCATTTCAGCTGATGTGTTCTCCTGCTTTTCCATGAATTATTTTCATGAGTATGCTTAATTTTGTTGTTTTGGTCATTTCAGCCAATACGTTATCTTTTTCAGATGCATCTCACTTCCATATAACTTTTAAAAGAATCTGTTATCTTGTCCGTTAATAATAATCTTTTTCTATTAAGCAAGATTAAAAGTTTTATTTAAGGATTATTGTGAAATATACATGAGAAAGGTGAGAGAATGCATTGATTAAAATGTGGCCAACACAGCAAAAATAAGAATAAGAGAATTGAATAATTCATGAAATAAGGCAATTATTTTTTTCAGATATATTCATGTCTGAATGTGTATGTGTGAGGTACTTTCCTTTTATTTAATATTTCTACTAAAAGACTCCTTGAACCAATGTGAGATTTGAAACTACATTTTACTCTTATTCCAATATCTAATCTCTTGATGACTATTCCCTTATATCAAATGGAAAGTTTTGAATGATTTCCTTCATTACCAAACAAGAATAAATCTAGTAGATTCTCTGCCCTAGTGTATTTATTTCTTATTTTAATGACTTGCAACATCGGCTTGTTTTGATGAACAGCATTTCCTCTACCTCAAAATGACAATGAATATTTATAAAAATCAAAAGTGTGACATAATTTTTCAAATTGGGTTTTCTATACAACTGCTGTGCTTGACATGTTATAGATTTCCGAATTTAATCTTCTGTAACTTATGTTCAATATATTTTGAAGTTGTTACTGAAGATAATATATTGGCATATGTCAAACAAATTCAGCTTTGTTTCTTTTGGGTCTTTTATGGAAATACATATATATATATATATATATATATATATATATATATATATATATATATATATATAGGCAATAATAATTCTTTTAAACATGTTTGGTTGAATAATATTGACAAGTTCTATCAAATTTTTTATTAAAGTTTTAAAATTTCCCAATTAGCTGTTTTATGTTATTAATAAATTTGCCAAAGTTCATATTATTTTGCTTGTTTCTTATATCTTGATCTATATGTGCATGAATTGCACTAAATTTTTGATAGATGACAAGTCAACCTATGAGAGTGTGGTGCATGTGTAGCCAGTGTAAGAATTTAATGTTGTTTGTTAGTATTAGAGATACACTCTCCCAAAGGACATAATAATTCATAAACAACATTATTTTTATATAGGTTAGATTTTTGAGGTGATGAATTATTTCTAAGATATATATATATATATATATATATATATATATATATATAAGGGATTGCTGAAAAGTTATCAGCTCAATCAAAAAGGTATTCTCACAAAATATTTTTGTTTGGTCATTTTGTTAGATTTGGGAAGTAGGTCAGATTAAGAACTTTTCAGCACCTCATCATATTTATAATTTTTTGTTTGTTTTATTAAAGAACAGGCATATTTTCTTTAATAAGACTTTTGCCTGCCCAAGCCAGTAGACATCAATTACAAAAACACCAGAACATCTATTCCAAAAAAAGAATCTGGTAAATATAATGTTCATAATAATAATAAATAATGCAGATTTAAAAAAATTCATTAATTCCTTAGAAATTACTTGATATTATATATATATATATATATATATATGTAATTGGTATATGGTACAGCTTTTTGAGATAGCCAACTGTGTCTATATAATCAGAGTCTTGTTTGTCTCTGAAAACAATATGTGGTAGTTGAGGAAGAAGTGAGTGTCTTTGGAACTGCCATATTTGGAATCATGACCTGGAACCAAAATCAGTGAAGCAGGGCTGCAATATTGGTTTCACTTCCTGTGATTGGTCCTATGTTGCTTGATCTCACACTGTCTTCACTGCAGAAGTTGGTTCCACTGCAGTGAAGGTCAATCACCAGCTTTCCACTCCTCTGCTCCCCCCCATCTTCTGTCCATCCATCCTCACTTTATGTCTGTGGTCATCACTGTTATCAGTGTTGTCTTCTTACAGCACTGTGCTTATTACTTTAAGCCCAGTGATTTGACATCGATTACAACATTCATTGCTCTTCCAGCCTCAAACCAGAAATACTGGCCATTCCATTTAATGATCTGTGAGGCAACTTACACCATTCTTTCTGATACTGTTTATTAGCACCTCATCTCTTTAGAACAGTAAAGATGGATTTGCAGACAATAGTTCTTGAAACATAATTGGTTATTTGCTTACATTCATTGACTTGTAAACATTTCTGATTGTTAATCATGAGAATCTCCCTGCTAACATATTTATATGCATTGATATATAAAAGGAAAACTAGAACATTGACTTATTTAAACATAGATTTATTAAAAATTTAATATCAATATTATTATTTTTAAATCAATTGTCACTAACTTTAAAACTACATGTATAAAACAATGTGCAGATACACACACACTTTTGTGCTTGTAACACTTTTCAAAAACATAAATAGTAAATTCCAGGCAAAAGTGTTTGATCAACACTTTGATCTGAAGCAAAACACACAAAAACTATTATTATCCCAGACTGAAGTAGTGATCCATTTTTGATGTGTACAATTCTAGAGTGCTAATAAATCTTTCCCTTTACAAACTTTTATTGTCTATCTGAGCATACAAGAGTAGGCACAGGTAGACCTAGATGTATCACAAATATATGTTTAATCTTTATATACATCTACAGGGCTACATATAAATATAACTCACAAATACATTATACATATCTAAGGAAATTTATATATATATATATATATATGTTTTGATGTGTATATGTGTGTGCACATACACTGACAAACCTATCCATGACTGGGTACTGAGTGGTTCTAACCCTAACCAAGAAGTTATTCTAAATAAAATTCTGATGATTGATCTGTTGATTAAATTTTTGGAAATGGAGTGAGCCAAGAACTGTTCTACCATCTCTCACATATATATATATATATATTTATATATATATATATATATATATATATATATATATCAAATGTAGATATATGCATAATGCTTCATTTTTGCTTTCTATACATCAACATTTATTCAGAAATAAACCTATATTTTTGTGTGTATAATATATTTATATGTCCATGTGAATGACTTTTATATAAACACACAACTAGTTGCATTTGCAATTTTTACCAATATTTTGCCTTGTTTTATCTATCTATCTATCTATATGACGGGGGTTCAGGCCCATGTAGCAATAGTCATTCATCTGGGAAACTTACAATCAGCAAATTTATAATTTCTAAGCTGAAGGTGCTTCTTTCACACAAAAATAAACACAGATTTTTCTGCTCTGCTCCATTATCAGATATCTTAATAAAACTATCCCATCACTGGTATGCCCTAATAACTGACAGAGTAGAAAGTGTCTAGCAACCAGTCTCCACTATTTCAGTGTACAGGCAATGCGAACACAAAGAGCATTGTCAGCCTTGACATAAGGTCCTAAATTGTGTGTTTATGCAAATCATCATTTTGACTGGGAAGTATGTTACATGTTTAGATTTCATGTTCTGTAAGCTCAACTCAAGCCCATAGGAAAGCAAATTTCTATGTCGACTTAAAGGTCTTTGGTTTGCATTTTTTAATTGGCTGGAAAAACCTACATCTGTTTATCATTGGTTGTTTGCAGGCATGGTAAGAATCATATATCAGAAATTAGAACTTGTGAAATGGATTAAAAAAACATAAAAATAGATTGGGAATTAATATTCCTTTCAGTGTTAGTTTTCAAAGTATAAATTTCCCATGAAATTACTTATGTTTTTGATTACCATTCTTGGCCCCTCACATTCCCTACTTAGCTTTCATTATAGACTCATTAGACCTTTGCTTTGGTTACTAACTTTTTTGAAAATTTATATTTAATATTTCTTTTTTGTTTCTCTTAAAAATATCATATTTTTTCACCTGGAAGCCTTATCTTCAATAAAGTGATAGTTGAACTTTTGTGGTTTTATGAGCAATTAGCAAATCTACCTCATGTTGCCCTGGTTAAAACATCTGCAAACCTAATTATTAACCTTTTCTGGCTAATTTTATTTTAATATATATTTACTATGCCAATTAGGAGGTGTTGAAGGAGACTAAAGAACACAATAGATAATGGTCGAGATGGAGATAGAACTGGTAAGATGAGTTTAGTTTCAGTTAGGACAATTTTTTTAGAAAGCATGAAACCAACTTTCTCTGTAGCTTGTCCTCCTATTCCAGAATCATCTTGAACTTAAAAATGATAAAAACTGAGAGTTAAAGCTGAATACATTTATTCGTCAAACAGGCAAGTAATATCACAGCAATCATACATATTTACAAATGAAGATGCCATTGAAACTGGCAGGTAACAGGATGGCAAATGTCCTTTTGACTAATTACTACCTCTTCCTTGATGATTCTCACTACCACTGTGTAGTCTATGTAGTCTCTGTGGTAAATTTAGTTGCATGTGTATCAATGACAGTTTGGTTAACCTCTCCATTTGTCTATCCCAATCTAACCATTTATTGTTTTATACAGGGATTGTACAAAAGTCGTGTTTGTACAGTTATAAATATGAGAAGTACAGATGTTTAGCACATAGGATACATAATAAATAACAAAGGGCTCTTCATCAAACATCTTTACTTTCTCAGATTCACAATTGTACACTTATTTTGGCACACTCCTCTATATAAAATTCCCATACAACATTTGGAATGAACTACTGTATAACTTTTATATGAAAACTGTCTACATATATGACACTCTTCCTCCAATTTTGAAACCATGTATGTAGTGTGTGTCTCACCCCAGATCATGCCATTATAAACTTTGCACTAAGTGTCCTTCACTGAAACCAAGTTGACTTGATAGACAACTTCCTGGTTGCTAAATGGAGACCAATATGATTAGTGCAGCTTTTTTTTTATCATTTCACTTGAAGCAAGACAATTAAGATACAAGGGTTTACTGAGTATGAGAGTATATCAGGAAAAGAAAACATTATTAAGGCGGGAGAATAGTAAAAGAACGAGAATTAAGAAGACAGAATATGATGATTGACATTGCATTCAATTTTTGAAGATCAAACTTGGCCGGAGAGGAAGAAGCCGGAAGAGAGTTCCACAAGCAAGAAGTGCAAGAGCAGAAACTGTTAGCATAGAACTTACAGTTGCATTTAGCCATTTCGTTTGTAAATTGATGAGATCTCGCTGTGCTTAAATTCATAAAGTATAGGTACTAAAGAAGAATACTCCATCAGAACAATTGTCATGAAAGAATTTATAGAAAAGGCACAGCTAAGCAACTGTGGCGGGGGAAAAAAATGTCTGAAACTGAGATGCCAGGTCAGGACTGATAACATTGCAGATTCTTCTGCACCTGGAATTCATATGTGGGTAAAGAGATTTATAAACACTCGCCCAAGTAGCACAGGAACAATCTTTCTGGCACCACAGATGAAAATATAAAGCCTACATTTTATATGAGGGTCCTGGGACCACTGACACACACAGGCTGAGAAAAATTGAAGAAGTCAGGAGTGAAATAAAAAATGATGTTAAATATGAGAAATTAAACCATGTGTTATCATTAGCTGACACAATGACCTTATATATATATATATATATATATATATACATATATATGAGTGGACATTGAGGAGGATTGTGTTTAAGCATAAAACAGTCTGTGCCCCACCCCTAGTGGATGTTAACCTCAGTGTACATTATTATATTTACATATGCTCTATCCTTGATATTGAACACTTTAACCAATAAATATAGCCTACCTTAAAACTATACTTTTATCATATATATATACACACACACACACATACTCAAAGAGAAAGAAAATATGTGTATACCTATGTATCATTATGTCTGTTTTGGAATGTGTTCATATAAAAGTGAGAATGAGAATGAATGAATAATAGAATGATGAAATGAGATTGATGGTATGAAGGGAAGCAGCTGGAAAGAATAAATGCAACGAAGAGATGGAATAAGGTTGGAAAATAGAGTAAAGGAAAAATAGTTTGTTAATCATTCACAGGAGACTTCGATAGATTTGGCGAACAATCTCAATAAATAGCAAATCAGCTCATCTGCATTGCTTGCATGATTTTCATTTGAAGAAAAGAAAAGTCTTTGCTCTTCGTTGCATGTAGGTAAAGATGACTTTCTTAACATGCACCTTATATACTATCTCACTTACACACACACACACACAATTCCTCCTGATAGTCACAATTGCACATACATTACTTAGTTGCTACTACTGCTTTTTAATTTTCCTTGAGTTTCCTGTTTCTCAAAAGAACAAGCACTAAGCACACTACTGATAGGTAAAGCACTGGCTGACATAAAAGGCTGGCCTATTAAACTCTGCTCACCACTCAACACCACAGTCATAAGACTATTACTGCTGATCCTTGTGGTGATGGCAGAGTGGATAAGGGATTGGACTGGAAGTCATAAGGTTTAAGGTTCAATAACCATAAAGGTATTTTGGCATCTTGGTTCTATTTCTCATAAAAGACCAATAATTCTGATTTCACATCCCAGCAGGAAAAAGTGCTCTCTTTCTGACTGTCAGTCTTGTAGCTATAAACTCTTTATTGCCATTACAATAAGTGCCTGAAAAATTATAATTGTTACTTGTGTGTGTTTGGGGAGTGGTGAAAGTTTGTTTGTGGTATTAGGGGCCTAACTACTTTTATTTTTTGTTTTTAATGCTATGTCCCTTCAGAACATAGGTGGTCATAGCTCTTCACAGATTCCTTTTCCTTATCAGTGAACTCTCATGCTCTCTTCAGAAAGATAATGGAGTGGTTTCCAGTTGCCTACACCACAATTTGGAATTCAGAATATTCTTTCTCTTAGACTGGTTGCCACACAAGGCCAATGTGTAAAATAGTGAAATGACATGTATAATGAGTTGACATAATTTACTAATGCTTCTCAATCTGGATTGAATGAGAAGCTAAATGATGCTGTGGGGATATGAGAAGCGGAATATTATAATGTGGAATGGAATAGTGAGAAAAGTAGATTTCAAGCCAAGAATGGAGCAAGTGGTTATTGATAGATAAGGTACTTTTCATTTAATTACAACTATTAAAGTCTATTTTGAGGTTTGTCATGAAGGACCTGCCAACCATTTTTTATAGGTTATCTTCTTGTGATAAACACTAATCTCTAATGGCTCACAGTTTTCAGATCTTTCCAACTTTATAGCTTAGTCTGGCACAAGGCTGCAATAATAATGAAGATTAAACTTACAAGCAGTGAGGTTTGTTTGTGAACTATTCCTCTACAGCAGGCACAATGTGGTATCTGAGTACTTGCTAGAACTACATATACTGTGGGTTGGTTTTTCAATTGCCGCTCCACAAATTTGTCTCTGGACCAAAGTGGATTTAACTCCAAAGCCAACAAATTTCTAAACTCATAAGTCCAGAATACCTTTACAATAATCTGTGTGTGTGCATAAAGAGAGAAAGTCATTGATTTTACAAGCATCATGGATGATAGATCAAGAAAATTTGATAATTACTACTCTTATCTGATGATTTTACTTTTTAATGACACAGTAAGTTTGAAGTTTTCATTTAAATTCTGCATTAAAAGTATACTATTGTACTAATTATTTTGCCAGCTTGTAAGATTCATATTGTGTATTATGCATTTTGGTTTGTAGGTGAACCAATTAGAAAAGGGACTATTTGCCTTAATTAACATCTGAATTTTTCTTCTGCACTTTTTGTAGACAGATGTGGTAACAAGTTAGAGTAACCTCACACTAGGAATTGGACTTTAGAATGTTTTTATTTTAATTTTTCTAATATGTGTGGAAAGGTGTGATGAAAGTTCTTGACTCACTTTCCTTAATTTGACAAAACATCAGTTTTATTCTTTGTTTTTTGTTTGTTTTTTGAAAGAATTCTTACTTTCAGCACTCACTCTGTATAACTGATTTTACAAGTATATGAATGGATTGAATGATTTTTGTATGGTGAGAGAGAAAATTTCTACAGATCCAGTTATTTAAAAATATTCTACTGATGTATGAGATGGTGCTGAAAAGTTCTCAGCCTGGTGCAATAGTTCTCAAAATCAGTATTTCAATGACCAAACGTTAGAATTTGGAGCGGGTGAAGATTAAAGAAGCTTGAGAAACATGTCAATTTTGTTGAATATGTAACATAGCACCTCCTCCAGATCATTCCTTCTGGATGACCAAAGAACTTTATACTGAAAATGATAATGAATGTGAGAGAGAGGGACCTAGGATATTATAGCCTCTTCTTTTTATTGACAGGATTTGTTTAACTTGATGTTAGTGATTCACTTGTAGAACAGTATTTAGTGCATTTTTCTTTACTTTAAAAAAAAAAAACTTCTTGATATTGTGTTTACATCCTTGCCTGCATTGAAAAAATGTTTCCTTCAGAATGTTCAGATTATGTGCATCTGTGTGAAATCTAACACAATTTGACCAGACTGACATTCTCAAATAAGAGGAAAGAGATAAAAGCCAGATTTACACTTTGATGTTGCAAATCTAATAAATAGACTGACTGCTGAAACTTTAGGGTGAACTGTAAAGACTAGCCAGATGTCTTTACTGGCTTTGTCAGCTCTATTTTTAATGACAGAACTAGTTTAATAAACATCATTAACAAATCTTCCATGCAGTCCTGGACTCTTAATTTTTATATACTTGTAAAATTTATGATACAGGAGGATAGATACTCTTGATATGTAAAGAGTCAGTATTATTATCTAACTTTTTATTATATAAAGCATTTATCAAAAATCTTTAGATATTACTGTTTTGTTTGGTGGAAGATATTTCTATTGGCTCTTCTCAGGAAAAAAAAAAAGAAATTCACATTGAAACTAATGTATATGTAAGTAAGAAATATCATTTCATAAACAACATATCTCAGTCATACAAAGGATAATAATAATATTTCCTTAGTTATTTTAAGGCTGATAATGATATATATTGGATTTGATGCCCAAACCAGCTGCAATGCCACCCACCACTAACATTGAATCTGCTATTAATTCTGTATCCATAAACTCACTTTTTCACACAAATTTTTATAGAGATTAGTTATTTTGTTGGTTGGCTTGTATTCAGACCTCAAGGCAATTGTCTAGAAGTTGAGCAAGTTTTTCATTCAAACTCCTTTTACAACTACTTTCAGTTTATTTGCAAAATCTATTTTGATGCTTCACCCAAACTTGTGATTAGAAAAAAAAAAAGAAAGTTTTATAATTAATAAAAACTGATTGCTTGTAAAAATAACTTGCTTTTGCTTAACTCTGTCAATCTTCTAAAATCTTTTTGTAACCCAGTTTGTGATCTGCATAACCGTTCATTTGCTGCTTTTAACTGTTAGTACCAATAAAAAAAAAAAGTATACTTGGACTCTTTTTATTCTATTATTAGTTCTAATCCAGAACAATTATCTGAAGGCCCAAGGGAGGTAAATAAATGGAGAAATTAAAATATTAGCCATTGCGACTGTGACTAAAAGTTTTAAAAATATTCCACTAAATAAAGGCTCTTTCTGGCTACAATGTTTAAAGAGAAAGCATCTTTACCAGATGAGCCAAACTCTTACCCCTTACTATTACTGGGGGAGGGTATTATTATTATTACTATTATTATTGTTGTTGTTATTATTATTATTATTAATGCTAGCAGCGGCACCTATCGCTGTCTGGTTGGTCATTGCTTTAATACTCATATGTATTTCCTTTCTGACTGCTTTTCATCTGCCTCTTGCAGGCCAGAAGCCTATCATTGGCACAGCAACATGATAGCTTACCTAAGTGGCAGGAAAGCCATTAACCATGGCTGCTAAACGTAGTGGCCAGCTTTGCAAATGCATTTTAACCCAAGACAAACATGTACTCCTTTAGAGACGACACCCCCCAACACACAGCTTACTATCATTCCGTTCCCTCTCTACTTATTTTCTCTTTTCTTGTTTGTTCATCTATCCTTCTCTTTCAATCGCGAAAAAAGAGAGGGTATAAGATTAATAGGGCAATTTGGAGAGCAGAGGTTGATTAAATAGATGAGTTAGTGTGAGAGAGAAGAAACAGTAGGAAAAAAACGAGAAAGAAGGAATGTATTTACTGGCAGAGAAAGAAGTTAAAATTGAAGGAAGGGCAGATGTGTGGGGATGGAAGATGAAGGAAGGAAGAGAGAAAAATAAAAAGTAAAAAAAAATCGAATAAATAACATAGCGGAGTTGGCGAGGTGGAAAGAAGGGCGGGAGCAGAGAGAAGAAGACAAAAAAAATAAACATTAAACCTAAAAAAAAATCTAAAGAAAGCAAATAATAAAATAAGGAAAGAAGAGAGAAGAAAAAAATATTCCTAAAGAAAAGAAAACCATTTCTGAATCCTCATTACTGTCTGGCGAGCTCACCCAGCTTTTTCTTTCCGTCGTCTCTCCTATTTTACTGTTCTCTCCCTTGGTGTTTATAGCCTATCACTTTCTGGTTCCCCTCATTCTTCCATACTCAACACTGCATATCAAATCTCACTTCTTTGAAGCCGACCCACTTCTCCAGCACTCGGTCTCTGGACGATTTCATTGGTCCATTCTATAGTCTCCCTTTCTTTGACTATCACTTAGCGAAAGCACGTGTTCGGCTCATTAGTATGCACATCTGCCGACAGTTTAAGGAAACCGGCCGACCAATCAGCACTTAGCACTGCCTCCTGGATCGGTTCTGTTATTTCGAGTGGCTGACTGAAAGTGTCAATCATCTGTCAGGTTCTCTTCGCTTTCTACAACTGCCCTTCCCTCTTTTGAATGCCCACCTTCTTTCTCTGCTCTCTGCGTTTTTACGTCCCTCCTTACACTCCGTATTTCTGCCTCTTGTTCTCGCTCGGCCTCTTTCTGTGTGAAATGAAACCTACATACGTACGTACGTGTGTCGATTTCTTTTATAACGGAAGAAGTCGATTTTTCTTACTCTCTCTTTTTTTTTCTTTCTGTTTCTTCTCTGTTTTGGTTACTTTTATTGCGTTGCTTTCCTATCCACTTTTGTCGCTCGTTTCTTTCTTTTCGCTCTTCTCTTTTAATATTTATTCTTCTCTCTCTCTCTCTCTCTCAATTCGCTCTTTTCCTCTTCACAATAAACTGTTCTGTTTTTACTTGCTATCGCTCTCTTTTTTTCTTCATTCTTTCGCTTTCTTCGCCACTCCGGTCTCACCTTTTACTCTGTCCGTTTCTCTCTTACTCTCTCGTACCACCTGGTTTATCGTTAGGATGGTTGCAGTCCTGATCAAGTAAAGGTTGTTTATTTTCAGAGCAGTCCCAGATTCATCATGCATGTTAAATCTCCCTGATGGAGCTGGCGGTGTTGGTGGAATCAGAGGAGTCGGGTAGTGCCGTGGGAAGTGGAGGAGAAGGAGGGCCAGGTGGGTATAGGAAAAATGGGTGGGGGTGCCGGAGAGAATGGTTGGTGGGGGGCGTTCTGGCTGCCTGTTATTAAACATTACTCGCCATCTTATTAGGAGCAGTTGATTGGCTGGGGTGGTGGAAGGAGTGTAGCTGGGGAGGGGAACGGCAAATCGGTGGGTGTCGAGGTTGGCGGGGTTAGCGAAGAATCGGGGGGTGCGGTGCGGGTGAGGAAGTCTGGGAGGTTTAGAACCGGGCCGAGAAGCATTCCACGGTCAGTAACGGCTGAGATGACTGACACTAGCCCCAGGTCAGGGGAGTGTTGGTAGGGGGTGCGGCTAGAAAATTGGCAGTGCAAATATCTTAGCCACCGACCGATGGTCGTGGTTGGGGAGGGGGATGTAGGCGATGGCGGCGGCTGGTGTGATAAGGGGGGAAAATGGCGAGGCGAGGGGAGCTTGTGGGTTGTTGGTTTGTTCGGATGGTGTGGTTTGACTCGGGGTGGTTAGATAAGAAGGATGGATGGTCGAGTAGGTGGGTGTAATGTCTAGGGGAAATGAAAGAGACCAGGCCATTTCTTTTTCATTCGACCTTCTCCTTGTCGCACCCCTCCTACCATTTTTATTTTGTACTTCACGATCTCTTTCTCTTCTTTTATCTTTTTACCTTCTTTTTCTTCTCACTACCTCTTCGCCGCATCAATTCCTTTTCCTCTTTTCTCTTTCTTCTCCTATTAAGTTTATGGTTGTTCTCGCCTCCTCCTCAAACAATTTAGCAGCTTGATCGGCAATGATGACTTAGATTCTTGAAGTGAATCTGTGAAAGAGAGAATGTTCCTTTATCTTTTTCTCCTCTCTCTTTCAGGAGAGATATCGACTTCCCTTTCTTTTTTTCCTGTATTTCTCATTTTTTTTCTCTTTCTTTTGCACGTATATATATGCTTACGCAAGACACACACAGACACGAATAAAAATGATCACAAAGGAGTAATAGAAAAAAAAAGACAGGACACACACACACACACACTCAACTGTGTTTATAATTGAGATGAAGTGAAATAAAAGAGTGGGAGTTGAAAGTGGGGGGGGGTGTATGAGTCCAGTTTCTGGTAAATAGCTCGTCTCACTTTTATATTGAAGAAAAAAAAACAAAAAAAAAAACACAATCTCGATTTTTTCCAGAGAGAACAGGAACAAGGAAATCTGAGAATTCTGAATTCTATTTCCATTTTCTAAATGAGAAAGACAAGGTTCACCTGCTGTGGACTCAATCATTAGCCCACTCTTCTTCCATGTTCCCATTCGACTCTTGCTCGATATTAAACACACACACACACACACATCCACCCACACACACCACTTTCCTCTTCCCTCCTCCTTCTTCATTTCTTTTGTTCTTGTTTCTTTCTCACGTTTTGTCTTTCTTTCTTAAATACTTCCACTTTTTTCTTTTTGTTTATTTTCAGGTCACTTTTTGTTGTCTCCCACTCTTTTGTTTCTTTACTCTATCTTTGTGCAACATGAAAAACTGCTACATATTTTTTGTTGTTGTTGTTCCTCTTTTCTTTCCCGCCGAAATGTTTTTACACTTAAACTTTTTCCCAGTGTTTACTTTTACTTTTCCACTTAGTAACTACTAAATGCTTTCTTATGCTTTTTTGTCTTTTCTTTTTGAGGCTGCTATTCTTTTTTCTTTCCATTTCCCTAATTGTAAAATCTGGTTTTTATTTATCCTTTAAAAAAAATGGTCTTTCTCTCTCTAATTTGTTACTTTTTTTTAGTTTCTCTTTCTGAGGCTATTTTCTGAAATTTTATTTGTATTTATTTATTCACACACACACCGTCTCTCTTCCTCTGCAATGTCGATTTGTTTTTCCTCTAAAATACCTTTCTCCTTGTTCAAATCTTTCTTTTTCTTTCTATTTTTCATATACAGACCGTTGCTTTTATTTGTTTTGTTTATTCACTCTCTCCCTCTCTTGTAATTTCTCTCCGCGCGATCGCGTCTAAATATCATCATCACCACCACCTTCTCACCTAAAACAGTTTTTCCCAGGCTTTTCAAAAATATTTTCCCAACCACCGGTTATTTCTAAATTTTATATGTGTGTATGTGTACATAACTAGTAGTACATGTGACTATGTTTTTTTGTATATAACACACACACACATATATATACACACATTTTTATATACTAACTATCTGTGATGGGGACAACTGATGATTTAAGTTACACATCAGTTGTCGTCTCACAGAGGAATGAAAAATTCGCTTTCTTAATAGTTTTTTTTTCTTTTTGTGTATTGGATCAAAGGGTAGTATTTGTCTTTCTGTATAAAATAAAGATGACTACATTGATACGAAGTAAGTTTTTTAAAGAGTGGCATAACCAATTGGAGCTGATATGAATAGACGAAGAAATTAAATTACTTTTAGTACTTTTTTGTAAGTTTTGTGTATATTGTAATCACACCAAAAAGGTGGTTTATACAAAACTGAGAATGAAATAGCGAAGGAAATTGTTATCAATTTATCTGTTCGCTTTTAATTTTATCTTTTTTTAAATTTTCTAGGAGACTTCTTCAATTTTTCTTCCTTTTGTTTGATTCATAATTTATTTTATTTTTCTTGTTTAAATGCCATGTTTCTTCATAATCCTCTGCAGATTCCTTCTCTTCATTATCTGTGAATTACCGTACAGTTCTGGGAAAGTTAGTGGCGTGGTTCCCTTTTCTCTTTTTTTCCTAAGGTTTTGAATTTAGTTTTCCTTCTCCTAGAGTGGTTGCCACTCAATGCTAGAGAGACCAGTCTACTCTGCTAAGAGAAACGACGGATTCTTCCCAAAGTCATTAATGAGAAAGTGAGCAGACTAGACTAGACAGCAATTTGAACTTATCTCGTCAAATTATCCGTTACACCACCCGCACATCCATTGTAACTCACTACTCAGGCAAATAAATAAATCTGTAATATATTACCTGGTCATATGTTTTTTGAAGGAGGACATGTTTCAGCTGAGTTAGTTTCATGTTTATCAATTATGCCTGTGATCAGGGTTCGATCCCAGGTAAAAAGTCCAAATTTATTTTCAAAGTAGGCATGTTCATCCCATGAAAATGATTGGCAAATATTTCCCACCACTAAAGGAACCTGAACCGACTTAAGCCGAACTTTGTAAACATCTATTTGTTGAATCAAACAAAATGAATTAAAAATTGGAACTACACTATAAGGGAACAACTTGGTTTTATGTTTTTATCCTTTTCATTTCTCAGTTTTTATCCCTTTTCCTTTGAATACATCGGTATTTCTTTGTATTTGAAGTTTCTGGCAATTTCATTGTTTCTTTCCCCTCCCCTCCCCTCCCGGTTCTTTTCTCCAACTTTACCCAACGATACCCTCCAGGTCTTTGTTACTTCCTTCTTCCATTGTTTAAATATTTCCACTCCCTTTCTCTAAATTCTCTTACCACCTCTCTCTTCTCTACCCGCCCTTTTCCTTAAACTGTTTACGTTCTTAAAATCTATCTCCGCCAAACACTCCCCCATCACCCCTCTCATTATATTTCTTTAACAGGTCTTTGTTGTGAATTTTTCATTGTTTTAGTCTTTCATTCCTTTGTCACCCCTGACCTTCTCTCACTCACCCCTCCCAAGACTGGAACAGAATTCCCTCACCAACCAACCAACCACCCACCACCACCACCAGTAAGAGAAGAGAAGGATGGGGTATATCCTATATTCTTCTCTAGTAATATGTATTTATCAGTCGTTCTTTGTAAATTTATTATACACCCACACAATTACTATGATTAATACTTACCTACCCAACTCTCTGTGTACCTCCGGATTGGTCATTGTTACTCTTCCAGTCTGTAACTATAAAATATAATCCAAATCCATGTATCTGTCTTTGCACGCATGCGTGTATGTGTATGTATGTATGTGTGTGTGTGTGTGTGTGTGTATATATATATATATATATATATATAGAGAGAGAGAGAGAGAGAGAGAGAAATAGTACTGAGACATGTATTTACTATATAAAGTCTATCATTAGCCTAGGTGTGTAGCATCAGGAAGAAGATTGTGTTGCACCAATCCTCTAAGTAAAGAAGGCCTGCTTACTTGTAAATTACATCAATTACAAAATAATGGATTTGACCTGGCTGTAATGAGGAATATACAACTAACTCAGCCACCAAGCAGGCATAGATTTGGAGAGATTTTCTTATGAGAAATTTAAGATAGATAAGTAGATGATTTGATAGATATTTTAAAAGTCCTATAAAAAAGGATAAAATAATAATCTTCTGATGTTTGGCCAGATTTTGGAAAATGTGTATATATTTACCATTTACTTACTATTTGATATATAAATTTGAATTTTTATATAGCTGAGGGTGATTATAGGTGTAATGATTATTTTATAGTTATTAAACACACACAAATGTAATTTGATACATATTCACATGTATATAGCTTATAAAAAATATATTCTCATAAATATCTATAATAATATTAATTTGAATGGCATATTTACAAATTATGTAAGCATTTAATTCCTGTTAAATACTAATTGAATTAAAACAATATCAATGTTGTAGATGGATGCATCTGTCATTGCTGTGGATATATCTGATACAGCCTCATTATGAAACCTCATTCCCATTAAATTTGATGTTAATACCATTTTTTTCTTCAATAGTACATTACTATATTTTCTATTTTATTGCATGCAATTTTAAAAAAATGATTCATTTTATTGAATGATTGATTTTGTATTTTAAAAAATATCACATGAAATATAAGATGCATCTGGTATTAATTTTAAAAATAAAAGTTGAGTGTTCATCCATTTATACATGCATGTATAAAATATGTTTCTCTCTTTCTCATATGCCCAACTACAAATAACAGGATTGTACATTAACCTTTCAACAAACATGTCATGGGGTTGATATTTCAATGTTTATTTATATCATCATTAGAACATTAAAATATTCATAAATTAATTCACTTTTCATCAATCAACTTAGCAGATACTTACCCATTTTATATATATATATATATATATATATATATGCACACACACACACACACAAAACACAAATACTATAATAATCTTGTAATTTTTATGCATACTATGCTATTACACACACACACATATCTGTTTGACTGACTTCAAACTCAGTTTCAGACATAGAATCAGGCATCAAGGTGTAAGATAAACCTACTGAATTTCAATAATAAATTCAACAGCATAAAAATAAATGTTGTCCATAAATAAGAGACAAATTAAAAAGAATGTACATAAATATTATATGATGAGTTGGGATCAATCAGAATCTGACAGAATGATATGATAAAGAACAAATAGGAAAATTGATCAATTTAACATGTTTCACTTTTATTAAATATTTATGATAATATATATGATATTTTCCTTTAATAAAAGGGAAACAGATTGATAAATATTTCATATTTATTCTTTATATATACACATATATATATATATATATATATATATATATAGTGAGAGAGAGAAAGTTTATGTAAAGTATGCTATAATTAGGATGGAGCAAATAGATATATGTAAAAA